>JBAIZL010000004.1:166869731-167007231 GCA_036971475.1 Prosapia bicincta | reverse complement strand
GGTCTTAACCTTGGGAAAATTCGTGATTTCTCCCCAGTGGCTCCTAGAGTTCCCATCCTTATTGAACTCAATTTTTACTGCCATCCAATCCTACACACCCGCAACGAAGGAAGGAAAGAAGTTCTGAACTATCGTTCTAACACTCCTCCAATGCCAACAGACAACCGGAAGACGATACGTATGATGATATATTGTATATTAAAATGTGTTTAATTTGAGAATACAAAATGTGTTTATATTAGGTATATATTATATAAATTTCTGTACTTTACTTCATTATTACCATAAATAGTCAAACCATAACTGGTTACCGTAAATGGCTACTTAACTTACCTTAAATGGTTTGTCTTATCCGAGCAAAGTTCAGTCTCCTGGTATTTTTTGTAATAAAACGTACGAGTAATTAAATTAATGTGTCACTTTCTTTATACACTGAGTACTTTGGCCTAGTGCTTTGTAAGTAGTAATAGGTTAAACAGGGTTAAAACCTTAGTTGTTTATTTGTTTAGTATGCAATGCCTTACGACCCCCACAAAATTTCATATGGGCGCCCATGGCTTGATATACAGTCCTTTACATCTTATTATTGTAATACAAGCAATTAGTTATTAGATAAAGGGTATGCCTATTGTAGTTCTGTATTCTAAATAAAATTAGTAATATAACCAGATCAAATAAAACATACCAAGACACAAACAAACTCAGCTATATAATAACACAGACATATGTATAATTATATGTAGGCCTATACTACTGTAAGTGTTTCTTAGATTCATACATTATCTTTAAGATTTACATATACAGCGCATGTACAATAGTATATATGTACAGTTGTACGGCCATTGCAGAGGAATAACAAGAAATAATTATTAACACATAATTTAGGAAATGTTCCGCACACCAGCCCCGTCTGTAGCCTACATCTTGCACTCCGCTATTAAAATAATATTTTATTAGAGCGTGTTTTCTATGTTCGATTAATACACCATATTCTAGTTTCGCATCATTTTCTAGTAGATTTCAAACAACTGAAGAAAATTATAACATTATGTTTTATTATTATTATTTACCCGGGTCTGGGCTTCCGGAAACCTCCCAGCCCTCGTGACAGCCATCCTCTGGCGAGCTGCCTCCTTATAACATCGCATGCAGTTAGTATCCCTAACGCGCGTGAAGGATTCAGGATGATTGTCCATGTACCAAGCTGTTAAGTTCTTTCCATCGAAAATCTGGAGAAAGTGAATTGAAACAGTACGGTGTCACACTAAAAGCGTGATGAAAAAACCTGGGAAGAAAGCAAAAATCCCACAGGAACCCTAGGGGCTAAGTTATCCTTATGGATGAGGGGTGGGTATTACTTTACGATAACTTGTTAGTAAGATTATGGTGTGGGTGACATACACTTCTTATCTGTAAGCCTGCTAAAAACTGAAATGGTCTTGCAAGATAAAGTTAGTAGTTCCGTTGGGGCCGGCTGTGCCTCTCGGGAAGTGCCACCGCTTTAATGCCCTTTTCTATGTCGAGGAAGACGACACCGGTTGAGCGTTTTTTCATTGAACTCTCTGGTTGCATGCTCTACAACTCTCATCAGCTGATGTGTGGCTGAATGTTTGAGCCAAATTGCTTTGTCTGTAGTATGTTGTGTGTGTAAGTGGTTGTGGGTTCGTTTGATCAGTTTTTTTTTTATAAAACACTTTGCTCATCGTGTTCATCAAGCTTATAGGTCTGTATGAGTTATGTTTTATTAAGGGGGGCCACAGGTCGTCCTGGTTCTAGAGGCCAACCAGACCTATACAGAGCATAAATGGAGCTTCTTTTAATCTGCGAGTTTGTATACAGATATGCCTGCATTGTGGCTCGGCAAACTACATTTGTTTAGCCCTATAATGTTTTGCAAAGGAAACTTAAATTTGTAATTGTGCAGTCTAAATGAGCATTGTACATATCGTGCCCCGCAGGCATTGCATGCATTGCAGAGAGGAGGTGCATAAATAATCACGGGTTGTTAAACTCGTAGTAACTGTCAATTTGACCCTGTGCCAAAGTTTCTAATTCGTGGCGAGTTGTCAAGCCAGAACAGCAATGCATTGTGAGTTCAATGTGATTAGCGCGTGCAAAATGTTTAGTTTGTCTTTAATGAATTACATTTTAGCAAACGGACGTTATTCTGATTGCTTAGTATTTTGCAAATTTGCTTCCCATTGGATGGATATCTGCTACTGATATTTACGTAATTGTATCGGTTTTTAGAATGTACTCAAAATGTGAAGTACAGTTGAATTACTTTGATAAAAATCGCCTCACGCAGACATGTGGATGTGAGAAGTGGGGTTTGGCCAAGTGCGAGGGGAAGAAGGAACAGAAAGTACTAAGTAGAAACCCTACTAACCTGACTACATACTTTCGGCTGAGTTGATTCATTTATGGACGTCAAGAGGAAAAACCAGGGTACTACCCTGTTGCACCATTTCTTTAAGAAACTAAAAACACGTGCACTATAAAATACAAAAGATATCATAAAAAATAAATGAAAACATAATACCAGCAAATGTTTTTGGAAAGATGCGTATAGATCCACCACCGGCTACTTTCACAACCGAGTAAAGTGTCGCTCAGAGCTATGCCCTAACACGCATGCGCACTAGACACTGTGCATCCAACATCCTTATTTTTACAAAGTGATTCGACTGTACAGTAGGGACGCTATTATCCGTGGTGACTGAGAGGAGGCAAAGCTCGGTTAAATGAAAACCGTGCTTAATCGAAACAATATTTATTTAACGAATTACATAATTAGTAAAACTTCGCTTACACGATAATTTTTTCAGCCCCTTAAACTATTCAATAAAAACTATATAAAAATTCTCGCCTTACGTCCTCATTTAGGAATAGATTTAGACATAAGCGAGTACATCTTGTATTATAATATTAATACCATAAATGTAGGTGCAATAGAAAAGGCCCATTGGATTTGCTAGATTTACTCTGTAAATATTACATATGTGAGGTTCATTTCTACTTGCGTCAGTAGCTTAGGCCAAAGGCGATGTACACGCCAGAGCAGAGCCAAGGCGATTCCAAGCTGAGCAAGATCTGTTATGCGTTCGCACTGAAGCAGATTCGCACGTAGTAGGTTCCCAAGCCTTGAAGTGAGAAGTGCTACCTTCCTGTCAGCCTCAGTTGCAACTTAGTGTGATCATAACGTCATCAACTTTGATGATGATGTTATTGGATATTTCCTCACTTGATGACGAAAGTGTAGGAGAAAGAAGGTGATACTGTACTCACAATATCAATAAAGATCACGAGACTAGTTGACAGTTCGTAACTCTATATACGAGTAACTCCGAGAAAATGAACGGTTTTGGATATGTTTCAGAATGCGATATCCATACATTTTTGTTAATGGAATCCATTGGTCCACAAATCCAATACTAACTTCCGCAATATTTCTTAACTCACTAGGCTGGAACACCGAATAGACTGAACGAATGCAGAAACCGTTTGCAAGAAAACGCTTGAATTGGCGGCAGGTAGGAGATGCACAAAACGGCTCATTCTCGCCCGCTACGTCCCGGGTTTGTATTTGAAAACTCCCATATAAATACTGAGTGTTTAGTGGACAGGCGATTTTCTTATGGTTCAGCTTCGCCCGGTCTGGCATTGGTGTGAAACCTCACTAAGCGTTAACGAAAACCGCTCTCTCGCGTTAGAGGCCAACGGCTCGGTTCTTTTAAAGTTCAGCTTAACATTCTCCGCTGCATAGATATAATGTGTAGGCCTACATATCTATGCACTTTATAACACAATCAGGGCTTAAAGAATGAAGTGAAACATAAGGGCTTTGTGTTTCTACGAGGCCCTTAGTGACGTAGACACTAAACAAGACAGCCTATTTACAAAATAAACCATCGACGCGTCGCTCAAGTATAAACAAATAATAAGTCAACACGTGACCTGGCAATCGTAGCTTACACAGTACATACGGCCAACACGTGGAACTATTCTGGACCACACAACGTAGAGCGTAAGTAAACACAGCTCGACTACCTGCGATGCAGAAAGGATCCCTACAAAGTTTAAGCTCAACTACTAAAATATTTTTAAACAAAAACGGTATTTTATTTTTTTAAACATGAACAAATTTAATTCTGGTTTAGCAGAGAGGGGAATGTTTGTTCACATTGGGTAGTTACGGAAGTCAGCCTCATAACGTGTTAAGCCCCTCATACACGGACGAGCATTGCCGTGTATAGTTGGCGAACCTGCTCCCGAACATGCTCGGCGTTACCGACAGACGATCGAACAGCTCGCCGCCGCCGCACCGTACTCTTGCCTTTCTTGGCGCTATGACAGTTTAGTTGTGCCAGTGTGTGCGAAATGGATGCTAACGCTGTGGTGGTTATTTGTGATTGTTTCGTTTGTTTGGAAGATGAGAAAAAACTCAAGTGAAACGTTTGTTTCACGTCCCACAAACACAGCTTTTCGCGATAAAGTTCTATAAATTCCGTCCAGAACTGTTTGTTATCGCTGAACGACATTTTACTATTGTCAACTTATACAAAACACCAACAACTTTCACTATAACTGCACAAGCGACACGTCGGCAGTTCTTCTTTAACAAGAACAATAACACAGCCCTCCAGTGTTGCCAATCCAAATAAAGAAAATTCCCACCAACCAGCACAACAGAAAACTTCCTGCTGCGGGTGACCGGTGAGCATGCTCGCGAACATGTTGGTCGTCCCCACAGAGGTCCAAGCTTGTCCGTTTTGGGGCTCGGGCTCGCCGGGTCCGACGAACATGTTCGCCGTTTGGAATGCTCGAAGATCCCACACACGGGTGAGCATGTTCGCCGCCAACACCGTCGAGACCATGCTCGCCTGTGTATGGTGGGCTTTAGACAGAAACTATCAACCCACATACTTCCAGTTTCATGCACCCCTCTTACTATACGTTGTCGTCTTGTTGAATCTATCGGTGAATTCAAAATAACATTTTCTAAATTTTATTGCATATTAATTGATTTCATCTTCACGTGATCTACTAGTTTTCAACTAAAAAAAACTTGTGAATATGTTACACTTGCTTATAGTAGCACTTACTTTTATGTTTGTTGAGGACGGGGGTTTCGGGAGATGTGTCCCATTGCCAACTCAGACTGTAACTGATCTCTTGGTCCTTTCAGGTTAGGGTGGGGCTGAGATATTATGGTAGGGATGTTGGCGTATTTTTGTGCTGAACATCTCAACTTCGTAGAACATCTCATATCCACAAACCATAGCCACACAAACAAACATCAAACCTACAAACTCTTCATAAATAAAACAAAAATAACCAACGATACACAACTAAACAATATGAAATATACAAACATTTCAAACTACATCCAACACACATACTCGTCACCCAGTTACATTATAACTCACATATACGTTTTTATATCACAACCCCCGTTACTCTTTAAAAATACACCTAATTATTTTTCCTACCCCAGCCTCATCCTAACCTGAAAACTAAGAAGTCAGTTACGTACAAAACTGAGTAAGTAGTTGAGTTAATATTCTAGTTAACGTTACAATCATTCACAGTTTAAATTGTGGTACTTGCCACATTAATATTAGAAAACGTTTTACGTAATTCGAAATATATTTTTGAAATAACTGTTTTTTTGGCAGGCCTGAACCGTAAAATTATAAGAGAAAAATCTTGGAGCTCGCGTCACGCTCTTGCCCAGCTCTATATATTAAATTTTAAATCTGTCTAACATCTAATAAAGGTCTCCTATTAACAATATTCTGTTATTATTTATCCCATTAACTTGATTATATTAAAATCCTTGTTTTTTCTACATTCTGCAAACAAATTATTCACTGTGGCAAACAAATGTCCCACTGTCTGCAACATTGTAGGCTTTGGGTAATAGTAATATGGTTTAACCTTGATAACGGGAATAATTTATAATGTAACTGCTTGTAATGGCCGGAATAATAAAATTTATTAAGTTTTTACCCTGTGATCATCAACAGAATCTTTATTGCTTGTTACAAGTAAGCAGTTAGATTCATATTACAGTAGGCCTATTATTCAAGATGTTATTCAATTTACTATTTTTATTATCATTACTCTTAGAGTCATATTTCAGAAGAAGTATTTTCTCTAGACTTTTTTGAAACCAGTTCTATTAATAAAGTGTTTGTTTACGATTTTCAGGGAATTAACAAAAATATGGAGATAACATGCGCCGCTCAACTCCACCTAACATAGTCTGTGTGACTGTAATCTGATTATTGATTCTACAACCAGATGTTGTCTACAGTCTAGACTGCAAGTAAGTGTATTATAAAAGCACACATTAACCTCTAGATAATAAACATACGATAGAAATCGGTTATGGCACGTCTGTGAGTGATAAAAAAACGTTGCATAATGATATTTTCGTTATTAAAGCTATAAACATTTGGTACATAGATGTCTAGTGTGTAAATGTACCAGACATATATCAGATGTTTTTCTCTATTAAGATAAAAAAGGGTTAGTTTTGTAGATATGTCAGGTGAGTAGAATAACCCGATGATTAGCCATCAAGAAGTCATTAGGTAGACCGACCCTCTCTCTCACTCTCTATCTCTCCTTTCTGTTGGTTTGTCTCTTTCTTTGTCTATGCTTCTATTTCAATGCCTGTGTGTGTGTGTATCTGTCTGTTCTTCTACGTGCCTGTCTCTCTCTTTTTCTCCATCTCTGTCTATGTTTCTGTCTCTTTGCAGGACTCAATTCCTGTCTGTGTATCTCCCTTTCTGTCTGTTTATTCGTCCGTCTGCTTGTCCCTCTTCCTCTCACTCTTGTCTATTTTTCTATCTCTATGTCTATGCTTCTCATCCAATACTTGTCTGTGTTTCTCTCTCTCTGTCTGTTCATCTATCTGGCTCTTTCTTTCTTTCACTTTCTTTCTATTACTCTCTTTCTTCATCTATGCTTCTCACTCACTACCTGGCTGTGTTTCTCTCACACTCTCTATGTCTAGGCTAGGCGAGCTCACAAAGGGCCGTCGATCAAGGATTGCAAATTGTTGCTGTAAACTAATTGAAGCCTCTAATCTGGAGCCCGGCCGTAAGGTTTGGAATGGTTAGTGGTGAATATAATTGTTGTTTTCGACGTACCTGCACAGTATATGTGTCCTTGTAGGACAGATGTGCAGGGGTGTTGTGCGGACTATCTGCACCTACTAAAAAGGGTTTGGCGAGTCTCGCGGTACCCCAGTCTTACTTAACACCACTGACAACTCTCACTCCCACAACGCATAAGCTTGTACACATGGCCACAAGACACATAAATTACAACACAATAGAAAGTAAAAGCGTCTCTAATCGTCAAACCAAATAAATTTTATCAATTGTTTAATTAACTCTTTAAAGACCGGAAAATTAAACTTTTTTTACAAGATAATAACATAAGCTCGGGTTAAAATTCGTTTAACACAGAGCCAATAAAGATAGTTTATATAATAAATATGATCTAGGCTTAATAAAGGATATCCTGGTATCACTTGAGGCGATAATGTATGATTTCATACAAGTGCTGTATACTATGCATTATCTTACACGGCACATTAGAATGCATGCAATAGTTATGCATAACTTACAGTATTTTGTGGCTTTAAAACCAGTTTTAATTTTAAAGTTTCATACAAAATAAACTAATAAATTTAAAAGCATAATTAATAAATATGATACACTGTCAAATTATATAAGTAAAGTTGTTTGCAATTGTAAATAGTATTAGATAAAGTTAAGTTTTGTTCAAAGCACTAATTTTAAAAGCAGGTTATAGCACACCAAGTAACACGTTCGGAAAGAATGGGTTTCCCGGATGAACACGATGTTTCCCGGACGATCTCGATGTTTTCTGAATGATCACGACGTTTTAAGGATGATCAAGGCGTTTCGTGAATGATCGTGATGTATCCCGGATGATCCCGATGTTACCCAGATGATCCCGTTGCTTCCCGGATGATCCCGATATTTCCCGTATGATCTCGATGTTTCCCGGATGATCCCAATATTACCCAGATGATCTCAATGTTTCAGTTAGTTTTTCGCATGATCATTATGTTTTCTGAATGATCACGACGTTTTCCGAATGATCACAACGTTTCCTAGATGATAGTGATATTTCCTGGATGATCCCGATATTTCCCGTATGATCTCGATGTTTCTCGGATGAGACGTAGTCGAGTCAGAATTAATCGTGTGAGTACCGCAAATGTCTTTCTCGACAAGTTGATATTTTTCATCATCTTCACTAAAAAATAACGAAAAATTACATAAAAATTATATTTTGCTAAAGGAAACTGCAATTTAAACTATGACATTATAATTGATAATATTTTTATTTTTGAAACATGTGTTCTTTTTATTAAAATAAAATTTGCCACTCTTCAGTATGTAGCACTTATGCAGTAACTTATGATTTATTGCTACAGTAATAACTTTAAAATGTAAGATATTCATCAGTATTAAATAATATGAAAACAGTTTTAAATATTTTATTTGTGTAGGTCATTGATAAGTGTGAAAAATAAGAGGTTATTTTCTTAAACAAATGGAAAGCAGGGGTATAGTGATACTAGAAATTTACACTGTGTAACAGTTGCCTGGGCCTCCCAACTGAGTTATATCTTCCCTTGATCTAGTGAGACCAATAAATATCCCAACACGTGTATTCGTCGACACGAGTCCTATTGTTATGCAGATGTTTTAGCCACGGATGGATAATTAACCTAGTTTTATTGTTCCTTTCACGTTTTCTAGCTGCACGTACAGGCATCGTAAGCTATCGATTGAAGAGTTTTCGTCAGCTGTTAGACGTTACAGTGAAACGTACTGTATGATTAGTGCAAAATGGATGTTTATTGACTGAAGTTTTACTGCTTTTAGATTAATCTTTGCTTCAATGACTTTATGATTATCAAAATTATAGTCGCCTAAATGATAACATATGATTTCATATATCACCTGATTTTATGTATAATTACTGTTTTAACATCTAGGTTATTCTTGAATTTTGTAGTCCATTACGTTTGGCGAATATTATTAATCACTTAAACAACAGTTTATGACTATCCGAACTTTAAATTTTGTAAATTTGTTAAAACTTACTGAGACAGAACGTTTTCGATCGCTATGTGGCGATCTTCATCAGCGTCTTCTGCTTGGAGATGTCGGATCAAGCGGTGACGGTTTTAAAGGCATTATCACATTATGTGATACGATTACACAAAAGAAACAGGACACAAATACACAGACATTTACCATAACCTAGAAATCCTACACATCAACAAAAAAGGACCACATCTCAACACACTTAAACAATATGAAATTTACAAACAAACAAAAACACAAAGTACAAACATATTAAACGAACAAACACAATACAAATCACACATACTCGTTGATACTATTGAAAACCTACCTTTAAAACTGTCACCGCTTGACCCATCTCCAAGCAGAAGACACTGATGAAGATCGGCACATAGCGATCGAAAACGTTCTGTCTCAGTAAGTTTTAACAAATTTACAAAATTTAAAGTTCGGATAGTCATAAACTGTTGTTTAAGTGATTAATGTAGGTTATGTGTTATGTTACATTATTAATTACGCAAAATTGAATTTTTGTGCTCAATTTAAAACAGATATGAATGTTTTATTCTCCCGAGTGCTACAACCTAATTTTTTTGTAGTTTAAGGCTTTTAATTTTAAACTTTTGTGAAAATATACTAAAAGTAAAGTTTATGAATATGATGCTTTGAAAAATTACACATTTTAACGATAAAAAAGAAATATAAAAAATATTTTAATGCCAATGCTTACATAAACCAACAGACAAATTTTATTTTAGTTTTATTTATTTTGTAATTACAATTAATGAAAATATGTATATACATTTGACAAAATAACAATATTAAATGCCAAACTAGAAAGCGAAATTCCTTGCAATTTTCCATTTTCCTTTCTATGTATTTAATGGACTATTATTTTTATTTGTTGCTATTCATAAGCTTCCTTGTTTTTCACCGCTTGCTTAGTGTTGTAGTTTTTTTTCGCTTTCCTTTCGCACTCTCCGTTTATGAATCTAGGTTCAATAACGTTAATCCAGTTTGTTTATTTTATTCTTTTCATTCATTTTTAATCCTAGGGCAATATTTATGATATTTTGTGGTAACCATGGCATCAATTTAAGGTTATACAATTCATATATTTCATATAAATTTTTGAGAAGATAATTTCTAGCTATGGGAAGTTGGCACAGTGCCAAAAAGCGCTAGTCTTCGAACATGAAGATACTTAGTTCGAACCCGACGTAGACCCCTCAAATTTGTATAATTTAATTATTAAATAAATATTTGAAAAAGCTGTATTAACATCAATTGTCATCCACTGTAGGTTAAAAGAAATGTATTTGAACTTGATTGGATGAATAAAAACGTATTTATTAACAATTGAAAATTTGTACAAGACATATAGGCTATATCAGGAGAGTGCGAACAAATAGACGGAATTTAATAAAGTTATGTCCCCTACTTTTAAACTGCTAACTTTAAAAGTAGGTTAAAGTAATCTTCAGTACTCTGATTCCACTTTAAGTGTTAACGTATGATTTCATGCAACAGCTGTTTAGTAAGAATTATTTATTAAAATAAACTGTGGTTAAGTAATAGGCTAATAACTATTACTCAAAACCTCTAAAAACAAATATTTTTATTTTAAGTTGATCAAGATTTCAGTTACCAAATAACCACCCTCGGAGGCACAACAACAAATACTATCCTATGCCTCTGACGGGGTGACTTACTTGATAAAATATAGTAATCTAAAAATGTGTGATTGTTGTTTTAAAGATGTGTGAATTGTTTTAAAAGTAGCATTGAATATTGTTTTATTTTTCAATTCCTTCTATTAGATTACATTCTTCCTATAGTCTAAGGCTATATCGTGTACAAATTTTCGTTCGTTAATAAAATACTACTTATTCATCGTCTCAAGTTCAAATACATTTTTTTTTTTAATTTATAGAGGTTGACACTTGATGTTGATACAGTTTTTCAAATATTAATTCATTAATTAAAATTTATTAATGAATTAATTTTAATTTTGTATGGGAGAAAAACTTTTCACAAAAGGGGCAAACTATGCAATGTAATTATTTCGTTCCATTTGGCCTAAAATAAGTGATAACGTATGATTTGATAGGATAGAGGATTTTATGTTATGGGCTATATAGTAGAACAGGTGTGTTAACTCTTAGGTCATGTTACTTTATTTATATCAATAGTAATCATTTGATAAAAAGTAACTAGAATAAAATGTTTCTGTGTTGTGTGAAGTAGGAATTAACTTTAAAATTTTCTTCGTGACCTACTTGTCACGCATAAACTTAAAGATCGTAATTTAAGATCCAGCCTACCGATCCCACATTAGGCCTGTTGGGAGATTGTGGCATCGCCATCGCCCGGTTTGCTTGCTTGCAGTGGAGCAGCCCGGTTCAACCCGTGCAACCTTTCGATCCGACTCCGGTCCGATTTTGCTCCAAAAATCTGTTCGGTGCGGGAAAGGAATGAGGACACTGTCCGATTCCTTTCCGATTTGACAGTAGCCCATCTTGCCATCGCTAGTCTCTGTGCCGGTCTCGCCAGTCTCTATGCTGGTCTCGTAGGCTCTGTGCCGGTCTCGCCAGTCTCTGCCGGTCTCTATGCTGGTCTCGCAGGCTCTGTGCCGGTCTCGCCAGTCTCTATGCTGGTCTCGCAGGCTCTGTGCCGGTCTCGCCAGTCTCTGCCGGTCTCGCCAGTCTCTATGCTGGTCTCGCAGGCTCTGTGCCGGTCTCGCCAGTCTCTGTGCCGGTCTCGCCAGTCTAGGTAGGTACTTTACGCTAATGTTGAAACATTCCTACCAATATATAAAATATAAGTTTGGGTTAAAGTGATAGTGGCTAAAATTTACAGTGAACATTGTGTGGGCATAACGAAATTAATGCACGAAGGAACAATTATCTAATAATGTACCCTAAGTACAGTGATTGTTTATTGAATAAATGAATGTCAGGGAATTGTAAGAACATGTAGTGGTTAGTAAGCAAAATGTGAATTGATTTATAGCGGAGAATTCTATATGAAATTATACGTAATTATTAATTAAAATAAGAAAGCAGCATAATTAAAAAAAAAAAATTATAATAAATAACCACTTAACTTACCAACCCGAGTTAACAAGGAATGTTTTTTTTCTTCTTGTGTAATGTGTTTCACAAAGTGATACTGATCGATAATGTAAACGCAGGCATAAACTAATGCTTATGACACGCCCTAGACTATTTATATCCGAGATTAGCTGCAATTTGTTTATCCGACAAGCGTCCCGCAACTATGATACGAATAGTATGCACTGTCGGAGCATGATCGGACAACAAACGGACTGGTGTAGGACTGATCCCGGGACGGAAACGTGTGGCCTGCGGCATGACAAATCACTGTCAATTCCCCTGTCATGCAGTCGTCCGGCAGCATGATCGGAGTCGGATCGAGAGGCTGCAGGGCAAATGTGACTCCGGCTTCAAACGTTAGAGACAGATCTCTCTGAAGCACAATATCGATTAACTGAGTCAGTGAGCAAGAGAAAGGTCGATGACCAGCGTGGTGTGACTTGGAGCTAGTACTCGCGAAGGGTGTTTTACAAACTGGCAGGTCGTTCTGTGGTTGGGGTTTCCTGTACTCGTCGTCTGTTTTTATTTTAACTCATTGGGGATTGACTAACTTTCCTTTTATGTACAAATACACAAAGGTTGACAAACCTGTACCATGTAATAATTGCATTATCTACAGATTAAGTTTACCTAAGACTTAATTATCAAAGATCTACCCAATAATAATCCAATTTGTAGTATTCCTGTCTCTTTATTTTTGCGTTGCAGGAACATTTATACAAATCTCAGACGTTCTCTTCGAGAAAAGTAGAAGCATTTAAAGTCACATCTACAGAAATTTTATCAGACGTGTTTAAGAATGTTTCATATAAAAAATTGCATAAAACTACATAGGTTATTATTATCGTTATATGGAATTGTTTGTATCGAGATTTATTAAAATTCAAACGAACTAATATATTATTGACTGATCAAAACCATTTGATAATAGCCTTTTTCCTTGACAATATTCAATAAATAATGTAACATAACCTACGAGTCCAAACATTTAGAACATAAGATCAGCTGATATATGAAATCATATGTTACCTTTTAATTCATTTACTTTGAGGTGACTCATGGCGTAACCTGACGGAAATTATACTGACGCGAGATTGTGTTTTTAGTTCCATTCAATATTTTTGGAGGCGTCGCTACAAACGTTTTCACTTCTAAAAGAAGTGCTAAATTTAGTCTACTTGTAATTTATTTTAAAATTAAAACTTGTTTTTGCCTCCCTTAGCTAGTGATTATCTAACAAGTGCAACAACAGTAGAAACAAATAAAACCATAATACTTGTATTGAGACTGGGCCTTATAAAGCATGATAGGTTACAAAAAGGTGATTAAAACATAGATAGTCAAGTATAGTAGACGCCTTCACTGGAAGGTTAGTATTAGATTTTACCCAAGTATGTCCTGGTACCATTTAAATATGTCTTTGTACACAGGTTCAGTTGTCTTTAAAGTTCTCTTCAAACTTGCAAAAAACACTATTATTATGCGAATTAAAATATTGAGTTATCTCATGAAAGCTCTAGAAGGAATTGTGCAACACGCCCACACACCTAATAATAAAAGTACTTGACCCTCGATAACAGATGGACTGTGATAAATTGCTTCTCTGTACACAGTAAATAACCAAAAGGTTATTTCCGATAAATATTCACCTCAGATGTTTTTCTAGAAGTACATCGTTATATCTAAGCTACTCTTGCGTAACTTTGTGTTTGCGAATCAGTTATTGATGGCCTTGATCACTAATCGATTCTGACCTACTAAGTCAGAGTTGAATAGGAGACTGCAAAAAGTAAACAAGATTTTCAGCTCCGTTTACGTAGAAAAGTCAATAACTTTCTGTTTTCTTTTTTTTGTTAATTACAAATTAATGGAGACAGTGTAAAGTAAATTGAGTTGTTTTACAAAAAAATAATTAAATTATTTTCTCTGCAGTTATATTTTAGCTTTAATTTATAATACAGTTTTATTTTAAAAACAAATTTGACTGAATGAGGAAATAAGCTCTTCTGAATCGATACATAGTACTGTATATCTTTATTCAATTCTTAATATTAGTTCACATTCACTTATATATATATATCCAATTGTTAATTAAATACTTTTATTCCTCCACTCAAGTTCAAATACATTTTTAATAAATGATACTTGATGTTAATACAGTTTTTTTCAAATATTAATGAAATTTAATAATGAATTAATTTTAATTTTTAAGAGACAAACTTTTCACAAATGGGCCAAGGTATGCAATACAGTTATTTCGTTCCATTTGACGTAAAACAGCTGTTTTAACGCATATGTTATGTTAATTTATTTTTATTCATTGTAATTATTTAATAAAAAGTAACTATTGTAAAATTTTTTCCTGTTGATCCAAGTGGGAATTGACATAAAAAATGTTTGGTTTATATTATTTGTTTAAAATGACTACTTCGTTTGCCTCTTGATTAGACAAATCGAGCAGAGAAAAACTTGGAGTTGGCACCAAGACTAATCACATCCCTATGTTATAGGCCTATAATGTGTTTTAGGATAGCCTAAAACAGGACAGAATACATTCACAGTATATAAACGCAGGGGAAACCTTCGATAGAGGTAACATAGCTTGTGTCAGGACTAGACAAGGATGTTCCGAGTATTTTCAAGTTGACAAGATTCCGAGGCAAGGATGCTGTCTGTACCCCACTCTCTTTCAGATGTATTTAAATTCCCCTATGAAAAAATTATATATAACAAATGTAGAAAAATGTGAATAGAAATTGGGGAGAAATATATACAACACTATTATTCACAGACGACTGGTCACTATAACTGAAGATATTGATGGTGCTAAATATTTGGTTATACAACTAAGCGAAGAATTAAACAAATGGGGTCAGGAAATTAATACTGAGAACACAGAATACGTGGCAGAAGGATGTGCAGAACAAGATTTAAACATTGATGGCAACTTTGTAAAATATACTAAAGTAAAGAATACAAATATTTGCGAGTAACATTGACTGAAGATGAAAACTATAGGGGACATATTGCAGAAAATAGTGAGTGAACGAAATATTACAAGTCAACTAAATTCATTATTTTATGGAATAAGGACATAAAGAAAAGAACGTATTCATAACACTGGCGGTAAGACTGGCAGTGAACAAGAACGTACAGAAACGAATAAATGCAATGGAAAACAGTTTCTGAAGATGTTGTAGTACACGTTACAGGACATATAAGAAAGGACAGAATCAACGACGCAAAGAATGTAGAAGCATCCCTTACACATCATAGAAAGAAAACAGTTCCTGGTACGTTCATACGAGAAGAATGTCGGGTGATAGATTACCATTAAAAACTTGGAAATGGATTCTAAAAAGACGAAGAAGGAATGGAAGACCAAGACATTCATGGTATTATAGGATTAGAATAGCTATGAACAGAAGAGATTAGTTCGATGGTAAAACAAGAAACAATTGTGTTAAAATTGCGATATATGGCTAACAATGCTGTAATAAAGTCCCTGGATATATACATATGATTTCACACAACAGCTGATTTTATGTTACAGGTTGTTGTAGAACAGCTGTTTTTAACGCGTAGGTTATGTTACTTAATCTATTGTACATTATTAAGCTAAAAAACGTTACCATCCTATGTTTTTTGTGAATTAATAAATGTATTAGTTTATAATTAGTTTTGATGAACAGAATTGGTTTGAAATTTAATTTGGACTTTGCGTTTAATACTGCACTTCACTCTAAAGCAGTGATGGCGAACTAGCGACCCGCGATCTGGATTTATGGGGCCCCATACGAATATTAAAAACATTAGATTATTAATTTATTAATAAATGTAAGACATGAAAATATGGGTTGGTATAGGTTAGAGGTTTAACACGGCTCTTACCCACAGTAAGAGCTCTGTGACTTACAAAGTGTCCCATTTTTTCAGACAAGGTCGGAAATTGGTAGATCTATTGCATTTTGGAGTCAAGTGCCTGAGGAGAAATATCACAAACTATGTGACTTCGGTAGGCAAATAGTTTCAATGTTTGCAAACAGATACCTTTGTGAGTGCACCTTTTCAACAATCACATTTATAAAATCAACTCACCGCAACAGACAACCATCTTTGAGATTTGCTAAAGGCTGCAACCACTTCAATTTAGATTGATGAATTGTTCGATTTTGCCCGCCCACAGTGTTTTAATTGTGTGAAGTACGTAAGCCTACATAGTTATGGATGATTTTAAATTTAAAAAAATAGAGTGTGTTTCCAATATGCTCCTATGTTCTGTTAAACTTGAACAACATTATTGAATAACAACTCAAAATTTAATATACTGTACTTATTTTGTACATTGTGCTTGATATCAATTATGAACATTTTTGCGTAACGTTTATTGATTCATATTATTTCATATAAGACCTCAGACTATACGATATACGTATTGCCTATTTTTGGCTTACTGATGTATGAGTGGTATTAGATGTGCGGCCCTCGTCTTCACCGAAGTGGCCCTTTAGGTTTTAGAGACTGGCCATCCCTGACTTACACTATTGTACAATGCATACATATTAAGTTCACTGTAGTTTATGGGTGTCTTAAAATGAGTTTTCGCAACAGAAAATCAGACATTTCTTTTGTATTTTCAACAAGTTTCGTAGAAAGACCACATTTGGGATCTTAGGGATGCACGAACCTTAAATACCTTGCTCAAAGTTCTTGGAAAGCTATCAGAAATGAGTTTATATATTCATTGGTTTTAAAAGTAAATTATAGTTGAAAACATTAATGATCGGACCTAGGTACAACTCAGAATAGTTTTGGGAAGTGTACAGTGAATCTTGGAATCCAAAATAATCTGACCCAATCCCAAGTACTCAGGGGGGCCAGGAGGCGTTTTATTTCCTAGGAAAATCAATATTCCTCGTTCAATGTTGTACTTTTTCTTTTAACTTGTAGTAGATGACAAGTTGTTAATCCAGTTTTTTCAAATATTAATTCATTATTTTTAATTTAGAAAAGTTGGTCTTCAGGTTGTATTCGAACTGAATGACTACATGTTTGAAATCCTCCAGTTTTTCATTAAGTTTAAAAAACTTTATTTGAACTTGGGTGGATGAAAAAAAGTATTTTATTAATGATTGAAAATTTGGGCAAGATATATATACGTATATACACACACACTAGACTACTTGCATAATCTAGTAGTAATTATTTAATAAAAAGAAATAAATAATTTTTTTCTTTATGGACACAAGTAGGAATTGATTTAAATTTTTTTTAAAAATCACTTGTTAAAAATTGTACCACAAAAACTGAAAAAAATTAAAAACTAGATTTGTTAAATTCATGTTAGGTGACTTGTCTTGTTTTCCATTTTACTTAATATTTGCTGAATTTTATGTAATCTTTTCTTTGTATTAAAACTGTTTGTCAGTTGAAAGTTCAAGAAGAAATATTCGAGGAAAGTATTTTATTAATGATTGAAAATTTGGGCAAGATATATATACGTATATACACACACACTAGACTACTTGCATAATCTAGTAGTAATTATTTAATAAAAAGAAACAAATAATTTTTTTCTTTATGGGCACAAGCAGGAATTGATTAAAAAATTTTTTTTAAATCACTTGTTAAAAATTGTACCACAAAAACTGAAAAAAATTAAAAACTAGATTTGTTAAAATTCATGTTAGGTGACTTGTCTTGTTTTTAATTTTACTTAATATTTGCTGAATTCTATATAATCTTTTCTTTGTATTAGAACTGTTTGTCAGTTGAAAGTTCAAGAAGAAATATTCGAGGAAAGTTTTTCTGTTCAGTTAAATGATAGAAAAGCTATATGAACCATATTAAAAAAATGTATTTAATTTTTCGAATATGACTATTAAGATTTATATTTAGCCTACAAAAGCATAATCCTATAGATCTAGTGAGGGACTGTGTATAAACACTGCAAATAAGTTATGCTGACAGGTATTCTTTAAAGATGACAGGTATTCTTTAAAGATATTTTCATTGCTTTTTCAGTCACAAAATTTACTGTAAATTTTGATCAGTCAAGAGGCTATAGTTTAAATACAGGCAAACTTTACACACCATTAATTCAAATTATTTTTGTACACAAAGATCAATTAAAATGTTTTAGAATAGCATAGATCAATTTAAATATTACTAGTTTTTCAAACTTATATCAATGTAATTTTTTTAACAGAAACCATATTTTGTGGACGTGGTAAGGTGTATAAAAAATCATAATTATATATAGAACAATTTATTTTGTTCATCTAATACTACTTTATACATTTATATTAAAAAAAAAATTAAACACATTCTTTGATAAAGAAAGACAAATGTTATAGATTAATTAAATAATTTTATACATTCTTAAAACGAAAGACTTCTTAAACTATAAAAATAATACAATAATATTAGAACCTATATTATTAGGAATTTACAAAATCGAACAGAAATTAGAGAAAAGTATCACAGATCTTGCTGTAGTACTAAAATATTTAACTTATAGTCTATTGGTCTAAATATAGCTTCAGAGAAATCCATCCATTAAAGTGACTAAAAATGGTAATAATTACACATATGTAGGTTTATTAGAAAAATTGTTATAATTATTCAGGAAAATATGTAACAAAGAAGATTTAGCAAAATTATAAAACAAAGAATCATTTAATTAAACAAATTATATAACATCAAAATTCTAACTGGCCTATTTAGGCTAACGATGGTTTGTTTCATCAAGACAATTTAAAATTTTTAAATTTTATATATCAATTAATAATAACAAAAGATAAATGTACTGCAAATTTAGTTTCTACATATTATTCTGTGCCCTAATGCAAGGCAACCAATACAACAAATCATAGTTTAAGAGTAACAAAAACTGCAGCAAAATTTTTGAGTTTATTTTATCTCCTTTTTTATAAATAATCTTTTCAATTATTATCTAAGTCTTTAATCAGGAGTCAATTTATATATTTGTAAATTATTTTTGTTTTTTAATTTATTTCACAAACTTTTATCAGAATGTTATTGGTTATGAAAACATGCTCTATCTCCCTTCATAATAATCATAGCATTGATTATTATTGCATTTATAAGTCTGAAAAATTGTAATGATTAACCAATTCAATTTGACCAAAAATGGAGATAGGTTGTTCTTGCATTAATTTACAGTATTATTGTCACAGCTTAAATTATTCAACTCTTGCATGGTCTTACATTTTGGTGCAAGTTTCGCCAGGATTTGACAGTTCAAACAAATTTTTAATTATTTAAAAGAAATATATAACAGAGATAATAAATGTTTTGTGGAATATTTAAATTATAAAACTAAGATTTGCAAATGGATTAATGTAGTTAAAAAAATTTAATCTTATAAACACTGACTACTTACTGCATTTTAATAGGATCAGTTATTTTATGGCAAATAACACCCAATAAAACAAATAAAGAAAAACCAATTAAAATTTTCTTTGGTTATATAAGCTAATGTCAAGTACGTTGTACATGGATTACCTAACATTTTAGGTTTTGTGAAGTAATTTCACCCAGAATTAAGGAATATCTTTGGCATTGTAGGCATTAGCCTGAACAATAAAAGATCTTTCCTTTATAATACATAAAAAATAAGCAAAATTAAATTGGAATAGACCTAAAAATAATTTCAACATAATACCTATTGCACTCCTGGAATAAAAAGAAATCTGGGAATTTTTGGTAATTTCTAAACACAATTTTAAATGTGATAAATTCTCGAGGGTTCCATCCTCCAGATACACATTTATGCTACACAAGTATTTGTAACAAAGGATGACTAGAGTCCACTATTGTTAATATATACACCCTAACGACCTCTATTTACGACTGAGTTACTGACACTTGTACAAAATTTGTCTGAGGAAAATATCTTACAAAACACTCTTATTATTAGATAAAAAACGAAAACACCACACTCGAATCTCGAGCGATAATATCACCAGAAAACTGAAAATAAGCGGGTATAATACCTTCATTCACACTTCCTCGTCTTCTTCAACAATTGGGAGAGATGATTGGTGCAACGTTGGTGAACTGCGAGATGTAAATGCCAAGATCCAGGAGTCCAATTCCCGCGGGCTTTCACAAATGAACGTGAGGCACATTGGTGTATCGAAACCTCGTTGGCGGACGACAAATCCTGCCTGCTTCGACTCGACTGGCAATGGTTCCATACATGTGTTTCGCAAATTTATTACCCCTAGAGGACGGCATACTTTCTTCTGAGGACATACTACTGCAAAGTGTTCCAACGATGTTCTGTAAACCTTGACGTGGACAGGCTGTTTTTGTTTGGCAGGTCCAATGAGAGTCATATATCCAGTCATTTCCTCGGGATTATGGCATCCATAGTCCATATTCTGCAAGAAGGGTGTTCGGCTGCAAGTGGCAACGTCGGCAGGCATCTTGAAATCAGGAGAAAATTTACTGTTGTTTAAATAAAACGTGTCTAGCGCAATCCTCGATTCAACTTATAAACAATTTTTAGTTCACAAACTTCAACACAAACTATATTCACCGTAGGAGATAATCAAGAGAAAATTAGCAAAACTAAAAAAAATCGACCTTGTCACTTTCTTAAGTTACTACAAACTCTTTGTACTGTACTTGATTCAAGAATGAATCTACAACCAAAGGAAGCGCTCTTTTATGGATTTAACACAAGTTTTTTTCGCTTGGAGCGCTATTGTTGAGTTGCGATAATTTTCCCTCCACTGCTACCTATTAGACGATGAGTGAACTAAGCTTCAGCTAAACAGCTGTTATGACGTTTAATTTATTTGTTCAAAATGGCCAAACGTTTATTGATTCCTTCCAAATGTAAGTATATTTTAGGTTATGAATTTGTAGGTTTGAGTATAACATTTTTACCGTAAAGTAAATAACTTCAACATTTAAAGCAACTATTTTTTATATTCTTCCATTCAGGTGTATTATTGCTCCATTTAATGTTTTAACTAATCTTCCTTTTAATCATAGTAGGTTCAAGGACTTATAATAAAGTTTGAAAATTACAAAAGCACACTTATCACATTAATTTGATGATAAATAAATTAAGTTCATTCCTAAAGAAATAATCAGTTTGATCAATATTATTTTCTATAAATATGTAAAATATAATTTGTATTATTCACCTATCTTTTTAACATATATATATATATATATATATATTAAATTTATCATTAATATTTTTTTAATAAAAGATAGCAGTGTGCTGTAATTTATATAGGTATCATTTAACAGGTGAAGGGCCACATTAGGCAAGTGGTATAAGTGAAAGATGAAAACAGATAATGTACATATGTTATAACTGTATTGTAATATAAGTATATGCTCTCCTTCAGAGGAGGCGGTAAGGGAACGGGGTTCCCCTGCAAAAAGAAATGTTGGGCCCCCTTTAATAAAATGGGTATCAAACCGATTTTTATGATGCAATGCAAAGCCTATAATATTAGATCACTATCGTCTAGGACCCAAAAAACTATTTCAACGTTAACGTAGTAAACAGCATAATAACATAAATAAGTCATTGATTAAATTATGTGAGAACGGGCTGGCCATTGGAACACAATAAGGATTATATATTATATAATTATGCCGAAGAATGTGTAGGCCCTACATTTGGCAATACTGGGAGTACGGAGAAGTGACCTAAATCTCATACTGGTATAGAACTTTTACTATTTTGACATAAGAACATAGTATTTTAGTATAAGTAGGTGCTGTGTTATATTAGCCTAATATTTATACAAATATACTATCGAATTTATACTTTTTAGCATAAGATCACTTTATACCAATTTAGTATAGTCTTCTATTACTAAACTATTTGTTTTGTGATATGGGGCTGCGGGGCCATTATCGCCGCCACTGACCTCCCCATTATATTATTCACTATTTTAGTGTTCAATAAATAATAAAATAACAATAATTTTATTCATATTTTTTTCAGTGCTAAGACTATCCTGTGGAGGAAAGAGGTATTATTCTGAAGAAGCCTTTCCAAAAATTACTACTCATTATACCATATTTCCTCGAGAAAAAGATCCAAGATGGAAAGGTATGAATTGTTATTGTTAGTTTAAAATTGTGTAAAGGTTGAAGCAGAAAATATGATTTATTTATATTTTATTAGCTTAGAAATTATGATATACTGTGTAATGTAAATTCTATACATGAATTCATTTAAATACAGTTAAGAGATTCAATTTTACAGCTTGTGTGTTAACTAATAATAATGTATTGGAGAAGCTAATAAGCAGCACAAAACACCCTCTAATCACAGTATTTTTTTTTATTAACCTTATGTACATTTTGATTGCAAAGGAACCATTCCTTGAGGGATAATTGTTTATAATAAAATAATATTGCGGTGAAAGATGTTTATTATGGTTTTGCTATTTACTAGAAATTCATTATAGTTTGTTCCAAAATAATGTTTGGAGAAACTGTACAGAAACATCATGTTTGTATATTACAGGGCGTTCTGATTTTTTTTTATTGTAACTTTTGTTTTATACATATTCTTTGGAAAATCGATGTATGTAAGATTTATAAAGCTGGATGTAATTGAGGTATCTTTATTTCTTTAATATAAACAAGTAAAACCTAGTTTAATATAGCCTACAATATTTTTTTTTGTCAGAAATCAAGATGGAACGATTTGTGGACGAAACAGATGTGTTGATTGTAGGTGGAGGTCCTGCAGGAATGTCAGCTGCTATTATGTTAAAACAGCTTGCTACAAAAGATGGAAAAGAGTTAAGGGTTACTCTTGTTGAAAAAGCTGCTGAAATAGGTTTGTATAATCTTATAGAGTTAATATGTTCAGTTTCCTGATTTCTATTATAAATTTATTTTCTATAAAAAATTATCTAAATTTTAGGATAATTAGTATTTTGCCTCTCTATTCAAAACCTAATTGTTCTTAACCAGATCTGTCTTAGTTGCATCTAAATAAATTGCTTCTTTCTTAACCTTAAAGTGGTCACATGGTTTGGAAAAATGCGAGAGCTCGCATACGGAGGTTACTTCCAGGTGAAAAAAACCCACTTGTTTAACACTGCAGTAGTCGCGTGGCGTCTATCAGGCGCCAATGACACTTTTGCAGCCTGCTGTTTTTGTCTACGTACCCACTTTTCAGTTTCCTTCCTGGTATAGTAAATCGCCAGTTGTCATTCGTCATCGACAATTGACTATTTCTTGGAATATAGGCATTTGGCGCCTAATGGATGCCACACGAGTACTACTGCTATGGCAACAGCTTTGTCTTCAGTCTGTTTCAAGTTGTTACTGAGAATGTTCGTGTGTGCAGTAGTCTTGTGTAATATATTTTCTTTATTCAGAACCTTTATATATATATATATATATATATATATATATATATATATATAGATTTTTTGGACTAGGAGACTGACAGACTTACCTTGGTAAGAGTCCACTCTGTAGTCTTGAAATAGTAACACATAAAGGCACTTAAACAATGATATATTTCAACCACACAGTGGTCTTTATCAATCGAAGAGAAGACACAAAAAGAAATAGGAGAGAATGAAATAAAATAAATTATTATATATATATATAAAGGTCCATACCATACAGTCAGGCAGTCAGGGGATTCTTCAAGCTTCCGCCCACACCAAAGATCTTTTCTCAAATCCACCACATATTTGGTTCAGACAACCGTTCAATTTAAAAAGTATTTTAGTACATCCAAAATTACCAGATCCAAGTACTGAAAAACCGCCCAAACTTCCTCACGGCTCCTTTCCGTGCAATAGACCAAGATGCAAGACATGTCCAATACACATCCCAACAAATAGTTTCCATAGCCTAGCAACCAATGTGGACTTCAAGATTCAGGGTCATCATACTTGTACATCCAGTAATGTAATATACCAGTTACAATGTAAATTTTGCCCGGCACAGTACATAGGCCTTACCATGGATGGTCTGAGCATCAGAATGAATGGCCACAGACATGACGTTGGAACCATGAACATAGACAGGCCAACCGCTCAACACGCTGCTAGTCACAACATCATCTCTTTCAATGATTGCTATACCACCAAAATAATTAAAGCCCTCCCCCCTGATTGCAACTCTTCAGAATTAAGAAGATGGGAGTTATCATACCAGTGGTATACCAAATCTAGAGAGCCTCCTAACCTCAACATCAGATAAAACTCCTTTTAACTTCCCCCTAACTTCTACCATTTTTAACAGCTCCATAACCTTCCTTCTGACAGACTTTTAATATCTAGTTTCAAGTAACCAATCTTTACACGATTCACATATAACAATTTCTACACATATCACATATAGCACTATATCATAAACTATAAATCTGTGAATCTGTGACATTTGGATGTTTATACACATCTGTGGTTCACTTCAATCTTTTGTTTTGTTTTTCTCTTTCTTGACTGAAGAAGATCATGTTGATCGAAATATTTCAAATAAAAGTGTATTAAGTGTTTTATATGTGTTTTATATGCGCTTATTTCCAAGAGATTGCAGTTTTGGACTATTGCCTTTAGGTAAGTCTGTCAGTCTCCTATCAAGTCCAAAAAATTCCTATTTTAAATCTTTGCTTTATATAGGTATATATATCAGAACCTTTTTCAAATATTGTTGTTACATTTACAATATATAATATAACATACGTGTTGGGCGACATAAAAATGGATAAGTTTATTAGATTTAATTTGTATAGTAAAGAAGACTGTAATAAAATTCAAAACTTGGCATTTATTGAAGAATTGCAGTTGAGTGATGCAAGTGAAAATGAAGACTCAGTTGATAGCATTCAGATAAATCATCAACCGGACCATGTAAGTGATGCTGGCGACAACACCGATGCTGATAGTAGAAAACGCGACTGTAATTTTACAAATCAAGGCATTATTTGGGTCACTGTACTTAGCAGGTTAATTCAAGGGCAGTTATTTGAATGCAGAGGATTTATGGGGTAACGACGGTGTTAGTCTAGAAAGATTTCGAATTGTTATGTCTCAACGCAGATTTAGATTTTTATTACAAGCTTTACGCTTTAACGATTTAATTACTAGGGGTGAAAGAAAGAAGACTGACAAATTAGCACCCATAAGACATATTTTCGATAAGTTTGTAAATAATTGCCAAGCTTGCTATAGCGTAGGAGTGTATTTGACGTTAAATGAAAAGTTGGAAATGTTTCGCGACTGATGTTCCTTCAAACAATACATTTCTAGTAAGCCAGGAAATGAAGCATAAAAGTATTCTGCTTGGCCAATGCTTTTTCACACAGTGAATCTGGAAATATATGCTGGAAAACAGCCTGATGGACCACACTGGATTAAATTTGGGTTCCATGAATCCATCACCCTTGTTTCTTACAAGCCAAAAATGAATAAAAATGTTATTGTTCTGTCAACACTACATAGCGATAAAAGTATTGATTCTCACACAGGCGATAATAAAAAACCAGAAATTGTAATGTTATACAATCTAACGAATTACGGCGTAGACATGGTAGACAAAATGAGTGCCCTATATAGTTGTGCAAGGAATACAAGGAGGTGGCCAGTAGTCATTTTTAATAGCTTGTTAATTATTGCTGGTATTAACGGACAAATAATATATAATTCTAATAATATAAAACAAAACTTTAAAAAGGATACAATTCCTACGGCAGTTAGCCTTATCATTGACAGAGGACTACCTAAATCTATACCTGAATACAAATAATATACCAAGAAATTTGAAAAGAAAAGCCGTAGATTTAGGAATACATTATGAAAGTTCATGTGCTACTATCAGTGAAAGTGTTAGTGATCATCCTGTTGGCTGTAAAAGGTGGCATATGTGTGCGCGAAAAGAAAACAGAATGACACATAACTTTTGTCACAAGTGCAAAAAGTTTATTTGCTTGAAACATGGAAAATTAATATGTAGGAATTGTGTTTCAAAACAGTGTTTGCATGACTTTTCTTTGTTTATTAGTTAATTTAATTAAGTATTTATAACTCAACGTCACGTATATTTAATCTATTTAATCATGGCCATTATAAAACTTGAAGAATATACATGTAATGTAGGAAATAGGTATACAAAATTAGTTTGTTTTTTATATGGTATCCATTGTGATTTTTTTACATTAATTATATTTGTAAAAGTGTTGAAAATCATATTAACTTTTAACAAAATTATTCAAACACAAGTTGCTAAAAATTACAACTATTATTAATTGTTTACTGGAGTGACTATACACATCCGTCTGTTATGCGCGACCACTGCAGTGTTAAATGAAAATAATAATAATTTTATTTCAAATATCTTTGGAATAGAACATTTTTATATATTTTTATAACTAATAATTCATTTAGCATTTCTTTATGGTATGTATAATAAAAATATTTACAAAATTGTATTTCAACATTTGTAACTCTTCTTCAAATGGTAATCATTAACTCTTATACAAAATAAATCTTAAGTCTTTTAACTGTATGTCTTTCTTCAAGGGGCAAGTTCTCTAAATCACTGAAGTTGTCGTCACCTATTTTACTATCACCACCTAGATTGTGTTATATAGGTCATTTGTAACAACTGCAACCTTGTCAGCAACAGGATCTGCCTCATCAGTTTCATCATCTGCTCTATCATCACTCTCACTATCACTGTAAAAGAGTTTTCTAACAAATGTACCATACGTGAGATGATGCTGTTGCTTTTCTTCACGTTCTACACAAGCTAGTAGGTTAGCGATTCTGAAACACTCACATTCATTCATTATTTTGTGTCAATTTATTCAAGTAAAAAAATTAACACATATTTACATGTGAATCAATAAAAACAAACATAAATTATCTAAAAATAAACAAGGTCCTACGCAGAAATTAGCTTATGGTATTAACATAACATGAGAAGTCATACACGCAAGTAATGTTCACTCCCTTACAGAAACAGGTCGACTAAACAAACCAACGCTGAATTGTTTGTTGTTGCAATTTGTATTTCCGAGAAAGGGCCTCGTGAAGTAGGCTGAAGTGCAAACACCAAGCTTTAGTAAAAACAGTTTTGTTATTGAAAAATTAAGCGTCCGGAAACAAACTTTCATTTTCCTACAACTATCAGGTTTCAAAAAACAGTATTCTATTTTTAATTGTAGATAGGTAGTATATTATCACTTGCTTACTTAAATTTTACAATATTAGGTGTTATTTATAAATATCAAGAGGTCACATTTATTACTATTTTCTATTGGATTTGTGTTTCTTTGTTACATTATTATTGTTTCTTGGTTTATCATTATATTTTATTTTGTAATTATAATTAAAAATAAAATATTTATAAATACATAGCAGTTTATTATAGAAAAGGCAAGGATAAGTAGTTGAATTTATCAATTAAAACTCTGCTTTTGATTTTAAAAGGTAAGAGATATGAAAGAAACACATGATGAAAAATGTGAAAAATATGAATTGATTGATTTGATAATCATGAAAATAAATGGTTTTATTCTCAAGTACAAAATTACAATATCTTGGAGCATTATTTGTCAATCTTAATTTACAGTCTATAATCTATAGATAGATTAATAATGTGATTCCCACTTCTATCTTGCTAATTCAATTCCTTCTGTTATATAACACAAAGCTGTGAAATAAGATTCTGTGAGAAATCTTGTATATAAGCCAATTTAAAGTCCATATTAGTGGTAAATGGTACTACACAGTTTCCTTATAAAAAATGAAATGAAACAGATTAAATCTTTATTATGTTATGAAATAACCTTTTATGAATGTCAGGAAGTAAAAGAAATGTTTTATTTAGTAAAAGAAATTAAAAATATTTGTGTATTAAGATCTATCCAGATTCGAACTGAGAATTTTCATGATTAAAGTCTAGCGCATGTTGGCACTGCGCCAACTTTCTAATATCTAGAAACATGTTTCTCAAAGATAGATATGAATCCCTCCCTCTGGTTTTTAAAACTGTATTGTACATTTGTACAAACTTAAACTGTTGCCATGGTCATCACACAATATCATAAATATTACTCTACGGTTAAAAATGAATGAAAAGAATAAAATAAAGAAATAAACTGGAAAAAAGCAAACAATGATTCAAAAATTTTCTTTGTTGACCTATGAAGAAATTTACTTTAAAACAATTTTTTTTTGTATTACTTGTTTACCAGAAAATTTGAAATAATTTTGCTTTCAAGAAATAGATAAATTAAAAAGCAGTAGAAGAAAACCTCATATCAACTTTAATAAAAAATACTATTTTTCAGCCTCAGGTTAATATTTTAAGTGATAAAATAAGATAATAATTTACAGCTTTTATGTTTCCAAGAAAGAACATTCTTGTATTAAGATACATTTCAATTAGTTGGCATTACAATTTTTAAAGGACAAACCAGTTCTATATAAGTTTTCTAAAGTTTTTGATCAATAAGAAATTTGTAGAAGATGTTGAAATTATACATTGCAATGAAAATATTGGAAAGAATCCCAATACCACAAAAATAATAAAAAATAACAAATAATACAAGTTATTTAAGATTAAACCCTAATGTACATTTGGATGACCATGTCATCATCATCAGAGGGTCTTATGATGATTTTGATGACATGGTCATCAAAATGTACATAAGGGTTTAATCTTAAGTAACTTGTTATATTTGTTATTTTTGATTATTTTTGTGGTATTGGGGTTCTTTCCAATATTTTCATTGTAATATATTATACCACTGTGCTCTTGATATTGTATATTAAAATTATACACTTGAAGGTTTCTATTTTATCTAATCTATGAATGAAAAATATGGCTAGTTGTTGGGCAGACACATATAAAAATAATGACCAGCCTTGATAAAAGTAGATTTTACGAATTCCCATTAGAATAAGGACCTCAAAATGTCCGAATACAGTGTGAAGGTTTTACTATGATATATTATAATAAAAATATTGAAAAGAACCCCAATACCACAAAAATAATCAAAAATAACAAATAAGACAAGTTACTTAAGATTAAACCCTTATGTACATTTCGATGACCATGTCATCATCATCAGAGGGTCTTGTTACAAAACACAATCTAGCACACAAGAAGTTACAAACTAGAATGATGATCATCATTCTAGTTTGTAACTTCTTGTGTGCTAGATTGTGTTTTGTAACAAGACCCTCTGATGATGATGACATGGTCATCGAAATGTACATAAGGGTTTAATCTTAAGTAACTTGTCTTGTTTGTTATTTTTGATTATTTTTGTGGTATTGGGGTTCTTTTCAATATTTTTATTGTAATATATTGTACCACTGTGCTCTTGATATTGTGTATGATATATTATGTATATTACAATAGTTCTTGGAAAAAAAACAACCACAAAGAAAACAAATGTATTAGATTCACAGTATACGAATGGAATTGGAGAATGTAATGTAATCTTTGCTAAAGAATTTGTCTTTAAATCATGTTAACCTACTACTAAGCAATGATTCATGCTATCTGCTTCCCATCTGATCTCTCTTGTCTCCTGCACATTTCTCCCCACCTTCTTTTCTTTTTTAACCTTCATATTTTATGGATGATCCAAACATTATTTATTGGATAAATAAAACCTCTAAACCACAAATAACATTTTATTTAAACCTTATGTACATTTCGATTGCCCAGCAATCATCTTCAGAGGTATTTAAAAAATACAACTAACTTAGTTGTTAACTAACTAGTTAGTTGTATTTTTTAAATACCTCTGAAGATGATTGCTGGGCAATCGAAATGTACATAAGGTTTAAATAAAATGTTATTTGTGGTTTAGAGGTTTTATTTATTTAAAAATAAACATTACGCCACAGTTGCTTCATATAGTTATATTATTTATTGGGTTTTTTGTATTTGATTTCTTAAATGCAATTGTAAATTTGTAGATTTTTTAAATTATGGTTTCATTTAATTATTATTATTGTTACATTATTTTTGTAAGATGTTTAAATTTTGTTTTTTTATTTACTGTATTTTACAAACAAAATGTGGTACTAGCAAACAAAAACATGAAGCTTTCATTATATATATATATCGTGATATTTCATACTGTCCATTATTTTTCCGTTGCACTGACTTTATAAAGATATTATTGTTAATTGTATACAATTATTCCTCCACTATGTGTAATTAATTTGTACCTTATGTAGTTACATATCAGATAAGGTAAAAATTAATTGCACTAGCAATTAATAGCTTTATAAATATGTATATATAGGAATTTTTGGACTTGATAGGAGACTGACAGACTTACCTAAAGGCAATAGTCCAAAACTGCAATCTCTTTGGAAATAAGCACATATAAAACACATATAAAACACTTAATACACTTTTATTTGAAATATTTCAATCAACATGACCTTCTTCAGTCAAGAAAGAGCTCTTTCTTGACTGAAGAAGATCGTGTTGATCGAAATATTTCAAATAAAAGTGTATTAAGTGTTTTATATATGTGCTTATTTCCAAAGAGATTGCAGTTTTGGACTATTGCCTTTAGGTAAGTCTGTCAGTCTCCTATCAAGTCCAAAAATTCCTAAATAAGCTTTAAGCTCTACTAGAACTAACCTATATATATATATATATGATATGATGAATAGTTACTATCTGGAGTACATCCGTTCATTCTGCAGTCCATAAATTCGCAGCTCCGACGTTTCGCTTGAATCTCATCCAGCATTGACGAGGTGAACCCAACAACAGTAGAAGTCACGCTATTCTACTGTTTTGGGTTTACCTCGTCAATGCTGGATGAGGTTCTAGCGAAACATCGGAACTGCTAATTTATGGACTGCAGATGTACTCCAGATAGTAACTATTCATCATATTTTTCCATCCGTGAAGGAATACGTATCAGCATATATATATATATATATATATTGGAAAAAAATGGACAACGTGAAATATATATATACAGTAAACTCCCGATTATCCGTGGGCGGATTAACCGGTTTGCGGATTATCCGGGGGCTGCCATTGTTTTACAAATATCCAATTTTTATTCCAATCAGATTCTTTTGTCTAAATTTCCAAACGGTGAATTACGACGTAAATACATATAAGGCTTAATAGAAGTTAAGATGAAAGGAATAGATATGTAAATATGTACGTACTAATTTTACATTGAAACGGAAGCATCCCGACGCGGGCCGGCGGAATAAAAGGGGCGAGCAGACTACTGTATATAAGAGACAATGACAAAATGCTTGGACGCCCGAAAACTTAATGTGTATCATAAGATTGTAAACAAATGTCAGCTAATCTCGGTTATAAATAGTCTAGGACGTGACATATGCATTATCTACGTCTGTCATATATATTATCGATCTTTATGTCTTTGTGACACACGTGGCACAAGTAGACACTGTGCGACAAAATGGTTCTCAAGAAACTTAGATCGCACATTAAAGCTAAATCAATGCTCACAAAAAAAACAGACGAAAGTGACAGATTTTTTTGTTTAAAAGTGAAAGTATTATGTGTAAAGGAAATTACAAATGTACATACATACTTACTTTTGACATATACTTATATACGTATTGTAAGTAGTTAGACATATAAATGAACATTTTATAATCAGTACATCGACATTTTAAATTATTTTCTATATTTATTTTGTCCTTTGAAGTATATTTGTGAATTGCATTAACCGGGGTCATTATTTGTGTAACTTATGGTATAATAATTGATTCACGATCGTTTTGCGTATTCTTTGTTCACAACGGATTTTCCGGGGAATTCGTTATCCGGTGTTTCCGGGCCACCTTATTCCACGGATAATCGGGAGTTTACTGTATATAAATAGGATTTTTTGCACTAGATAGGAGACTGACAGAAATAGTTAGTGGCAATAGTCCAAAACTGCAATCTCTTGGAAAAGAGTAAGTAATAGACACATATAAAAAACTTATCACACTATTGAAATATTTCGATCAAAATGAACTTTGTCATTCATTTTTCATGATTGATCATTCATTTTGACCAAAATATTTTAATAGTGTGATAAGTTTTTTATATGTATCTATTTATTTATTGCAGTTTTGTACTATTTGCCATTAGGTAACTCTGTCAGTCTCCTATCTAATCCAAAAAATAAATAAATAAATATATATATATATATATATATATATATACATACATATATATATATATATATATATATATATATATATATATATATATATATATATTTATATTTGTAGCTTTGCAACACTGTTTTCTTGTATTCACTTATCACTTTCACTATATGTACTTAAACAAGAATCTTACTTGGTATTTATGCGAGTTAACTTTCAAAGATTGGTTGTATCTCCATCATCGGGCATCACTGGCTGGGGGTTGTAGTAGACTGCGAGCTATGTTGAATTCCTGTTGTCACAAGGTGTGGTGTATCGTTATGTTCTATTTTCGGATTCACTGCACTGTGCGATTTATTTAAGTTTGTCTTGGGGTTAATTTTGTCTATTAGGTTGAATAATTTATCATTTTTTGATTTTATTTGTATTTGTTCATTTATGATATTATTTTTATGTTTATAAATTTGTAGTTGTTCCCAGATTGTCATTTTGTGGCCTTTTTGTACTTTTTTTATTAGGTGTATTAATGGGAGGAATGTGTGTTTGTTTTTGATGGCATGTGTAGCTAAGTTTAAGTTATAAGTTTCAGGTTTGATGTATGCATTGAGGTGTTCTTGATATCTGTCTGTTAATTTCTTTTTTTGTAATAAAAGGACCTGTATGCACTAAATACAGGAGGAATCTTCCATACTGCACAAGCTTATTCCTCTCATCAAAATAATGGAAAACGTTCATATAAACATGGGTCCGGAATGGTTTGTTGTCGAGTTAGACAGGGTCAATGATTTCACCTAAAATTCAGGTCCATCAGTGAAATAAACTCACACTGAAATTCTTAGGGCATTAATTGAGTTTATTAATTATAAAAGTTTTAATGTAAAATGAGGTGACAAATTGTATAAAACCTGTCCCAGAACTCTATCTCCAATAGGGTAAAGCAAAAAAGGTTAGGGTCGAAAACTTTTTTTTTGGTTTTGGACTAAAATTGTACCCATGTTTATATGAACAATATTTTGATGAGAGGAATAGGCTTGTGCAGTATGGCAGATTCCTACATACTGTACAAGCTTATTATTTTCTGATATACATGCTTATATGCTGATACATACGATTTCGCACTTCAACTGTTGTTGGGTTCACCTCATCAGTGCTAGATGAGATTCAGCTAAACGTCGAAACTCTGATTCTATGCATTAGAAAGTGAACGGATGTACTCCAGATGAACGAGTGTACATATATATGTTTTTATTTAAATTGTAAATATTTCGGGACAAAAATGATGATTTTTGTTCTATTCTGCTTTTTTGGCTTGTTTACATCACCATGTAATAGTGATTAGTTTCTACCGTTTGGTCTTGAGGTCAATAGAAGTACAATAAATATATATACTTGCATCCAAAATATTATTCCAAATCCTTAGGAGGTCCAAGGTACTATGTATGATTAGGAGGCGACAACTAGTTTTAAATTAGTAGTGTGAGCATATGCCAAAAGTTTAAATACAATAGTCACAAAACTTTATGTTTATAAAAAAAATCATAATATAAAGTATTTGGTTTAAAATATGAATATAGTTATAAAAAGTGAGTAGAATAAGTTTAAACTGTTAAGCTCTCACCTATCTGTTTATAAAGAAGACAGTAACATAAGTGAAATTAAAAACAAATTAAAATATTTATAGCTCGGATAGTCATAAACTAATGTTAAAGTTATTAATTAAAATAATTTTTTTTTTATTTATGTTTAAATAAAAGATTTTAATTTTGTACAAGAGTTTATTTTATTATACACAGGGGGACACATCCTATCAGGAGCGGTTATAGATCCAATAGCCATAAATGAACTCATACCAGATTGGAAAGAGAAGGAGGCGCCTCTTACAACTCCAGTCACAGAGGATAAGTTTGGTTTTCTTACAAAAAATTCTCGCATTCCTGTTCCTATATTTAAAGGTAAGTGTTTAGATTTTGAATAATTTTTGTGTTTGTAGTTTCCAATAAAATGGTTGATTTTTGAGGCACTGTAAATGCAGTTTTTTTATGATACAAAAATACTTATTACATGAAATACTCCTGGGTAAATTTAAAGTAAATAGTTTTTTAGGGGTAAGAGATAAATAATTCAGCACCATTTAGACAAAAGTCTATGTCCATAGCCAATATATCACAAAACCTATTAACTGACAAGCATTTATTTATTGGAGAGCTGTGTTTTAACATTATTAGTAGTTTATAGGACTCTTGTGTTAATTTAACTGTTATATGGCGTCTCAGGTTAAGTTAAGGCAAGCCAGGTAGCTGGAGATTAGGACAGGCCTGGACCTATCAATAGGCTGGGACAGCCCGGCGAGAACATTCCATTAGTGACGCATCGCTGATTACTCCACTTAAAAACCTTAATCTAATAATTACGCATTATGAGGGAAAAACGTTGATACAGTTTTCTTAATTATTATTACATGAACAATTGCATGTTGTCTCATGTTAATCGGCCGACTTTAAGTGTGATTACCTATACCAAAGGAAAGTTATGCGATGTAAAGTGTAGCCAGTATTGGTACTTCCGGTAGATAGTTGATATATCACTTCTTACCTTACTTTGTAACTCACTTCATGAAATAACTTATTCACTTCTGAATATTATGGAAGGTTTTTTATGGATTACAGGTGGATATACAAGTATGTCCAATAAATACATAAACTGGTCCAATATGGAGACTATGATATGTTGTATAACCCCACCTTCTGGCTTGTGTTTGACTTGAGAGTCATTGATTTGTCTGTACTTATCTAAATTTTTGGTATGCATATTTCTGTTGTATTTGTTTTTACTGTTCGTAAAAATGCGAGACTGATGAAATTACTGAAAACAACTCAGTATCAACTATTGGTGCTCGGGAGAAGCTCTTAAGCAATTTCCAGATTAAGTCAAAGAAAGTAGGGTAACACAAAAAGTATTATGAATTGGTTCAAGCTAATTATATTAATTTTAATTAATATGGAACAATTGCATGTTGTCTCATGTTAATCGGCCGACTTTAAGTGTGATTACCTATACCAAAGGAAAGTTATGCGATGTAAAGTGTAGCCAGTATTGGTACTTCCGGTAGATAGTTGATATATCACTTCTTACCTTACTTTGTAACTCACTTCATGAAATAACTTATTCACTTCTGAATATCATGGAAGGTTTTTTATGGATTACAGATGGATATACAAGTATGTCCAATAAATACATAAACTGGTCCAATATGGAGACTATGATATGTTGTATAACCCCACCTTCTGGCTTGTGTTTGACTTGAGAGTCATTGATTTGTCTGTACTTATCTAAATTTTTGGTATGCATATTTCTGTTGTATTTGTTTTTACTGTTCGTAAAAATGCGAGACTGATGAAATTACTGAAAACAACTCAGTATCAACTATTGGTGCTCGGGAGAAGCTCTTAAGCAATTTCCAGATTAAGTCAAAGAAAGTAGGGTAACACAAAAAGTATTATGAATTGGTTCAAGCTAATTATATTAATTTTAATTAATATGGCTTGCTTACTGTTTACAAAATATAAAGAAAGATCAAAGAATACATTCTAAAAATTTGCTTATTATCTTAAATACATGGTGTACTTTGGAATTAATATATTTGTTTTACATTTAAACAATGTTTTGCTATTTACTGTACTTTAACAAATTGTGGTTTCAATAGCGTTTATAAATTCTGGTTACATTTACTATTTTAAAATATACATCAAATTTTTAGAATATAATCCCCTTAAGACCATGAGCCAATGAATCGGCTCTCTGAATAGGAATTGAAAAAGACCACAGGGCGATATATAGGCTTAGAATTTCAACTGTTGTAGTTCTTTTAAAACTCAACAGATTACGTTACTATTACTGGCTTAACACCTTGGCCGTGGCTGGTAGAGATCTGTACCAGCCGCAGCCAATGTAATAAGAAAGCTTCATGTAGAACAGAATGGTTCTTCTTTCACACATATACGCGATGAACGAGGATGATATTTAGATGGCTGCAAGCAGCCTAACGAAAGTTTGTCCTCATTAATGTCTTTGCTGTTCAAGTCGTCTGTTCTGTCATGATTTATCGTGAATACATGTACATGTTCCTTACGCATTTCATAATTATCTATTGTGATGATAAATTATATATTTTTTTGTATTATTTCCACCAAATTACAATTTGTTTTTCAATGGAAGTTATTTTTCCTGCGTATAAGAAAACGATCACGGACTGTATGCTTACGGTGTGATAAGAGACTTTATGGGGAATGGATCTCATAAACTGTAAAAATGGCGTCGTCTTTCTCACATACAATTTGACAAATATGGATGGTCTTAAAAGGATTAAATATGTTTGTATAACAAATATTACTGTTGGCAAAGTTTCAAAAATCATGTCACAATTGAAATGTGCTATAATAAAAGGTTTAACAGGATTTTGTGCTATAATGACTCACTATTTTATTGCCTTTAAACAGAAATATTGAAAAATATGATTAATATCAGCATTATTTAACCCATTGCAGTTTAAATGATTCATATTCTGAGTGACCCAGTGGGTATGAGTTATTTTCAACTTCAGTGTTAAAATGGTTAAATTTGACTTAATTATTTAAGTCAAGGGTTCCCAAACTTTTTAAGTCCATGGCGCCCTTAATGTTTTAGATTATTTCTGGTGGCGCCCTTAATCATTTTGAGAATTGCCAATGATGTATTTCCTCTGGTAAAGTAGAACAGTGCGGAGGACTAGCAGAGCGAGTACTTTTCCACTCCCAGGTTGGCCGCCAGTAAATTGATTTCTTTTTAGTTATTTAATTTAAAATGCTAATAATAAATAAAAGGAAAGCTTAAATAAAAATAAATCAAAAATTAAAGCAAATTACATTTTAATTTGATAAAATTAATAATTAATACAAAATAGAAAAAACTTTGAAACTTAATTTGGTACAAGTAATAAGAGTTTTCACAGCAGTATCAGCCCTAATGAGATAGATTGACTTGTTTATCTTTAATCAGTTCGTGAAATCTTGGTGTTATTTTCGATAGAGCAACACGAATTTAATTTTCGATTTTAAGATTTCCTCTATATTTAGATTTCATAACGGCAATTGCGGAAAAGCCATATCCACACAAGTAAGAGCTGGCAAATGGTATTAATGCTCGAAGTGCCTTCTTGGTTACTACTGGATACTCATCTTCGAGACTGCACCAAAAATCAATCAAAGATTTAGTCTGGAACCTGGGAGTTAAAGATGAATCTGTGGAGATGTCAATGAGCTGTTCTGCTTCCTCGTTTGTGAAAGTTTCAGGAATCTCTGCCTTCAAAGGATCATTTACCCACTGTACTGACCTTGTTTCATCTTTTGGGATGTATTCTTGAAAATAAAGCTCTAAATTCAATAATTGGCTTACGAACATACTTTTTTGTTCGTGTTGTAATATCAATCCATTCTCTTTGAGGAAGTGGTCCAAAGAAAAAAAATTTGTATTATCACCTTTTACCAAGTTGTTCTTCCATAGCAGAAGTTTTTTTTTGTACCCTTTAACTTTATTAAAGAGCTGAAAAATGGTTGCATTATTACCTTGAAGGGAGCTGTTCAAAATATTTAATCTTTCAAAGAGGTCACTTAGCCAAAAAATCTTCATCACTGAACATACTAGCAAGAGCATGATTTTCTTCCAGCAAAAATGAAAATATTTCATTTCTGAGTTCATAGTCTTACCAAAGAATTTCCCTGTGATAACCACCGAGCACTGCTGTAAAACAAAAGAGATGAATGTTCAGCACCCATTTCATTACACATTTTGGCAAAAAATCTAGCTTTGTGGGGTCTGCTTTTAATAAAATTTATTACCTATATTACTAGCTTTAAAGTGTCATTCAAATCTTTACTAAGTTTTTCTGCCAACAAAGCCTCTCTATGTATAATACAGTGAGTCCAAAGAGAGTTAGGTGCTTTGGACTGAATGCGAGTTTTTAGTCCCTGATAACAACCTGTCATTGCTCGTGCTCCATCTGTACAAACACCAACGCATTTTCCCCAGTCAATGTTATTTTCTATAGTAAACATGTCTAAAATCTCGAACATGTCCTTCCCAGTTGTTCCCCCTTCAATCTCTTTACAAAATAATAAATCTTCAAACAATTGTTTTCCTTCAACATATCTAATATAACAGATTAAATGTGCATCTTTGTGTCTATCTGTTGTCTCATTTAGCTGGATTGCAAAATCTTTGCGTTTCAAAACATTTAAAAGTTGATCAGTAATATCTGCAGCTATGTCACAAATTCTCCTGTTTATTGTGTTATTGGACAGTGGTATCTTTAAAAGCTGATTACCAGCAGCCTCCCCCAGCATAATATTTGCCATATCGACAGCAGCAGGTAAAATTAATTCTTCTGCAATTGTATGGGGCTTCTTAGTGAGGGCAATTCTATAGGCCACTTTATATGATGCTAAAAAAGCATTACTGTTGACTTGAGTATGTTTAGAAAATGCACTCTTTTGTTTGTCAGCTGCTGTTAATTTTCTTGTGAAAAAGTCCCTTGGTTTACCAACCATATTTGGGTGAAGAATTTCCAAGTGCCTTTTAAGTTTACTCGGTAGCATGGATTCAGTAGATAAAACCTTCATGCAAACAACACATTGAGGATGCTCTTCACCATTAACATTCACACAAGTAAAGCCATAATCTAAATACTTTTCATAATATTTTCTATATTTTGTTTCACGAGTACCCGATGGAGCTCCTACTTTCTCCAAACCTGATGCATCCTCTTCTTTATTCGATGACGTTGTTGACATTAAAAACCTCTTCATAATGAACAAATAAACACAATTACAAAGCACTTGTCACTCACTTCATAATGAAACTCTTAGTTTAGCTCAGCACAATCACCTTGACTCTCAACTGATTCATCTCATTACGCTAGTGAAGTTTTATGAAAATACAAGTTGTTCCGAATATACACAAACACTCTAGTAGGCGCTTCTAGAACTTCCCACGAAAGCTGAACTATTATTGGTTAGCAAGAAGTGGGCTGGCACTACCGAGCACACCTGCACACAAGGTTAGTGACCCACCACGATGTTATTGTTAGATCACTAGATGACTAGATAGACATCGTTGAAATTCTACAAGAGCTTGTAGAATTTCAAATAGCCGTTATTTTTACAGTATTGCAAAATTATATTTCAAAACAATATTTTATAAACATTGTTGATTATATTTACATTGACGTGTAAACAACCAATTTTATGAAATTAAATTTGGTTTTTGTGAGATAGCCACGGCACACACTTTGGGAACCCCTGATTTAAGTAATTATTAAAAAAAAAATTATTACGAATTAAAATGTTTAAAATAATATATATTCGAAACAAATAAATTAAAAATAAAATAATATATATTTAAAATAAAAAAATATATTAATATTTAATAATAATGAATAATAAAATAATATTTATTAATGGTTTGTTGCTTAGCGGTTGCTCGTAGGCTCCCTTTTATGCCACGCAACTGATTTTTCTCTTCAAAATTGTAAAAAACATAACTAATTTTAAAAAAAATTACATATATTTACAATAATTGCATTAGAAAACCTATGCAGGCACAATCGCTCTAAACCGACAATGTACTATCGATGTCAATAACTTCACACTCATTATCAAATAGCATGGGATTCAACTTGGACAATCTCAAGTTAGCCATCATGACACCATTAAGACATAGCTAAATGATAAAGAAGAGACTAAGAGCTTGAGTCAAGGTAACAAAGATCTTACTTTATTTGTCCTGTCATTCAGAGGACAATTATAAATATCTTTCACAGCCGGCAAGCTGATCAGTGATTTTAAACATTTTGAAGTGACACTGTAAACAGCAATTGGGACAATACCAATACAAATGACATTGTTTAACATAAAAGTTATGCTGGCATAGTGTTGACATATTTAGTGTTTAACATGCAATGTGCATAGTAACTGTATGAAGCAACTGTGGCGTAATGTTTATTTTAAATAAATAAAATCTCTAAACCACAAATAACTTTTATTTTAAACCTTATGTACATTTCAATTGCCCAGCAATCATCTTCAGAAGTATTTAAAAAATACAACTAACTCAGAGTTAGTTTATTTAAAAATAATGTGCAAAGTGTTTAATGAAACATTCAGTTATCTAGCGTGATTAGCATACTTTCTGAATAAATGTCTAATAATATTAATCTATTCCCAAGCACTCCCCACTTTAAAAAACCAAGATTTCAAATTAGTTCATTTTGTTTGAATAACTTCCTTTTTGGTACAATTGTTTTTTACTATAAGAAAGTAGCTTTGGAAGAGCAATACACCAAACTGATTTTACGGTATAAAATAGTAGTAAATATTATAATAAAACTTTGTAATTAGTCCATTCTAATTGTTCCATTTCTAAATCTTGTAAGCTAAAATATAATATTTTTTTACTGTACGTAGAGTTAGTAACCATGGTAGGAAAAAAATATTTTTTCAATACTTGTATAATTTTTGTGATAAAAAGATTTTGGCTACATCCCTGGTTAGAAGCATTTCATTGTTTGCTAGTTTAGTGCTGAGCTTACATACTTACATGGCTTACTCTTAGTAAAGTTAATGATTTTAATTTAACCATAACTATATACATCCACAACTATCCTTTTGTTAATTACAAATAAGTCAATGGACATATGTATGAAATTTACTTACTATCCAGTTTCTAAATGAAATTTCACTTGAAAAACAATTAATTTTTTTCTTTATTATTCAAATATACAGTAATTAGAAATTAGTTATTAGTGAGGCTAACCTGATTTGATTTAACCAATCTAAACTTTGTACATCTGAATTTTCTAACCCTACATTAAGCTAAACAATTATCTCTTCAAACAACTGATATCTACATTGCTTAAACTATTCCAACAATGGACTTTGTACCTTTATTTGAACAGATAACCAGAGCTCAGTGAATGACCTACATAAACCTGAGATAAAATCATCTAGTGATTTTTCAGTACTATAATGAATGAAGCAACTTGTTTTCATTACAATGGAAACACCTTTAAATTAAAATAATTGGGCAGAACTGGCACAACTTTATTACTATGAACCCTTGAAAAAAGCCTCTACTTTCAGTTCGAGAAACCTCTTACTGCTTTTGATCCAAAAAAGTTTTCACCAAAATTTTTAAAATTGAAAATAGTAGCTTCCAATAAAATGAAAACAAAGTTTTATTACCATCTTTCTGTTAGTGGAAGAGGGGAAAACACAATTTATTTATAGTTGACTCAGGAAATCTAAAGGTGGCTCTCTGTACTATTCCCTCCTGATCACAAACATTAACAAAAATCCCTCTCTATCACAGTGACGTCACAGACATTCATTTGTCGAAAAATATGGAAAATGCCAGTTCCTGTGACAATAGATCAAACAAAAGTCGCAGTCACTGGAAAATACAGCTGTCATTGGTTGGTTTGCTGCTGTCACTGGATTAAACGGCTTTCATTGGCTGATTTGTTGCTGTCACTCACTGGGTCTGCTTTCACCGCTTATTATCTTGCAGTGTTGATGACTGAAGGTGAGAGGAGGGTTGTCTCAGTTGTGATTTGCAAAATGTCGCTTTTGCAACTGAAAAGCTACTGATATTTTACCACAACTGTCACTGGTTCTACTTATTTACTCATTTACTTGGTAGTTTGTTCTTAATTTTGTAGGAGTTTATTTTAAAATAAAATGAGCCTTCCAAAAAAGATAAAAGGGAGGTATAGAATCATTTCACCAGTGTGATATGCTTGCCTGTTATTGGCACATACAGAGTAGTCTCAGTATGCCTTGTCACTAGTAAAAGTCACTGATCCCAACCTGGGGTTGTACTAAATTCACCGATCTGCTAAAGTCACCAGATGGATCATCCCCAATACAGAAAAAAAATACCTTTCAGAAATTTAAATACTACAATTTAATTCAATTTGATATGCACCTAATAACACACAACTAAGATTGAATCAAAATACAGTATCTTTGCAAAGACCAATGATTTGTCTCAGTTACTTCAAGGATTTGTATGAAGATATGTTCTTATAGCTATATCGAGTGGAGGTGTTGTACCAAAGTTGGATCCAAAGAAATTGAGTCTCTTGAATCTTATTAGATATAATTTGGCTTTGCAGATTACCCATACCTTCCTCAAATAAATATTTCCATCATTCATTCCTCCTCTAGGAAGAAGGTTGATAATCTGACACAATTCTTTTTTCATACTATAGAGCAGCGGTTTCCAACCTGTGGTACGTGTACACCCATAGGTATGTAGAAACCTGTGGGAGTATGTAAAGTAATACTAGTAATGGGGGACATCAATGTTTTATACTTTAGATTTGAAACAAGTACGAGGTTACAATAGTAGTTGACACAATAGTTGATATGTTGTTGATTGGAAATTGCATGATGCTCGTATGTTTGTGTGCTATTGAAAGCGCAAAATAGAAAAGCGATAGGAAATATCTATTCTAGATTTAGGTGAACAATAACAATGGAGGAATGGGCCTAGGATTCGAAAACATTCAAGGAACCGTCTTTCGTATTGCCTACACAAAAATATCGTGTACACAGCCGGTTGCCCCCGCTCCCCTCATTACTTTCAACGCAGTCAGGCAACCACTCTTTGTCTTAACCAGACAAGAAATAAGCGGTTTTTCATTGGAAAAACAATTTTAGGGGTACGTGAAATGAAAAAGGTTGGGAGCCACTGTTATAGAGGATAAAATCCAACGAATTTGGTTGAAAAACAATACTATTCATCTGTTATTTATAAAAATACTTTTGTGTTGAAATAAAATTAGGATTGTTAAGTGGTATAATAATTTTCAGTTGTGAAAGGTAAAGATTTTGATCATATTTAGAGATCTACTGCTTAGGCAAGAGAGCAAGTTACTGAACTTTTCAACATTGCCAGATTTTGTTTCTATTATTAGTTCTTACATACAAACGTCTAATAGCATTTGCTTTGTCATAGTAATCTTACTCTTTGAATATTGCATTGACATTGTGTAATTTTTTAAATATTCAACCATTTTTAGGAATGCCTATGGATAACCATGGAAATTACGTAGTACGTTTAGGCCATGTTGTCAGATGGCTGGGTGAGCAAGCAGAGGCTCTGGGTGTAGAGATGTACCCTGGATATGCAGGAGCTGAGATTTTATATCATGAAGATGGCAGTGTGAAAGGGATTGCTACCAATGATGTAGGCATTGCAAAAGATGGATCACCAAAGGTAAAAATAATTATGTTTAAAAAGTACTTAACTAAGTGAGTACGTAATGGCTTACTTGCTGACGCGTTTCAAAACATTCGTTCCTTTTACGAAGCTAACCCTCTACTGACTTGAGCTAACCTGAGTAGAGGGTTAGTTTCGTAAAAGGAACGAATGTTTTGAAATGCGTCAGCAAGTAAGCCATTAAGTATTCAGTTAGTTAAGTACTTTTTAAATATAGTTTAATAGTGAATTCAAGATGATTACATCAATCAACTTCAACTTTAAACATAATTATCATTTATTACAGTTTGTCTGAACTGTTTATTGTATAGAATATCAAAACCACAGCAGCACATTATATTACAATAAAAGTATTGGTTAAAAATCCCAATACCACAAAAATAAAATTGTAATGAAATAAAATAAAAAGTAATTAATATTACTATCTTTGAATTTTGTAGTCAATTACGTTCAGTGAATCTTAATTAATCACTTTAACCTTAACTAATAAAAAACACCCGAAACTCCACCTCAGAGATTAAAACCAACTGATCCCTAAACTTCCTCGACCTAACTGTAACAAAAAGCCACACACAAAAACACAGCTTTAACATTTACAGGAAACCCATAATGACAGACACACTTATCCATAACACCTCAAACCACCTTATCCAACATAAACACGCTGCCTTCAGATCCATGCTCCATAGACTTAAAGAAGTTTCAATTAACACAGAAAACATAAACAAAGAACTAGACACCATTAAATATTTAGCATACACAAATGGATATAACACCACAATAATAGACAACCTATGGTATAAAATACAAAAAAAAAACACTAAAATTAACACTAAAGACAGGGAAAAGAAATACATCACATTATCATACATAAACAAAACAACAAATAAATTAACCCGCAAATTTCAAAAAACAGGATACAAAATAGCATACAAAACTAAAAACAAGTTACAATACAAAATACAACAAGACACCAACAACAAAGATAAACTACAAGCACCAGGTGTATACAAACTAAACTGCGACAAATGCAACAAATTTTATATTCGACAAACAGGTCGCAGCTTTGAACAAAGAGTCGAGGAACACAAACAGAACACCAACTCAGAATTTTACAATCACATAAAAGGAACAGGACACAAATACACAGACATTTACCATAGCCTAGAAATCCTACACATTAACAAAAAAGAACCACATCTCAACACACTAGAACAATATGAAATTTACAGACACACAAAAACACAAAGTACAAACATATTAAACGAACAAACACAATACAGATTACACATACTCTTTGATACTATCGAAAAGGCGCCTTTATAACTGTCCCGGCTTGACCCGACATCTTCAAGCAGAAGAGACTGATGAAGATCGCCACATAGCGATCAAAAATGTTCTGTCTCAGTAAGTTTTCACAAATTTACAAAATTTAAAGTTTGCTTAGTCATAAACTATGTTAAAGTGATTAATTAATATTACAAATTATTTGAGGTTAAAGAACTAGTCAGTCTTGTTTGTAAATTATTGTATTCTAGGTTGTAATTTTGTAATAAGACCTTCTGATGATGAAATGTTCATCGAAATGTACATAAGGGTTTAATTTTAAGTAACTTGTAATATTAGTAATTTTTGATTTGTTTTTGCGGTATTGGGGTTTCTTACCAATATTTTTATTGTAATATTTATTATACATTACAAAGTAAGGCATTTGTATTATAACATTTTTTTCATGTATGATAGTTACCCAGGAACAGTTTTGCACCTAATTGTAAAGAACCCCCCCCCCACAAAAAAGTGGAAATTTTTGTAACAGACACTTTTTAGCAAATAGTTTTATATATCTGAGGAAAATAAACATATTTTTCAATTTAAATTTTGGTGTTTTTTGAGAAGATAGGTATCCAGAACAGCTTCTTTTATTAAAAGGTTTCCAGTAAAAGTTTAAAGAATCAATTAAACTTTTATTGTTACTAGAATTGGTACAACATTGATTGTATCAAATGTCTAACATCATCAGTTATACTAGAAAAAAATTAGTATTAAGTTTTTAAAGTTTGTTTTAATAATCTATAAATTTATCACCCTCCTGAGCATATTTTGCTATTAACCTTACATGCCTCTAGCTTGACTTATATTTTAACACTAGCTGTGTCTAGAGTTCTTGGATGAAACTGTATCACAGGTGTAAATATATTTTGAGTTTTTGCTATTTTTGAAATCCATCCAGGATGGTTTGAACATCAAGAAAAAGGTTTTTATGTGATATTATGAAACAAAATAAACAGTACATTTGCATATGAAAAATAAATGTGACGAGTTACCAACTTTTTATTGCAAGTTTTTTCCCATAAAATCTTTTTCTATTCACATTAATTTTTACAAAATGTATTATAACTTATGGAAATTGATATTGTGCTTGTTACAGGCAACTTTTGAGCGAGGTATGGAGCTACATGCAAAATTGACTATGTTTGCTGAGGGTTGTCATGGTCACTTAACAAAGCAACTCATTCAAAAATACAATCTTCGGGAGAATGCAGAAACCCAAACATATGGCATTGGATTAAAAGAGATATGGGAGGTGAAGCCTGAAGTCCACTCTCCTGGGAGAGTGGAACATACTGTCGGATGGCCTTTGGTAAGGTTAGACTACATTCTTAGTATAATGTATATACCATAGAATGTAGACATCCTGAGTCCCCTTCACAGATATACAGACATGCACACACACACACACACGCATGCATGCACGCACACACGCACGCACACACGCACACACGCGCACACACACACACACACACCACTAGTTAAATTCAAAACTACATTATTTTTTATAATTTTTGTATCCAAAAAGTTTAATTTTTAATTCATTTCTATATCTGAAGTAAATTTTACTTCATTTTATAAATTATTTATTTCCTTTTAAATGATCTACATTTTCCCTTTCATATTTGATTTTTATACTATTATACATGACATTTTTTTATATATAAACTGTTATCCACATTATCTAAACCATACTCCATCTGCATCATATTTTTAAAATAATTTTATACAATATCAAGAGCACCATGGTACAATATATTACAAGAAAAAATATTAGATTAACCTCAATACCACAAAATTAATCAAAAATAACTAATATTACAAGTAACCTAAGATTAAACAGTTATGGTCATTTCGATGACCATGTCATCAACATCATCATCAGAGGGTATTACAAAATTATAACCTATAATACAATAATATATAATCTAGAGTGACGACAACTATTCTCTGTAGTCATATTTATATATATATATTTTCTCTCTGCCTTCGACCAGCAAACAATGGTCGGCCATCTTGAACCATATAGGCCACACCAGTAAAGACTAAATAATAATAATAATATATATGTAATATAAATTACATCTAATAACAATAAATAAAATAAAAATTAATTTAAATAATGCCTTTTTAATTTGGCCTATCCCTAACTCACATATTTATTCTTTGCTTTCATAGTTTTATTTTAAATATGATACAAATAGTAAATAATTTAATGTAAGAAAAACTTGATTAAAATACTGAGTTTTATTGATTCTTGGAAAAGTGACGTAAAGAATTTAAATTTGTTAATTTTTTGTATAGTTTTTGTTCACATGATGATAAAAAAAAAAATACTAATAATTTTCAGGATAGAAACACATATGGAGGTTCTTTTCTTTACCACTTAAATGAGCCAAACCCTCTTATAGCTGTTGGCTTTGTCATAGGCCTAGACTACACAAATCCTTACATTAGTCCATTCAGAGAATTTCAGAGATTTAAGCATCATCCTACTGTTAAAAAGACCTTAGAGGGTGGAAAGAGGTGAGTTATTTTAAAAACTTTAAAAGTATCAAATAAGATACAGTAGAGTCTCGAAAATCCGAATCTCGATTTTCCGAGTTTCTGTTAAAATCAAGCCCTTTTCTATTTCAGCCTATTTGATCTATTTGAAAGGAAATGAGTTGGGCATCCAAGAAATGTTTATAGCCTTAATGAAAATGAATCGGGTTTCAAGATATATTTATATCATAGGTCATGCGAAGGAAATGAGCCAGACTTCCAAGAAATGTTTATATCTAAACATATTTTTCTTTCACTTATTTCTATCATTCAGTTCGCTAGTGTTATACAGATTGGTGTATTACCCAACTTCATCAGTTGTGTTTGAGTGTCCTTATCAGTTATGTGTAGATGTCTGACAGAAGGTCAATGGGCCATTAATATTTCTTTATTTATGCTGTAAGCTTTTACAGTCAACAAAAATCCCTTAGAAAGCACACATATCTAGTCTTGTGCTGACATATCAGAAAATAAACTCTTTTGAAGCAAAAAAATCAATGAAATAATGTCGACACTCATGATTAGCTGGACTGGTCTTTATTCCCGCTATTAATAAATTCAAATCGAGCTATAACAACATTGATCTGGATATGAGGGGTTTTACTGTATTAGGGTTCATTAGAACTTCTATTTTTTCTAATGCATGGAAACCTAATCCGAGTTTTCGGTAATCTGAAAGGGTTTCGGCCCCAATCACCTTGCATTATCAAAACTCTACTGTATTTCTAATTAAAAATTAGAACAGATGTAATAATAATTTAACATATTTTATAAGCTTTTAATTAGATGACTTTTGAAAAATTCAAGATACTTTTAAGGCCATTCTTGAATTCTTTGATAAAATTATTTTGATGGTGACTATTTCATATAATTTACAAAGTACCACAGCATAATTTAAAATACAACAGTTTGAATTTTAAAGTGAGCTGCATATCTGTGGTTTGAGTGCAGTGAAGTATATTCATATGGTTTAATTGGTTTCAAGTTGTTCTATAATTACCTGTGAAATAGCACCACAAACAGGTAACAACTTACACTTTCTGATTTTAATGTTAAATTTTAGATTTATACTCTAAGTTATTTTTTACAAGTTTTCTTTATTTTCTTTAATTTTATCATGTTGCAGGATAGCCTATGGAGCTAGAGCTTTAAATGAAGGCGGGTTCCAGTCTATTCCAAAGCTAAGTTTCCCGGGTGGATGTCTAGTAGGATGTAGTGCTGGATTTTTAAATGTTCCTAAAATCAAGGGCACCCATTATGCAATGAAATCTGGGATGCTAGCTGCAGAAAGTGCATATGAAGCAATAATTTCCGGCACAACTTCTGGTAAGCTTGAGGTGAATAAATTGAAGACTGTTCTGTTAAATCCGATTCAGCAATACCTCGATATTATTAATAATCTTCTCTTATACCTTTCTATAAAATATTGTTACATTTATTATATATTTAAATAATAATAATTTTAAAGATAAAAACTATTTTAATACATGGTTTAGTCTGTATGTGTCAGATTTTTACAGAAAACTTAGCTTTTTAATAAAATACAGTCCAATCCCAGTACCCAGAATTCCAGTAGTCCGAAACTCTTCTATTCCGAAACGATTTTCAAAAATATTTAAACGAGAAAGAAATCAATGGCTATAAGAGGGGTTCAAAAAAGAAAGACAATACTGTTTTATTTACTTTGGAATGACCTCAGTGTATTGATCCCTTTTGAACTGCTAGTCAGCCCACAGCAGTTCAGTTTCATAGTTTACGGCAGGCAGACGGTAGAATCGTTTTGTCATCGCAGTATGTTAAACTTTAATTTTTATAATGGTGTCTTATTCTCTTGAAATAAATCACAAAAAACATTTGTTGCTGGATAAGTGCAACATTCCAAAACGACTAGATCCCGAGGAACCTCCTAAACAATTTACGGAAGATTTCTATTTTGGAAATTCAACATAAATCAACTTATATAATAAATAACAAAAATCAGTGACATAAAGAAAAACAAAGAAAAAATTTTGTCGTTTGTGTCTTCTATGGAGAAAGGTGGCAGTATGCGGACAACAGTGAAAGTTAGTGAATACGCTTTGGTAGCAATTGCTCTATACACATGGTTTCTGCAAGAATTATCGCGAAACAACCCCATATCTGGCCCTTCTTTGCAGGAAAAGGCGAGATTTTTTTCCTGAATTCTACCCCAACAAGGAAGAGTTTAAAGCCAGTGATCATTGGTTTGAGAATTTCAAAAAGAGACATAGAATTCAATGCCTTTCACTGGAGAAAAATTGTTTAATAATCTAGATGCTATAGAAACTTTTTGTCAACAATTTCTGGAAAACGTTAATAAATTAAATTTATGTTCTGTTTAGGTTTACAGTGCAGATGAAAGTGGCTTGTTTTGGTAAGCTTTACCAAAGAAAATGTAGTTCACAAGTACAAAGACTGTGCACCAGGGCGAAAAATGAACAAAGATCGATTAACATTTATGCCTTGCTCAAACAGTTCTGTAAGCAACACATTACATCTACTGCTCATTGGCAAATCACGAAAAGCAAGAGCTCTCAAAGATTGTTCCATGCTACTTTTATACAAAGACCAGAAAAAAGGTTAGATGGATCAAGATTTATTTAATGAATAGTTCCATGATGGATTTGTTCCATGATGAATTTGTTCCATTGGTAAGAAGTCATCTCAGATCTGTTAACCCTACTGAAAAAGCACTGCTTATGCTAGACAATGCACATTTACATCCATACGAATTAGTTAGCAATGATGGTAATATCATTACAATCTTCCTACCACTCAACTGTACTGCGCTAATACAGTCAATGGATCAAAATGTTATACAGAACATAGAATTAAAGTATCGAAAAAGTCTCTTATATTATATTGTAGCACAAACTGATGACACTGCAGCAATATTGAAGAAACCTTCAATAAGATAAGAAGTTTATTTGTGTTTTTTGAATTGTGTTCAAGTTCAAGTGTTTATTATGTATGATTCATTTTAAAATTTTACATGATAAAAACCTGTCTCAAAAAAATACATTTTTCAATTGTTAAATGTTTTCTTTCAGTTATTATTCTACTGTACTTAACTAACTCTATTCTTAACATTAACCTATACGTACTTTATAATACCATATAGGCATATATGTAGCCGTATTTACGTTGTAGGCATACGTAGTACAATTACATTCTGGTATTCTGATGGTCATACATTTATTATTTCGGATTACGGGGATTGGACTGTATTTAGCAAACTTAATTAGGAATGGTTTTAGAGAACAGTGTTTAATTCTACCATGTATATCAGCTACTAGTGGTAATAACTTCTAACATAGCAGTTAGGTATTAACATGCTATGAGAAATACCATATGGGCCAAAATAGACAGTACGGAAACTGAATCAGCTTTAGTAGCCTTCTCCATCAGCTGTGGTAATTTTTTGTTGTTGCCGCGTATTCATGTTGACATATTTCATTTGAGGTTAGTGTTTTTGTTTGCTGACATAGGGCTAACTACTGCAGAGAAAACTTTTATCGTGGAGCATTATTTTTGCTCATTTGGATTAATTGGACTTGCGGGTGAGTCAAGTTTGTCATACACTGCATTATGTTTTCAGGAATAATTTTACAAAAACCCACCTAGTAGAGCTGTGATTATTAGTGTTGCTGAAACATTTCGAAGATCAAGTAGTGTTTTGACACATCACTGTATCAGAAATAATTGGTCCATACTTTGTTGAAGACAATAATGAAAATCCTCTTGCTATAAATTGGGGCCGATATAGGGCCATTTTTGGTCTTTTTATAGGAGGCCTCAGGAAATTTTGTTGTGCCCAAAACCTGTTTTTTCGTTCACTATGGTTCCAGTAAGATCCAGTCACACTGTCTTAGACAACACTGCTTTCCTTCAACTGCTTTCATAAAACCTTTGAAAACCTCCTCATCTTCCTTAGAACAAACTTTCCTTACCCAGCCTACTCCCCTCGATCTTACACCACCTGACGCCTACGTCTGGGAGAAAAGTTTCTGTGATGACCCATCAACCACCATCGTCCAACTACAGGAAAAAATAACCATGTGTATAATGAGCATGACACAACCCTTCTTCAACAAAACATTGCAAAACCTTCAAGAATGGTACGAGTGTTGTTTCAAATTGAACGGAGTTCATATAGAACACGTTTATACCTGAGTCTAACTGATCTAGCTTCTTTTTCTTTGTATGTGTTTGTAAAAGTATATAAATAAAATAAAATCTGACAACTGTTTCAGTACATACAGTAGTAGACTGGTGTTTATTTTCCCTTAGCAATTTTTTACTATGCATGCTTTTACTATGCATTTTATATATTAAGAGTTTAGATAACTGATTGTCTGTATTTAAATTTATTTGTGCAATAAATAAACTATAGTATTATTGTACAGGTTTTGAACCTACTTCTTACTCTGAACGTGTGAAGAACAGTTGGATATGGAAAGATTTACACAGGGTGAGGAACTTCAGGCCTTCCTTTCATACAGCCTTGGGTTTGTATGGCGGGCTAACATACTCGGGCTTTAGTATGATATTAGGAGGACGTGAGCCCTGGACATTTAAACATGGAAGTAAGCTTCGTAGTATTATAGATCTATTATTTTCTGCATACCTATTTATATATATTTATTTAACTGAGTTTGTATTTATTAATCATGTTGAAAAAAAATTGACATATGTTTATACACCACTTATTAAAAAACCTAAATACTTGGTCATGAATTTGTATTTGTTATATTATTGAGTACATATGGCCCTTAGTGTTGTTTAACTGGCACTTGCTACAATTTTCATACTTCTCAAAGTATCTCACTGAACACCACAAATATATCCTCTTTATGTATTGTAATAGACAAATATAGTTTTCGTAGTTGGCTGGGTTGCTTTAGAATCAAATGTTTGATAGCTTTGGCTCTATACTTGCTATCAGAGGTCAAACTTTATTTGTTTTGGCTTGTTTTTTATTTTGGTTGAGATGGATCTTTTTTTTGTGGTTGTGTAATAAAAGAACTGAGTTTATTTGAACACTTTTCTCAAATTGACAAGTAACAAAAAATGTGCAACCAAGTCTAGTGTGTTGTTGATTATAATAAAGAAATGCTTAGTGTCATGTAAAGTGTCAAAATACAGATCTATTGTCATTTAGTAAAAGAACTTCTAAAAATTACACTTGATGGATATGACAATTTGAAATGCATTTATAGTTTATTTAAAAAAAGAAGGATATTGCTGATTTAAGCTCAGTTTATTTTTGCTAATAAGTCGTATATTACCACTTCAGACAAAATTTTGTTAAGTATTTTATTTTGTTGACTCGACGCAATTAATAGTTTAATCTTTCATAATAAAAATTCTCAGTAAAATAAAATAGCTTTGTTTTAAAATTTAAAAAAATATTGTTTCTGTTAAAAAAACATTTTTTCATACAGAGCTTTACTCGAACTAAAACAATTATTGAATAACAAGGTTTTACGTTAGCAGTACTACTTCCATTCACCTATATTTAACAATGATTTTTCTTAATGAATTTCCAACCAAAACCATGCATTTCTATTAAAATTATATGGATCCTGAAGTCTGCTCATGTAGTTGGTACCTCAATAGGGTAGAAAACATACAAAGCAGTCTAAATTGGACAAGTATATAAATCACTAGACCAAGGGCCATTTCTTGTAAATGGAGATAACTGCACATTCTGGTGGATATTCCTCACACTCTTCTAGCATCAGGTTTTTATGCAACAAATAAAGATATGCACTGTATTCTTAACAGTGTATGAATTTGGAAAGGCACTACCTTAAAAATCATTTTTGACAATTGTTCTAGTGATACATAACACTGTCCAATTATCTGTGATAATGATCTGAAGATTAACTATGTGTAAGCTACCAACATTGTGGTTAATCCAAATACATATTTTCAGCAATAAATACATTTATTGAGTTTATTATAATTTAGATTTAATTAAGCCTTATTTATAAATATGTCATAAATCTATTTCTGTTTAGTAAAAGAAGTTTTATTATTTCTAATAATTTTATTAACTCTAAAAATAAAGATGGACTCAAACAAATACTACTAGTATATACCTATTAGAGTGAGGGGGAAGGCTAAACTAACTAATACAAAATTACTGCTCATGACTTCTCTGATTATTTATATTGAGTTGTTTGTATAGTTTGAATTTTATTTGTGAACATTATGTTTTTGGGAAGTGTTGTTGGTAAACTTGCTGACAGAACCAGTAGTTTGAATATTATAAATGTCTCTAAAGAAATCTTGGGGCAAAGGGCAAAGGTGATTTAGTGTAAAATGAAACAACTGATTTTGTCTAACCCTCAAAATAGTTACAAGATTTTTTTGAAATTTAACTTAGCAAATATAGGTTTTAAAATACATTATTAATATTTTTATATTTACCAGCATACAAAAGTGATTTATATTTCATAAAGTTTAATGGTCATTTAATACCACAACTGCGATTAAACATTTGCTTTACATACCCAAGTGTAAAACTTGTCAATTATATTCAGCTTAATTAATGTTGCGTATTAATGACGATTATTTTATAGAACATTTGTGATATTTTACACAAAAGTGGCCTGAAGTTTGATGTAACCAGGGCAACATAGGACAAGTTAAAATGATTGTCTTTTAGGGGCACAATTTTTGTGTGTTGTCCTAACCATCTTGCTTTTATTTTGTTTATATGTTGACCCTTTTTAGACCATTCATTTTTGTTAAATTGCACATGAGAAAGAGTATCCAGTTTTTACTGTTTTTGGAGTACTTCTTTAAATGTTCTGTATAGATTCCATAAACATCTATTTTTTGTTATATTCGGTCCATAATTACCTAGGCTATTAAATATTTATGTTATAAACAATTCATTTCCTACATTTTCATGCATAGATTCAATATTTCCTAGTTACTATTAGGGGTGCAGAATATGTGATATAGGATCGGGGGAAATCTTGGGTGTCTGGGGAAATTTCAGGGGAAATATAGTTCACAGAACTTTGTCTAATAATTATGTTTCCTTAATGAGAAGAATTTATAAACAGTTTCTGAATAAAAAAAATTCAAAAAGTACCAAAACTCGTTTAACAAACTGACCGATAGGTTAGAATTCGTAACTAGTTGTCTGTTATTATTTTCTTGCAACCACAGTAGCTTATTGTATTCTCAATTCCGCAGCAGCGGCTCCACACGAACACAAGATTACAACTGATGTGGCAAATACTATCGTGATCATCATATTCAGCAATGTATTCGTATTGTAATAAAATAATAGATTTAGTGCATGTTGATCATATTATTTTTTATTCGTTTATTCAATTTGGATTATTGAAACTATATGTGAATTTTTTTTTAAAAGAAGAAATAGCTTTAAGTGTCTTGTTTTCTCTCGCCTCCCGGCAACATTCGGCGATGTGTTACAGGTGTTTTGTATCATATTAAAATAAGATATTTAGTGCATATTACCCATATTAGTTTTTATTTGTTTGTTTAAAAGTAATTATCTATTGAAACTATATGATGTGAATATTTTTTTTTAACAAGACTTTAAGCTTTAAGTGTTTTGCTTTTTTTCGCCTCCTGCCAAAATTCGGCATAGTTTCATGTTTCATAAAAAAAAATGATCAAAATTCTACGCTCCAAAAATTGAAAATTTTGGAAAATAGAAATACCCCTCCTCAGCGCACCTGAAACGTTACAAATTTAACACTTTGGCTTAATTTTTGATGTAATAACACGGAAAGTGCCTTGAAATGTAATTAAATTTACTGTTGAATCTCAAAAGTTGCAAATTAAAATAACAACTTTAACAAAGCACCATAACCACCATTGCACCACGCTTCACCCGGCACACAAATCTTATAGAATTATAAAACGTGCACACACATCTTATTTTTTGGCGATAATGTCGTAAAATTACTCAAAAGGACAAAACAAGCACTTACAAACCCTTTTACACACAAAAAAATTAATATATATTGTATTAAACCTTTACACAACTTTTATTTATATCGCCAAAAAACGATAGAACTTACACCACTCAAAGCGTGTTGAATTGATGTGTTAGAGTTGATCTTCAAATTGTAATTTTTTGGGAGTCACCAGCAAGTTTAATTATATTTTGAGACATTTTGTGAGTTAATACATAAAAAAACAAAAATAAAGCTAAAACGTTGAATTTGTAACATTTTTGGTGTGCCTTGGAGTGGAGGAGAAACTGCTGTTTTCCAAAATTTTTAATATTTGGGGCGTGAGCAAAAGTTTTTAAGATTTTTTTTGTATTTCTAATGATTTTCTGCATCACCCGGTATAAATTTGTTTACTAAAATAGAACACGTGGGAACAGGAAATAAATATATACTTCTAAAGTACAGGACTTTAAATGAACTGACAGATGATCCTGATGAGCCCTCTAATAAAATTAGAATGTTTGAAAATGAAGATAGGTCTAATATTGAGTTGGAATTTCATAAAGAACTTTCACCTCATACTAGCAGTGATTGGCCTAGTGTTTGTATTGATATGGGCCTAATTAATATGTCTGTTTAAGTGGATAGTAATACAGGCATTAAAACTCAACTATCATCTATATTTATAAAATCTTAGGCAATTTTAAGGCTAAACGAGAGATTTACTAAAACTTTGCAAATCAATCAAACAAAGCCACCAGAGAAAGAAATCAAGGATACTGAAACCGCTTCTTGCAAAACCACTCCAGAAATAGAGGAATTTGATGCAAAACTCAAACTTGTTAAAGTTAGCAGATCAGTAACACAAATATGTAGTCTGATGACTCAAGCCTTACTGAAGAATCAGGAATGATCAAATATATTCCATCACAAATTCAAAAATTTTAAAGGACTTTTTAATTGATCACGTTAAATTTAGTGTTCATAAATAAATGATGTTATGACTTTTTGGGATCATTAAAAATTAAAGAAAAGAAATCAATGAAGAACATGAGACATTTTTGGGAAAGCTTTGGGTAGGTAGGACAGCTTACATTAAAGAAGGTAAAAGGGGGCAAGTTTTTTTGAAATGTTGTTGAGTCTAAATGATTTAAATAATGTTGATATTGGTGAACTCAACCAGTCCAGCGAATTTTATTGAGAATGGAGGAAAAACATATGTTTTAGAATGAAGTAAAAAATTATATATTTTCCAAGTAACAAAAAATCTGTAACAAATCAACTACCTTTAGTGTCTATCACAGCAGATAAAATAACAAAACTACGCAGGACTTTCTAAACTACTTGTCTGATTACTTTAGTTGATGGTGTTCAGTCATATATTATCATTGACATATCTCCCTGTGACACTTCTCACAACGGCGAATCACTTTAAAAAAAATCAAATTAGCCCTTGACAATTTAATGTAAAATTAGAATCACAATTAAATGAAATGTCTTTTGATAGGCAATATTTTGACATTTCAGTTGCAAAATCATCACTTATATTGGAAATAATATAGAACTTACGTAAGCTGGTAAGCCTTTATCTATATATCCCATAACTTTCGGGGAAATTTGAAATGTCCATAAATGGGATTGGAAGTAATATTGAGGATAAAAATATTTCTGCACCCCTGGTTACTATCATCAGTTTTGTTTACTTTACCAGTTTCTGAGCATATAAATTCTTTAAAAAAATCCTGTCACTTTGAAACTTGCACACATTCATCATTAAGAGGTTATGTATATATGTTGTGGATTTCAACAGTCTACACTAACAAAAACATTTATTTTTAAAACATTTTAGTCCATGTTTGATACCACTAATACCACTGAGTTTAAATTTCGCTATGGCTACATTATGTCTTATCCTGTAACTCTATCTGCACTCTATCCATCTATCAATATTATTTCCTAAAATTTATAGGCATCCTATAATATATGTGAAATGAAATTTCAACAAATATGTTTTGAGTTCCATTGTCCATGAAGTCCCTTACCACATCATACATATACAGTCTGTAATTATTTTCCCAGTCTGTAACTATTTTTCCAGAAAAATAGTGACATTGAAAAACGAAATAAGAGCTGAAATTAGAATTTGATGGAAATGATACTAAATAAGTTAACAAGATATTAGTATAATTAATAATTACGAAATATTTAAAGAAAATTTGCATATGATCACCATAATGCACAGTAGATAGATGACTTGAACAATGAAATTATAATTAAGTTCAAACTGTCGTTAGGATGCTTGCAGTCTTTTAAATATTGTCCTCATTCTTTGCCACGTATGGTCTTAAAAGAGTCAAGTTATGTAATTCAAGCTGGTAGCTTAGGTTATGGGGTTTGCACACAAGCCTGACGCAATGATCCCATTTTAAACTGAATACCATTACACAAGTGTGATTCATAGATAATGTATAACAGATTTTTGATAATGAAATATATTAATTGTGTAGTCAAGTCTGCTCTCAGTTTTTGATGAATGTGTTATACTCAAGGACAAATTTAGAATGTTTTATTTTTATAATTTTATATTTTTAATGTAATAATAAATGACTTTTTTTAATAATAAGTTTTGTTTACATATATTTATAATGATTTTAATTTAATTTTTCTTTAAACATTATGTATTTCATAAATAACTAGCTTACTTGGTAAACATCGTACTGCCTAACAGTCAATGAATATTGTGTTAACTTTAGCTAAACTTAATCTAGTATTTATGAGCCTAATAGCTGATTTGACAAGCGTTATCTTGTCTTATCTATAAATATCCAATTCAAATAGGATTAAAAAGTAAAATAAAAAAAATTCATTTCCAAAGTATAGTAGAGTCTTGATAGTTCAAGGTAAATGAGACAGAGACTCCCTCGGATTACCAAAAATTCGGATTGCACAAAAATACGTTCCTGTGCATTAAAAAAAATAGGTGTTTAAAAGAACCCTAATACAGTACTATAATTAAGAATGTACAAAATCAGTTTATAGAACTTTATATGGACATATATTAAAAGGCCGACTCATTTCCTGTACATACCGTTTTAATATAAACATATGTTGGAAGCTCGACTCATTTCCATTGTATACCGTATTGATATGAATATTTCTTGGAAGCCTAAATCATTTCCTTTGCATTCAGTATTGATATGAACATATCTTGGAAGCTTGGCTCTTTTCCTTTGCATACCATGTAGCTATAAACATTTTTTGAAAGCCTAATTGAACATTTTCTTTCAAATAGATAAAATAGGCTCAAACAGAAATAGGCTCGAATTATCGGGACTTGGGATTTTGAGACTACTGTATAATGTTTATTGTAATGTATAAGAATATAATTACTGAAAAACAACTATAACCACTGCCCAATACATATGAACTCGTGCAGCAATATAGTTACTAAATAAATTTCAATCAGTATTTTTAGGTCCTAAGCGTAAAAATAATAACTTAATTCTTATCTTATTATTGTCTTATCTTTTTGAAAACAAAACAATTTAGTCTAATTCTATATCTATTACATTCAAATAACATGTTAGCACGCAAAAAATAGAATCCATATTCGTCATATTAAGATAATTTAGTAAGGTCTATTTTGTAAATTATATTTAATAACTTATAAATTAAAGAAGTTTTCAATTCAATAAGATTTTAACTTTATATATTATTAACTTAATATTATTGTACAGTAAATAAAGTAATATAACTTGTGTTTTAAAATATCTGCTATAGAAACTATTTTAAAGACAAAAATTGTATGAAATCTTATTTTCACTCAATTTAAATAGCAGATGTACATAACAGGGTGATTACTGACATCTATTGATTATTAGTTGCATCTATATTAATAATTACTAATTTCAATATTAGTGACCTAATGCTCAGTCAGAATGTGTTTTTTAAAAAAAATATCCATGGGACCCCAAAATTGGGCTACAAATATGCCAGAATCTTCCTAGGAGTTTCAAATTCAATGACTTCCCAAAGTTTCATGTTGATCAAATGAACTGTTTAGGAACTTGGATTAAGACTTACAGAAAAACATTCATTATTATTTATATAGATATAGTAAAGTTTACATGTTAGTTATAATATTTTGCATATAATGTAAGCTGTAATAATGTGTTTTTAACAACTACCAGGCATGTAGGAAAAGGAACCTTTTTTAACAATTTTTTAAAATAAAGTCAAGAAATTCTTCATATAGCGAACAAAGGATTGTGAGAGTTGTACATCTTCAAGACTTGTATATAGTCTGTATCTTCCATTAATTTTTTGTTGCTTTTAAATATAAAATTATACAGATAATACTCTGTAATTTTATTTTTACTATCTACTTAGGTCCTGACAATAAGCGATTAAAGCCTGCTGTAGAATGTAAACCTATCGACTATCCAAAACCTGACGGTGAGATTAGCTTTGATTTATTATCATCAGTTGCATTGACAGGAACTAATCACGAAGGTGACCAGCCAGCTCACTTGACCTTGAAAGATGACACAGTACCTGTGAAACACAATCTGGCAGTGTTTGATGGCCCAGAGCAAAGATTTTGCCCTGCAGGTATAGTTTCATGTGTTGAAATTATTAATGTACTTTAAAGAAAAGAAATATTCACTTATAGTGTGGACCGTGTAACTGTGAACTTGGCATTGAGATATTTCACAAAATTTTTCGGATATTACCACTTCTGAAAACATGTTACATATTCAGAATGTTCTGAAACAAGTAATATAAACAAAAATGTTTAAAATGAAATCCTACTTAAGTAAAAAAAAAAAAGAATTCTATTTTAGTAACTTTTTAATAAATAATAATAATATAATTAAAGTAATATAACATTTAAGTAATATAATATGTGTTAAAACAGCTGTTCTATAACATAATTTATAACATAAAATCAGCTGTTTCATGAAATCAAACATTGGCACTTATTTTAACCCAAATAGGATGTAATAACTATATTGGATACTTTGACCCTTTTGTGAAAAGTTTTTCTCCCATATAAAACTAAAATTAATTCAATAAATTTAATTAATGCATCAATATTTGAAAAAAACTGTATTAACATTGTGTCTTCCACTACAAGTTTAAAAAAATGCATTTAAACTTGAGTGGATGAATACAAATATTTTATTAACAATTTTAATTTTGAAAGATATATATATATATATATATATATATATATATATATATATATATATATATATATATATATATATATATATCACTTTCACTTATGTACTTAAACAAGAATCTTACTTGGTATTTATGCTAGCGCTTTCAGAGACTAGTGAGTGCCTCCATCTTCTGGCATACTAAACGTATTTTGGACTGCGAGCTGCGTGGAATCTGCTGTTGACCTTGATGTACCGTTAACTTCTATTTTTAGTTTCACTGCACTGTGCGAGTTTTTAGCGTTTGTCTTGGGGTTTATTCTGTCTATTAGATTGAATAATTTGTCGTTTTTTGATTTTATTTGTATCTGTTCGTTGATGATGTTATTTTTATTTTTATAAATTTCTAGTTGTTCCCAGATTGTCATTTTGAGGCCTTTTTGAACTTTTTTTATTAGGTGTGTGTTTTCTAATGTGGGGAATGTGTGTTTGTTTTTGATTGCGTGTGTGGCTAAGTTTGAATTATAAATTTCCGGTTTGATGTATGCATTGAGGTGTTCTTGATATCTATCTTTTAATTTCTTTTTTGTTTGGCCTATGTATATTTTATTACAGTCTGGGCATTCGATTTTGTATATTCCGTTATTAAGTGTGGGACATATTTCTTCTGGTTGGTTTATTTTGTTGATTATGTTTCCTGTGTTTTTGTTAATATTATTGTTTTTTAGTGTTTTAGTTATTCCTTTTATGTTGTATCCTGTGTATGTGAATGTAGCTCGTAAAAACGAAATAATTGCAACTAAAGCGGACAAAAGCAACGCTACAGTTATCATATCAAAAACAGAATACAACCAAAAAACAGAAGAATTCATAAAATCCAACAATTGCATAGAACTAAACAAAGACCCCACCAAAAAATACCATAACGAAATCATACAGTTAGCAAAAAACAATGACAATTTATTCAACCAAAAAAAACCCTACCAATACACAATAGACAACCCAAAACCCCCCAAAATGAACGCCCTCATCAAAATACACAAAATCAACTATCCCATAAGACCCTTAATAAATTTTAAAAACGCACCTGCCTATAAAATATCACAAACAATAGCCAAAAACCTAAAACATGAACTTAAATTGGAAAATAAATACACCATAAAAAATTCAATTGAAATAACGGAAATACTAAAAACAATAAACATAACCAAAAACACCAAATTCACATCGTTCGACATCACAAACATGTACTCTAATATACCAATTAACGAAACCATCCAAATAATAAAAAACAAATTAACTGACCTTAAAACCAACCCCAAATACACAAACCAAATCACAAAATGCCTAAAGACCATACTAAACCAAAACTATTTCATATTCAATAATAAAATATATAAACAAACAGACGGCTTAGCAATGGGATCACCACTTTCAAGTATAATATCAGAAATTTACCTCCAAAAACTTGACGAATTAATCACACAAACCATAAAAACACACGACCCCAACGGACATTGGATACGATATGTCGATGACGGATTATACATTTCACAAAATAAAGCAATAAATAATAACATCATTTTAAATGAAATCAATAGCTTACACCCTAACATACAATTCACCATGGAGGAAGAAATAGGCAATAAAATAAACTATCTAGACCTAACACTGACCAGAAATACAAATAACATTGAATATTCCATTTATAGAAAACCCACACAAACCATTAATACAATACCAAACCACTCCAACCATCCCCCACAACATAAAATTGCCGCATATAACTCACTTTTATACAGAATGCTAAAATTGCCTCTAAAAAATGAAGAAAAAACAAAAGAAAAACAAATAATATATCAAATAGCCCAAAAAAATGGATACAATAAAAAAACTATAGATAAATTAGAATTTAAAATATTAACAAAATTAAATCAACCTAAAATCGAACCACAAACAACAAAATGAGCTACATTCACATACACAGGATACAACATAAAAGGAATAACTAAAACACTAAAAAACAATAATATTAACATAGCCTACAAAAACACAGGAAACATAATCAACAAAATAAACCAACCAGAAGAAATATGTCCCACACTTAATAACGGAATATACAAAATCGAATGCCCAGACTGTAATAAAATATACATAGGCCAAACAAAAAAGAAATTAAAAGATAGATATCAAGAACACCTCAATGCATACATCAAACCGGAAATTTATAATTCAAACTTAGCCACACACGCAATCAAAAACAAACACACATTCCCCACATTAGAAAACACACACCTAATAAAAAAAAATCAAAAAGGCCTCAAAATGACAATCTGGGAACAACTAGAAATTTATAAAAATAAAAATAACATCATCAACGAACAGATACAAATAAAACCAAAAAACAACAAATTATTCAATCTAATAGACAGAATAAACCCCAAGACAAACGCTAAAAACTCGCACAGTGCAGTGAAACTAAAAATAGAAGTTAACGGTACATCAAGGTCAACAGCAGATTCCACGCAGCTCGCAGTCCAAAATACATTTAGTATGCCAGAAGATGGAGGCACTCACTAGTCTCTGAAAGCGCTAGCATAAATACCAAGTAAGATTCTTGTTTAAGTACATAAGTGAAAGTGATAAGTGTATACAAGAAAACAGTGTTGCATAATCTACAAATATATATATATATATATATATATATATATATAATTAATAAATTTAAAATATTTCAAAAACAAGAATACTTTTAATGAATATATTAAAAGTATTATTGGCGAAAAGCTTTGAATAAATATATTCATTAAAAGTATTCTTGTTTTTGAAATATTTTAAATTTCTTAACTATATTACAAGAAAACATATCACCATATTTAATATATATGTATTTGTAAAAATACAAATACAAGAATTATTATTGAATTTACAATTCAAAGCTTTTCGTTGGCAAACAGTACCAACATCATCAGTTATATATAGTGATATATATATATATATGAAGTTATTATTATTACTTTTAAATAATTTTTTCCACCACCAAGTGCAATAATTTTACCTTGTGTAATGAGGCACCATTCGGTCGCTTGATCATTGTCGAATCACTGATTATTTTTCTCTATTTTTCTGATGTGAATGTTCGGTCCGTGATGTTGGTATTCGTTGACTTCATACATACTTCTTCTTGAACCTCGTGTATAATATTTTTAAATAGTAAATCATCTGCATATGTTGTCTGTAGGTTTATTAAATTGTTGTGGATGTTTTCATAAATGTGATATTTTTCTAGTGAGTTTAGTTCTATTGGGTTATTATTTATTTCCAGTATGGTTAGGTTATTTTCGTAATTTGTTATTTCATGTTTATGTGATATTAGGTGTGCTGCAACATTTGATGTTTTTGTATTTTTATTTTTTAATGCTCTGTAATGTTCTTCAAATCTTATTTTAAATGATCTGCTTGTTTTCCCTATGTAAAATGCGTTGCAGTCGTTACATGTAATTTTGTAAATTCCTGATAGGTTATGTTTTTCTGTATTTGCTTTGTGGTTTGTGTTAATAAGATATTTTATTAATGTAAAACATACAATTCACCGTCGAAACAGAAACAAACAGTACAATTAACTATCCTGACATTACATCAAATATAAATAATAATAAAATAGAAACTACACTACACAGAAAACCAACTTCCAACAACACCACAATTCACTACAAATCTAACCACCCCTAGACACACAAAATTAACACTTACAGTATCATGATAAATAAAGCAATAAAATACACACAAGATAACAAACAAAAATTATATGAAGAGTTAAATAACATTATAAAAATAACAATTGAAAATGGATACAACAAAAACCTTATAAAAAACATATACAATAAATTTACAAAAAAACCTAACCTCAACACAACACTACAACCTGAACTCAAAAATAATAAAAATTAAAAAATCTACCTTAAATATAAATACACCAATAACAAAATAGAAAAATTAACAAATATATACAACAAAGAATACTACACTCCATAATAAAATATCTTAATAACACAAACCACAAAACAAATACAGAAAAACATAACCTATCAGGAATTTACAAAATTACATGTAATGACTGCAGCGCATTTTACATAGGGAAAACAACCAGATCATTTAAAATAAGATTTAAAGAACATTACAGAGCCTTCGAAAACAAAACAATAAAAACATCAAATGTTGCAGCATACCTAATATCACATAAATATGAAATAACAAATTACGAAAATAAACTAACCATACTGGAAATAAATAATAACCCAATAGAACTAAACTCACTAGAAAAATACCACATTTATAAAAACATACACAACAATTTAATGAACCTACAGACAACATATGCAGATGATTTACTATTTAAAAATATTATACACGAGATTAAAGAAGAAGTATGTATGACGTCAACAAATACCAACATCACGGACCGAACATTCACATCAGAAAAATAGAGAAAAATAATCAGTGATTCAACAATGGTCAAGCGACCGAAAGGTGCCTCATCATACAAGGTAAAATTATTGCACTTAGTGGTGGAAAAAATTATTTAAAAGTAATAATAATAACTATATAAAGTCAGTAGAACGGAAAAATAATGGACAACGTGAAATATCACGATATATATATATATATATATATATATATATATATATATATATACAGTAAACTCCCGATTATCCGTGGGCGGATTATCCGGGGTCTGCCATTGTTTTACAAATATCCAATTTTTATTCCAATCAGATTCATGTGTTTAATATTCCAAACGGTGAATTACGACGTAAATACATATAAGGCTTAATAGAAGTTAAGATGAAGGGAATAGATATATAAATATGCATGTACTAATTTTTACATTGAAAGGGAAGCATCCTGGCGCGGGCCAGCGAAATAAAAGGGGCGAGCAGACTACTGTATATAAGAGACAATGACAAAATGCTTGGACGCCCGAAAGCCTAACGTGTATCATAAGATTGTAAACAAATGTCAGCTAATCTCGGCTATAAATAGTCTAGGAAGTGACATATGCATTATCCATGTCTGTCATATACATTATCGATCTTTATGGCTTTGTGACACAAGTAGACACTGTGCGACAAAATGGTTCTCAAGAAACGTAGATCTCACATTAAAGCTAAATCAATGCTCACAAAAAAAACAGACAAAAGTGACAGATTTTTTTGTTAAAAAGTGAAAGTATTATGTGTAAAGGAAATTACATATGTACTGTACATACATACTTACTTTTGACATATACTTATGTACGTATTGTAAAAAGTTTGACATATAAATGTACATGTTATAATCCGTCAAATACATCGACATTTTAAATTATTTTCTGTATTTATTTTGTCCTCTGAAGATTATTTGTGAATTGTATTAACCGGGGTCATTATTTGTGTAACTTATGGTATAATAATCGATTATCGATCGTTTTGTGTATTCTTTGTTCATAGCTGATTACCCGGGGAATTCGTTATTCGGCATTGCCGGGCCACCCTATTCCACGGATAATCGGGAGTTTACTGTATATATATATATATATATATATATATATATATATATATATATATATATATATATATATATATATATACTGTATCCTATTAAATACAATTTTCAAACTACTGATGTTATGTAAGGTTTAATTCATTTAGCAAGTAATATGAATTTTTTGATATTTTTTTGTCCTAGTATGTTGTAAAATTTTGTTTCATTTTTGTAAAATAAATTGTGTTAGTTTGAAAGCATTTGGAACTGGCATCCATATTGATGAACTATTTATTGTTTAATTACGTTTTCTTAAAAAAATTTGTTATTTATTAGCTTTAATATTTTGTATTTTTTTTTATTCTGAAAACTGTAATAGCAATATTAACCTTAGCTAGTTTTTGTAAAAAAAAACTACATATGTTCAAATCAAAATATACTTTTATTAGTTTTATATAAATGTTGTCTCTTTTCAGGTGTCTATGAGTTTGTACCATTAGAGTCAGGAACTGGCCAACGATTACAGATCAATGCTCAAAATTGCATTCATTGCAAAACTTGTGACATCAAAGATCCTAGCCAAAATATTAACTGGGTAGTTCCCGAAGGTGGTGGAGGTCCAGCGTACAATGGAATGTAATGTCATCTAATTGTGGCAATCTTCAACTATGGATGTAACACCTCAGGATTTTAATTTTGCAGGATGAAATCATTGCAGTACAATGTTCCGTAAGATTTGAAAATCTTCAATTACACAGGGTCAACCTTTTTTAATTAATTTTTTATATTTTCTGTCAAAATTTTGTTTTATTATTTTCTTCATTTACCCTGGATTTATTACAGACCTTATATGGTATTGTTGATTAAATTTTGGTATTACATAACATAATTAAAACTTATTAAGTTTAGTGGAAATTTGTATAGTTATTAAACTATGTATACATTGAACGTTGCTTACTATGAAGAATGAAATATCCTGTAAGATACTACAAAAATTAAAAAAAACTCCAAGTCAAAATACCTGATCTGCACAACAATATATAAATTCTAAACTAATTTAAAGTTTATGTTATTGTAAGCTTTTTAAACAATGATTTCAGTTTTTATAAAAAAAAAACATTTTACTCAGAGTATTTTATTTTAAGATTTGCTATCAATTTTATAAATTTATACCCTTAAAGCTTGATATTAGTGTGAAAATTAAAGTAAACATAAGAATTAATTTTTCAATATGTACAAGTTCATCTAGGAGGTTGTAGTTTTCAGTCAATCTTAATAATTATGATTACAAAAAATTTAATTACTAATATTTTTATTCTTTATTTGGAATAAAAAATCAACCTATATCCAAATTTTTAATAAAAACCTGTACTTCCTTAAATAATATCACATTATATTTTAAAGCAGCCAAAAGGTATATAAATTAAACAAAAATAAGAAACAAGTTTTTTTTCAAAATATTTAAGGTAAAAGTAAGTAATTTAATTAAATATAATTTAATTTAAATTGGTCTTTGCCAGGTATAGTAAAAAAACTACTTGTAGATTGTAGAAGAGTGTATTCAAGTTGATAATATTTCAATTATGCACCCTATAAACTCACTGCTCTATCTCTCTGTTTTTCACTCTTCACATAAGAAGTAAGATACCACTAAAAACCCCAGAAAATTATATATTTTAATAAATAAATTCATAAGTTTTTCATGATAACAGTTACGAAAGTCAAATAAACAAATTATAGAATAGAAAAAAAAATTATAAAACTTTTTACAACAAACAATTTTTACTTATGAATGTGTTTAAAACAAGAAACAATGTGCTTGGATTGTCTGAAAAATGTTTTTAACTTCATTCATGTTTCTTACTTTTTCTAGTTTGTTTTGTAAGCTATTATGAATCTCTAATAAGACGACTGCCATGGCACTGAGAACTAAATAAATAAATAAATAAATAAATAAATAAATATATATATATATATATATATATATATATATATATATATATATATATATGTGTGTGTGTGTGTGTGTGTGTGTGTGTGTGTGTGTGTATGTGTGTGTGTATGTTGTGTCTGTGTGTGTAATAAGCTACTCAACTGCCAACATTGCTTATTGAATATTTAGTATAGATTGATGCTTAAATTCATTAAATATTTGCCTGAAATAATGTTTATCAAGTTTAAACTTCTTTTTTTAAGAAAATACTTTATTATTTGCAAATAATATATTTAATATTAGAGTCAACAAAATTAATCATAATATAAAAAAATATTAAAAAAAAAAATAGGCAGATATGTAGTGTAAACATAAAATGTTTTGTTGGCAGATAATGTTGTTTAGTAAATTTAATTTACCAAGATATTTAAAATATTGAAGGAGTTAGTCGCAGGATTCATTTTTAAATGTATTTTAAAGTTATTGAAAGGATTAATGTATTGAAAACTAAAACCTTCCTTCTGACTTCACCAATTCCTCCCAATGCAAAACGGTTTTTCTGCCAACCACACTCATCATCCTGTCAATGTCTCCGTTCCTCTGAGAAATCCTATATACTAATCCCCATATATGTCTTGTAGTATCCTCTTGTACAGAGCTATCCTGTTGCCTTATCTCCCTCCTAAACTTTCTCAGGAGCTCCACATACCGAGCAACCTCATAGCTCAACCTACTTCATCCTTCCACACCCCTTGCACCACCCTCCTGTCGACATTTCTCTTCATATTCTTCATTTCCTTTCATACCACCAATTCTTCACTCTCAGCCCTCCTTCAGAAACCAAAATGGCCACTCTTAGTGTCTTGATTATATAATCAATATATGTCTCCCTAGACAGCTCACAGACATCTCTCCTTGTACATAACTGCCTTTCTAAGCATCCCCTTATTCAAAGCATCTTGGAATCATTCCCAGTTTGCACATCTCATGGAATTTCACTTCCTTCCTTCACTCAACACCTCTAATTTTAACTGATAGTAATTTATTTTATATACACATTTCAATGATAAAATACATAATCATCAGTGTCAATAAATATAAAATCTTAAACTATTACCAAAATGACAGTAAACTTACTTCCTATATTTATTGAGTGAGGCCAAGCACACACTACTACATGCTACATAACAACATAACAACAATAAGGCATGAATTACATTTTAAACAATAGATTCTGGGTTTATCATCTTCACATAGATAAATAATGGTTTGCAGTTTTTATGTTGTATATATTGTGGATTTTTAAACAACTATATTTATTGATATAACTTGACAAAAGAACCTCTACATACTGTTATTTTTAGAAGCTAAAAACATGAGTATATAGTGTATTTTTGCCAAGTGATTGTGTATAAATAATTTGCAGTTTTTGTGTTGTATATCTTGAAGTTTTTTTTAATTATTACTTTTGATATCTCTTGGCAAAAAACCATTGTTTCAGGAACAATGCACTGATCTATTGCAAAACGCGTCTACTGAAAAATATCAGTAAGTAGAGATTTTTTTGCCAAGTGATACCAAAATTAGTACGAACAATTGTTATTTGTGTTTTTTAATAATTTATGTAAGTCGCTCTTAGTTTTAACAGTTATGTTTGCTGTTTGTCATTAGAGATTTTTGCTAATGTTATCCATTTTATTTTTAGTTTGTTGTTTATCAAGGTACTATTGAAACTTACAGTTTTTTTTGTATAATTTTTATGTGGCTTTAATAAGCACATATAAATTGTAATGACAAATTATCCCAGAACACTCTTAAAAACCGTGTAATATAAACCTTAAATCCTTTAATAAACAAAGGAGTCCCATTTGATAAAGAAGCAGATCTCTGGAAGCGGAAATTCTCATTTACACAAAAACTATGTAGGAAAGTGTTTGCAAGACTACTGTGATGGTAAGAGTATAATAGTAACTTAGACACATTTTGTTGATGTGCATCATTAAAAACAATAATAGTTTGATGATTATTTTTAATTATTTATTTTATTATTCTAAGTAATTATCTAGAGAATTACATGAAAGCCATTAACATAATATGCTGATGAGTTTTGAAACTGTCGTTTCACTGTTGAAGCATAACCTGCTACTGGCTACGGTTTCACTGATGAAGCACAACCTGCTACTAGTTATGGTTTCATTGATGAAGCATAACCTGTTACTGGCTACGGTTTCACTGATGAAGCATAACCTGCTACTAGTTATGGTTTTTTTGATGAAGCATAACCTGTTACTGGCTACGGTTTCACTGATGAAGCATAACCTGCTACTGGCTACGGTTTCATTGATGTTACCATAACTGTTACTGGCTGCGATCTTGTAAGTTAATAGTTTTACTTTGCTCTTTAAATAATATTTCATAATTACTTATTACACTTTTGCTATTACTTACGACCAGACTTATTGTTAACTAAAGTTGTTAAATTGTTAACTTACACTCGGAGGAAACGTTTTTGTCTTACGGCTTCTTGAAGAAGTCGTAAGACAAAAACGTTTCCTCAAAGTGTAAGTTAACAATTTAACAACTTTAGTTAATAAAAAGTCTGGTCGCAATTAATAGCAAAAGTGTAATAAGTAATTTACAACCAGCTCGTCATGAACAGCAACAAGATTTCGATATTTTGTAATAGTTAAATTGTTGATTACAACAAACATCTTTATTTTTTTGTTGTTTTGTTATTACTTTCTGGCTGTAAAATATCCTTTGTATATGGAATTTATACAAATTAATAAACTTCTATTTTAACATATTTTTTTATATTGATATAAAAAAAGTAGGCCTAAAATTAATTAGTTAGGAATATTTGTGAATTATGAATGTTAGGAATATTTTTGAATTATGAATAGTAATAAGTTTTATATGTTTGTTTAAACCAACATTTCTGCCTATCCATCATCTAGTGATACATGTGTTTTTAATTCCTGAGATTTTAGGATAAAATAATTAGTTTTAAAAATGTGCTCTATTTTCGATTAGAGCATTTTGTAATCTAATTTTATATTTTTAATTGGGTACACGTAAAAGACTGGATTATATTGTTTATAAATAAAGAAAATATATTTTTTGTTTATGAATATTGTTTCCCTAATTTCCTTTTTTGCTTTATGATATTTGATTGTACATTTTCAGACAAAAGGAGAAAGCATAGTAAAAGTAAAATGCTGGATAAAGGTAAAGAACATTTTTGCCAATTTGCAAAGGTTATCAAGGTATAACATTGCTGATATTTTTTTAAAATTTATTAAAATAATACAAAATTAAATTGTTTTTGCATTTAAATTTTGAAAGTATAGTAATGAGTTATAGTTTTGACTGATACAATTTTGAACTTAGTCTTAGTTGTAGAACTTGGTATATTTAATAAATAAAAGTGGATGAGATAAGAAATGGAGAAACCTAGTTTTAATATATCTGTAACTAGCTGTTCTTCATAAATCGTAACACAGGAAAAAACTTTTAATATAAAACTGGTAATGTAAATCACTGGCCCCTTTCATTTTAAATGATTTCACAAAGGTAGTGGTTTGCTATAGAAATTTACCTTTTACAACTGTGGCGTGAGGTCCAACCCTAGCTAAAAGACTATAAATTCATTTACTGAATAGCATTAAATTACTTAAAACTTTATAGTTTCTGTTTTGGTTTAACATATTGGTTTTGAGTAACTGCTGTATTGGCCATGGATAAACAAAAGTGCCTATTTATATAATTAATTTATAAATATATATATAGTGATATTTCACGTTGTCCATTATTTTTCCATTGCACTGACTTTATAAAGTTATTATTGTTACTTGTAAACAATTATTCCACCACTAAATGCAATTATATTTACCTTATGTGATGGGGCACCTTTCAGGCACTTGACCATTGTCGAATCACTGTATTATTTTCCTGGTGTCGTTGTTCGGTCCTTGACGTCATATCTAATATGATGTCAACAAACACCAACATCACAGACCGAACATCGACACCAGAAAAATAATTCAGTGATTCGACAATGGTCAACGACCGAAAGGTGCCTCATCACTCAAGGTAAAATTATTGCACTTAATGGTGGATAAAATTACTCACAAAAGTAATATATTAACTTCATATATATATATATATATATATATATATATATATATATATATATATATATATATATATATATACAGTACAATCCCGGTAATCTGAAATAATAAATTTACAACCATTTTGGATTATTGGAATGTATGTGTACTACATATGCCTACGATGTATATACGGCTAATATATGCCTATATGGTATTATAAAGTATGTATAGGCTGTTAAGAGTACAGTTAGTTATGTACAGTAATAGCTGAAAGAAAATATCTACCATTTTAAACACTTATTATTTTAATTGAAACAGGTTTTTATCATGTAAAGTTTTAAAATGAACAATATAACAAACATTTGAACAACACACTTAATAAAACACAAATAAGTTACTACTATTATGTACTGAATATGAACTTTACTACTTTTTTATAAAACTTCACTTCTTACTAAAAAAATCCCAAATTTTTTTGTTTGGTTTGGTTTGTTGATTGCCTTTTCTACAGCTTTATTTCTGATATGAAGCAGCAGTAAGACTTGATGGTATGATATGTTGTTTTCCGTTCTCCAGTTGATGCATGTGGCTTTCCACGTAAACAACAAATGTTTTTCTTCATGTTAGTGGTTGTTGAATTTCCGATCTCGAAATCTTCTCCATCTTCTATTTTTTTAGCAGATACCCCGACATCAAGTCATTTTATAATGTCTCACTTATCTGACAACAAAAGTTTTAGCGTTTGTGTTATCTCTTAAGAGGAGAAGTAGCCATTATGCGAGAAGTTTAACACACTGCGATGACAAAACTATTCTACCATAAATGGTTGCCGTAAACATTGAAACTAAACTGCTGTAGGCTGACTAATGAAAAGGGATTGATATGCTGAGGTCATTGCAAAGTAAACAAAACCATGTTGCCTTTCTTCTTTGAACCTTTCTTATAACGATTTATTTTTTGTTTTGTTTTGATATTTTCAAAAATTGTTTCGGATTAGTGAGAGTTTCAGACTACTGGGATTGGACTGTATATGCTTTTGTATAAATTTGGATGAGCTGTTCAAGAGATCATATTCATTGTTAACTCAGACTTTAACTAACTTCTTTGTTCTTTAAGGATAGTTTTGGAGGTAGAGAAACCATATCACATGGTTTATACAGTTTTGGGAATAGTTACAGTGAAAAGCAAATATAAATTGTGATATAATTTTAGATGCTGAGTACATGTGTAGGAAGAATTTCAAATGACGTATATCATAGTGTTTGGTTGTGTGGAGTCTTCTTCATGTTTAGTATGGGCAAAACTTTTGCAGTTTGGGGTTAAGGATTGTAGATATGAACATAGCAAAAATTGATGTTTTACATTTTGTGGTTTCATACCTTTTGATTTATAATTTAGAAACATCCATCTATCCATGTACAGTAGAATAAATTAGTTTTAAATTTGAAACATATGTATAGTCTAGTGCTACTAGAAAGATGAGTAGAGGTTAATACCATATTATAAAAATTACTTGGTGGCATGCTATGAAACAAGGCATTGTAGTATCTGGTTGAGAATAAACACTGGTGTTAGAAAGACCAACTTTATGGAATCTAATGAGTTTTGCTTGAAATCAAAATTGTAACTATCTAGATAAGTAGAACTATAGTGCAATTCCAGAGTAATAATTACTCTTGTGAAAGATTTAAATTCTGAATTACATTTAGAAGTAAATAGATATAGATAATAAAATTTAAACAAATCAATAGTAAAAGAGGACAGAGAAAAGAAAGTATACAAATAATGGTTCAATACTTTGTATAATTTAGTGAGAAGAAAAATTAAAAATACAAATTGGTTGCACTAAGATATTAGTTTGGAAGGGGACCAGAAATTGTGTTGATTTAGTTGGAAAGCCAAAGACATAATTCTGAGACATTTCTTCAGCAGGGACTTGGAGTAGACATATTTCCATAACAATATTAATGAATTAATAAATGATTTTATATTTGATGCAATGTTTTTATTCAACATAAATCTTTGCTGTGTATTTAACAGCTAGGATTTAACATAAGATACATGAAAAAATGTGTTTATTCTAATTGTTTAATTTACTATTAAATTTCTTCTGTTAGCTCACACTCTCCTGATATGTATCTTGTACTATTTTCAGTTGTTAATAAAATACGTTTTTATTCATCCAATCAATTTGAGATACATTTTTGCAAACCTATAGCAGATGACAATTGATGTTAATGCGGTTTTTTCAAATAGTTATTCAATAATTAAATAAAAATTTGTGGGGTCTAGCCGAGAATCTTCATGTTTGAAGTCTAGCGCTCCTTGGCAATGTGCGAACTTTCCAACACCTAGAAATCTATTTCTCAAAGATGGATATGAATTCCCCCTCCCCATCTGGTTGTCATCGAAACCTTCATTGTAGAACCTTAAACTGTTGCCATGGTTACCAAACAATAACTATATAGTGCTCTAGAGCAGGGGTTCTCAACCTTTTAGTAACCACGTACCACTTGAAATTTTCAGATATTTTGACGTACCATCTTATATTTATATATATTTTTATTTTTATAAATAATTATATATAATTTATATTTGGTCATGTTTAGGAAAATAAAAATGCATTCTACAACTGTATGTATGTACATAGAATTTACTTAGATACAAAATGAAATGTATTTTACATTAAAAACAATCTCAAATTAGTTCATTGAACACAGTCATTTAAATTTAAACAGATCCTAATGAGCTCGTTGTTGTTGTTTGTCCTTGACCAAATTTTCTATATCTGGGTCGATTGAACTCAACTCGATTCTTAAGTCCTCTTCAACACTAATGCGGTTTCTGTATTTATTTTTTATGTACAGCAGTTCTGAAAAGCCCGATTCACATAAGTACGAGGTTACAAATGGAAGTAAAAAGATTATTGCTTGCTTGAACACTGATGGGTATTCAGTTTTTGTCCCCATCCAAAAGTCTATTAAAGATTTTTCTTTAAACGAATCTTTCATTGAGGTGTCACTTGTAAGGTCGATGAAACACTCTTTTGAGTGACTAGGAAATTCCCCTGAAAATGGATTTCTAATCCACTCATATTTAGAAAAATCTTGATTAAAATATTTATCAAAACTCGTTTGAAGAGCTTCCATATGACTAGTGATATCATCAGTCACTTCTGGCTTCAGAGAAATATCATTGGAGAAGGAATTGAATCACTCGGGTTGTTTGTGTAGCGGCAAGGTCAGCGTCAAACTGCCACTATTCTATGTAAAACACAGATGGAGGAATTGTATTCTTAACGCGGAAATGTTGCATCGTAACAGTTTTTATTGTTATTATTAATATATGACTGCGTACCACCTGAAATGTCCCCGCGTACCACCGGTGGTACGCGTACCACCGGTTGAGAACCACTGCTCTAGAGTAAATAAAATAATTTTTTTTTTGTGAGCCTGAGTAGGAATGTACTTAATTTTTTTTTAATAATACTTCTTTCACTACAAATTTATATTTGGACAATATTTTTTGGAAGATTGAAGGGGATATATCCACTTGTATATTTCTGTGGCGGCTATTAATTGTTATTGTTATACACTTGCTTATTTAAAATTTTGACACTGTGTTGAGGGCCTTAAAAATAATTTTGAACAATTTCAATCAATTAAATTTTGTTAAAAATGTATTAAATTGCCATAAAGTTTTCAAGGCAACATCTAAGGACATAAATGATCATACATTTATAGGTACAAATAATTTTTTTTAAAGTAGGGAAAAAGCAAAATTTTCATGTTTTCACGAAATAAAAAATATAAAATCTTTTTAAATGGTTCAGGTAAGATGCCTTAAACACTTGTAAATATCCGGGATTAATGCAGATTTAAATTACGTGCAACAAGACAAGAAGATATGGCACTCTAAAACCACTAACTAATTAAAGCACCCTAATTAGAATACATGCGTTTGTGAAGGGTGCTCTATGCTTCCACTTGTGAAGAGCCCTACACGAAATATACTGCAGCATTTCTGCCCGTGTTAGTGACCTGAAGACATCTCCATAAACCAGGGGTAAAAACATGAATTTCAAGTTTTAATTCACAAGGTAAATTTTAACTGATAAGTGGGAAATCTAGTAGTGAGATGGATGAGCTTGAATTATTTTCATTATCATACCTATGTGAGGTATTTTAGTAAAGGCACAACGCAAGTCAAGAGCAACATCACGTTTGTTCTTATATTATGTTTTTATTGCAAAAAGTGCTGAAAATGTTTTTTTCGCACATGTAGGTGCTTGAAAAAGGGAAGTATAATCGAAGAGATGCCTATTATACACTGTTAATGCATTTTATCTAAAATGAAGATGTGTTTATTGTGGAGCTGTTGCCACATTGAATGGCATACATTCGTTTTGCGACACTTTTGAACTATTATTCTTTTCATACAGCCATGTTGATTTAATTTCAAGTTAACAAAATTTCCACAACCTTTACTTATATTTCTTTTATTAATGCATACATTTCATTTAAATTTTTGAACATCACGGTCAATAAAATTACTTATGTAAAAATGTAAATCTAGTTTTAAATATTGATAAATTGTATATTTAAATTTCAACTAAATGAGAATTTATCTTACTATTTTCCAATTGGTCACGCCCCCTGACTTTCCTTCAAACCCCCAATGAGGGCTTGCCCCCCAGTTTGGAAACCTATGCCTTAAACGAATTCTGTTTTATAAGGATTTATCAAATATTTTTATTATGTTTTATAACTATTTGTATTACATTTCGGTTAATGTTTAGGTTATTTTAATTTAGTTAATATTTTAAAATCTTATTTATCTATTGTTTTTTTATTGTATCCATTTTTTGGGCTATTTGATATATTATTTGTTTTTCTTTGGCTCTTTCTTCATTTTTTAGTGGTAGTTTTAGCATTCTATATAAGAGTGAGTTGTAAGCAGCCGTTTTATGTTGTGGGGGTGGTTAGAGTAATTTGGTATTTTATTAATGGTTTGTGTAGGTTTCCTAAAAATTGAATATTCATTGTTATTTGTATTTCTGGTTATTGTTAGGTCTAGACAGTTAATTTTATTGTTTATTTCTTCTTCCATGGTGAATTTTTTGTCAGATTGTTTATTTCTTTTAGGATGATATTATTATTTATTGCCTTATTTTGGGAGATGTATAATCCATCATCAACATATCCTATCCAATTCCTGTTTGGGATCATGTGTTTTTATGGTTTGTGTGATTATATATTATAACATAAAGTATGAGGCTTTAGAAAAATTTCAGTTAGTTGCTAAAATAATTTTCTGTAGGATTAAGCCAGGAAAGACACAAATAGTGCCGACAAAGCCGGTACCATATCATTATCCTTTTCCAGGAAAGCTATAAGTTGAGTGTGGCAACCATAGACAATAGAGAATGGTAGAGCTTGTTAAGACAGGGAAATCCAGTGGCCGATATAGCCTGGGAAAATAACCATGTACCGTCAAGTTAAGCTAATTGTAGAACTGTGGAAACTTACAAAGAACACATTGGTAGTGGGAGAGATTAGGGATTTCATAAAAACTAAATGATCGGGAGAAGTTAGGAAGTTTCAAGAGAGTCTCAAAGGAAGGCAGTCGGATTGGTGGGGACCAGGATGGAAGTGTTGTAAAGGGAGAGATTGATTAAATTAAGTAAAGAGTTTTTTCTTTAGTAAGTAAAATTAAGTAAAATTTAAAAAAGTGCGACGTAAAAGTTTTTTTTTGAAAATATTAAGAAAGTAAGTTTTTTTGTGTCAAGTGTAAGCGCTGAAGTGAACAAAGGCCAGGATTCCAGGTACTCTTCAGAACAATAAGTATTATTGGAATATAAGTGTAGCCAACAGACATCTAAATTTTAGTAAAGTTCAGAACAATTTAAATTTCTTCAAAATTTATAAAAATTATTCTAGTTTCACTATTTCTAATTTTAAAAGCAAAGTTCCTGTAATAGCGACCCGAGAGCAAGAATAAAATTTTAATACTGTTTTTTGTTGTTGTTATTTTATTAGAAATCTAAAACCTCAGAAGTCCATCATTTATCATTGTAATATTAGTTAAGATATCAATCCTGTCACTGCAAAATATTAATATAAATTTGGAATAATGTGTAGAGTTAATTGAAGAGAATAAATGCAAGTGATGTTTAAAAATTTATAAGATTGTTAATTCTTTATAAACCTGAAGGTGGGACATTAAATAGGTAAGGTAAATAAATAACATTAAAATATAAATTTAATTATAACAAAAGTTAAGTTATAATTTGGCGCCCAACTGGCTGGCAGGTTAAATAGAAATGGTGAATATAAATAAATAAAGTAAATCATAAATTAATAAACAAATTTATTAAACTGTTGGCTTAAGTAAAAGTGTTAAGGAAATTAAAAAAAAAAAAAAAAAAAAACTGAACATTATTAAGACTATAGTGAACATTATTAGGGAAGAGACTTTAAATCATGTATAAAGTAGATGAACATAATTTGGGTGTGGGGACAGAGATGAATGTAGGGACTAGCATAAACACCGGAATAGATATGGTACAGGTGATGCAATTCTTAAGAGTGCAGTTTGATGAGTCTCTAAGTAAATTAGATAAAATTAATGACAAATTAGATAAATAAATAATAAGAATAACGAAATACTCGTAAAAGGAAAAGTTGAGGAAATTAATGATAGGTCATTTAAGAATAATGAAGACTTTAAAGAAGAAATTAATGATGTATTACTTAAGGATAAGGAACAATTGCAGGATGAAAGCTTAGAATTAAACAATAAATTAGATATAACCGAACAAAATTTAAAAGAGCCGATTGATAAAAGGATCACAGAATCGGAACAAACTAAATTAGACGACGTGGAAATAATGTGTGAAGATCAACAACTAAACCAAGCGGAAGATTTAAACATACTCAAAATTAACACGAAACAATGTATTACTAACAACCCTAAGTTCAAACAGTTAGACGACCACCTTAAGCAAAACCAAAATCGTTTAACTTCAGTAGAAATTCGAAGGGGACATGTCAACATATTAGATTACGTGGAACAAAATTTATTGTTGTATTTTTAAGACTTATCACCTAAAATACCAGCTGTATTGATAATTGAAAAATTGGCACAACTTTGTCACCTAAATGTTGCAGCAACTTTAATCATTCGAGGTATAAAAAGTAAAAGTGCATTTGCGAGCCCAATGACAGAATTTCGCTTTCAGCAGAAGGAACACTTTCGATTTACAGGACACAATAGACCCCGGTCGATTTAGCCAAAGACACGAAAATACCCAATTTGAGAGAGGAAAACACCAGCAATAGTCAAAGACAATTCGACTCTTGTAATTATTCAGACCCATATAATACTTGTTTGATTTACAAAGAAAAAGGATAATAATAATAATAATAATATTTGTGCTACAAAAAAACAACAACAATAAAATGTATTACCGAATTTAAATTTAATAAACTGTGCAAAGGGGAAATTTATTTAGGAAGTGATAAAATTATTATTTAAATAAACAAGTAAAATGAATTGTTAAAAAAAATTTCACATATAATTTTAAAGAAATATTGTTAATTTCTATGATGTGATTTGTAATTATGGAATATTTGATAAGAGAAATTTTGATCTACACAATGTTTCTAATATAAATGGAAAAATAATTATATTTGTTTATTGTAACTAATTAAAATTGAGGTTAATTGAGAAGGTATAACAGTATTATAATTATAAACCATTTAGGAACTTATGCATATTAATTTTAACTTCTTAATAAACTTGAAGGCTTTCAATAAAATTTACTTCATCTGTCAGCTATTTTGTAATTGTTTTAAGTAAGACACTGTCAACTAAAACATTTAATCCCTAAAACATTTCACAAAACTGAGTAAATTTAATCTATAATTATAGCATTATGTTTGCAACACTTGGTTTTGTTTAGTATTAATAACATTAAACAATTGAATTATTTATTCAGTTAAAAAAAAAAATAATTAGGTAGCATATTTAATGACATATTTAAAGTTGTAAGATAATTATAAGTAACTGTTAGTGATTTTAATATGTATTTTCATCTTAAACGCAATTGCTTGTTTGTTTTATATAAAATGAATTTTAACCCTGTAACAAAATGCTCGTCTTAGAAAAAGAAATTAATATTCTCCTTTTTGGTTGTAAACATTATTAAGTTGGTTATATTTGTATACAAATTTTAAGATTGGGTGAAGAATTTAAAAACGAATTGTTCGTTGATGTCATAATATTCAAATACTGTAAACAGCAAATTCATAGAAATTATGAAGGGCCCTACGAAAAAAAATGTCTTGGTAATAGCCGTTACCAACTTACTTCCTTAATTAATGGTAAACGTAAGGGCAAATTTAATTGTAGATTGTTAAAAAGGTATCACAAGCCCATATTAAATAATTAAATAATTGTATAAAGAACTTTTAGATATTCATGCATAAATAATTAATTATTAGGATCGTAGGATGAACAATGACATTGTAAACTTTCACATTTAATTTTAAAGAAAGAGTATTAATTTGTATGACGTGAATTTATAATTATGTACTAATTATAAGTGAAATGGTTTAGGATATAAGAGGTTTAACTATAGTAAAATTAAATGTATTAGAAATATAAGATTATTGAAGAATTTAAAACAAATAGTTCTTTGATGTCATAGCATTCAAATATTGTAGAATTTAAATTTAAGAAATCAAAGAAAATTAATTTTAAAATTCTGGGGACTCTATAACATAAAGTATGAGGCTTTAGAAAAATTTCAGTTAGTTGCTAAAATAATTTTCTATAGGATTAAGCCAGGAAAGACACAAATAGTGCAGACAAAGCAGGTACCATATCATTATCCTTTTCCAGGAAAGCTATAAGTTGAGCGCGGCAACCATAGATAATAGAGAAGGGTACATCTTGTTAAGATAGGGAAATCCAGCGGCCGATATAGCCTGGAAAAATAACCGTGTACCGTTAGGTTAAGCTAATTGTAGAACTGTGGAAACTTACAAAGGACTCATTGGTAGTGGGAGAGATTAGGGATTTCATAAAAACTAAATGATCGGGAGAGTCTCAGAGGAAGGCAGGCGGATTGGTGGGGACCAGGATGGAAGTGTTGTAGGAGAGATTTATTAAATTAGGTAAAGAGTTTTTTATAAGTAAAATTTATAAAAGTGCGACGTAAAAGTTTTGTTTTGAAAATATTAAGAAAGTAAGTTTTTTTCAAGTATAAGCGCTGAAGTGAATAAAGGCCAGGATTCCAGGGACTCTTCAGAACAATAAGTATTATTTGAATATAAGTGTAACCAACAGACATCTAAATTTTAGTAAAGTTCGAAACAATTTTAATTTCATCAAAATTTATAAAATTTATCCTAGTTTCACCATTTCTAATTTAAAAAGCAAAGTTCCCGTAATAGCGACCCGAGAGCAAGAATAAAATTTTAATACTGTTTTTTGTTGTTGTTATTTTATTAGAAATCTAAAACCTCAGAAGTCCATCATTTATCATTGTAATATTAGTTTGAGATATCAATCCTGTCACTGCAAAATATTAATATAAATTTGGAATAATGTGTAGAGTTAATTGAAGAGAATAAATGCAAGTGATGTTTAAAAATTTATAAGATTGTTAATTCTGTATAAACCTGAAGGTGGGACATTAAATAGGTAAGGTAAATAAATAACATTAAAATTAAATTTAATTATAACAAAAGTTAAGTTATAATATATAAAGTTTTTTTTTTATTCTTATGTTGATTCTCCATTTTCTAAACCTATATAGGCTTACATGAATTTTTTTGATAAAGAATTTAGTTAACATGTTGGTCGTATGGTGAAACCTTTTAAAAGTTCCGTTTTAATGTAATAGGCTACACACAACGTTCAACCTTGGTTTATCATCAGGAATTTCTGAAAGCATGGCAAGAGGAATAAGAAATAAACAATTCTAAATTTTGGCTGATATGCATTGTCAGCATTCTCAAGGGCCTAGTCAACTGTCAAGAATCAACACAGCAGTGTTTATCAGCTTTTGAGAATGGATGACTGAAAATTCTTAGAATAGTTTTAGTTGCTATTATTTTTGTAATGATTCTTGGAGCCTATAAATATTTGTTACATATATGAAGTTATTTATCTTGTGTCCCTAAATTAAAAGGAATTGTTATTGTTGAATTAGTTTCACAAATTAAAATCCACACGATATTTATCGACTGTTAAACCTGCATATTAAACCCTCACGGTTTACGGTGCTTTATTTATTATTCATAAAATGGCCTTTTATCCTCTACACAGTAGACGAGCTTCGAGTTTTGTAAGCTGGAAAGCTAAATGAATTTACTTTTCCGAATGCTAAAATATGAGTGCTAAATTTAAATAACCTAATAAATAGTCATTCTTAAAAACAAAAAAGAAATTTAGTTCATAAAAACGTAATAAAGTTCCGGAACGTTATTGAACACTTTATGAACGTAACGCTGTTTGTTAAAATCAGAAAGCCGAAAGCAATTAAACCTTAGCCTAAACAGTAAATCACAGGTAAACCCCCACTTGAGTGCCATAAAATGAATTGATGTGCAACTTAAGTGTTTTAGTAACTTAAACCAGGATCAGTAAATTGTGAGCTTTATGTAAGGAGATACGTCGATGTTAAGCGGACACCAGTGTAATAAGGATAAACCTTATTTGTACTGAAGTGGATAGACTTGCACCGAAAAGTGACAGGGGCTTAGGCCTGTTAAAGTGTGTGCAAGTAATATATAAAGATTTTATGTTCAAATTTACTGTACAGAAATAAAATTGTGTTTCAAAATTAATTTTATATTTACTCAAAAACTTTTTCCATAAATGTTGCCCTCAGCTTTATGGTTTTGTATTACATTAGCTCTCCCCTAAAGTTATATAGTTGAAACCTGTTATATGAGATAATGTTACCCTTACTAGGCCAACACCCATCTGTGACAACTCTGTCGTAGAACGCCGTTCAGGCCAGTAGAGTTTCGTCCGTTCCTGCAAAATGGCATCATTATTGAAGTGATCAAAAACGCTACAGATAGCCAGATGATCAGCCGTACCTTCATTTCCTAGGCAGAGAGTTGAAGTAGTCCTCGAGGCCAGGATATAGGTGGATCTGGAGATAATCGTGGCTGGTAGCCATCCGTAAGGTAGAAAGCTCTTCACTCCCCGGTCGCTGGGGTCAAGGCCACTGTGTCCAGGGACTCGGAGTAAAACTATTTCTTTTCTATACTGAAGTTGGAATAGGGTCTCTTTGCAACTTGCGATGACATCGTCATCTTGTGGGGATGCAGAGGTAATAGCCTGCAATGGTGAGGTTAAGTCAGAAAGACTACCTTCTTTTTACCGGTGGAGGTTGGGAGCCTCTAAGTTTTTATTCCTGTGTGAAGCAACTGGGAGCTACCTTCCCATGAACTCAGTTCCGCTGCACTCTCCCATGGTCGATCCGTCCGTGTTGACGCTGTTTCCTGCAGAGGGAGTGTAGTTAGATATGAATGTATGTCGCTCACTCGGATTGATGCGATGCGTCTTCTGAAGATATAGAGCTCTCCTGTAGCGGCGTATACTGAGTCTTAAGCCGGGCATTGGTATTGAAACACGTTCCCCAGAGTTTCTAACCCTGCGTAACCTGTATATATACATACACTAGAATTTGGATAACTGGAAGCTGAAGAAACTAACCAAAGAAAACGATTTATGAATGTTGGAAAATATCTTTCGGTTAAAAGCCGTCCAGTTTTTTTTTTTTTTTTTTGAGTCTACGATGACTGTTTCGGCCGTTTTGAGGTTTCGTATCACTTGTCTATAAATCAGACCACACGCACATTAAACACTCTAGTTTGAATAATTAATAAACTTAGGAACAGTGGGTTTATATAAGTTATAATAATTAGCAGTTAAAAGTTACTGCGGTCAACATTAGAAAGGAAATTTAGATGAATAAATTGTGTATATATACAGTAAGTATTTGGTAGATCTGTAGCAATCCAATGTAAGGTTAAAGTTTGTCAACATATTTTGTAATGCCCGATTGCCTTTCATAATTAATTCTCTTAATATTTGCAAAATACTTTAGTAGATTTTGGCTCAGTGCCGAAAAGCGATAGACTTCAAACACGAAGATACTCAGTTCGAATCTTACCTAGACTCCCCAAATTTTTGTAATTTAATTATTGAATAAATATTTGAAAAATCAGTATTAACATCAATTGGCATCTACCACAGGTTAAAAAAATCCATTTAAACTTGAGTGGAAGAATAACACAAGTGATATTATAACACAAAAGCATGAGACCTAAAGTATAATTTTAGTTAGTATCCAAAATAATAATAATCTGTAGAAATATTAAGGAACGAATAACCAAGAATAGTTACTAAAGTACCGAAAAAGAGGGCTTAACCATTTTTCTATTTCGGGGGTAGTCATGAACCTGTGCTGTGGGAAACCTATTGAATAAAGAATTCAAAGTGACCAAAAATATCCTGGGAAATTACAGTGTGCCGTTAGGAAGGCTATTTATAAAAGCTGTGCGGGAATCACTGATTTAACTGAAATACGTAAGGGGGGAGATTATGCTGGTTAAAAACTAAAAATCATAATGAAAATAAGGTCTTAGAGGAACTTCAGAAAAGGGCAGGCGTATTTAGGGGGGGGGGACAAAATTGTAAGCAATGTTAAAAAGGGGTAAATTTGTTAGCAGAGTTAGTTAGAATTGTTAGTTTTTTATGTGTAAAATTTAAAAGTGTGACGTGAATGAATAGTAAAGAAATTAGGGAAGTAAGATTTTATACGTAAAAGTGCAGTGAAGCAGTTAACGCAACGGTTTGGATTCCAGGAACTCAACAAACAATAAGTACTTTCTTTCTTTATTATATTTAGCCACAGAAATTTGTAATTTAGTAAATTCAGTACAAATTTAAATTCATTGTAATTATAAAAATAAATTAAGTTTTTCACCACTGTCTAATTTATAGAAGACCCCTTAATAACGACCCGAGAGCAAGATCAAATTAACACTGTAATTATTAAACCTTATTGTATTAAAAACCTAAAGCCTGAAGAGTCCACCTTTTTAGTAATTGTAGTATTAGCTAAACAATCAATCTTTGTCACTGCATCGTAATAATGTAATTTGGTATAGTTGTAATAATTGAATGTGCGAGGAATAAATGCAAGTGATGTTAAGTTTTGTATGATTCTTAATTATTTAGAAATCTGAAGGTGTGGCTATAGAAAAGTAAGGTAATTATAAAATAACCTAAAGGTGAAACTTATTTTAAAGGAGTTAGGTTATATATATACACACACACACACACACACATATATATGTATTAAAAGTTACTGCGGTCAACACTATTTAAGAAGAGTGTGTGCTAATAGAAGGAATTTAATAAGTATTACGTACAAGAATATATCTAGAAACACAAAGATCTATATGCAAACCTCCATTGTATAACCTTAAATTGTTGCCATGGTTACCCCACAATATCATAAATAATGCTCAAGGTTTAAAAATGAATGAAAAGAATAAAAAAACAAAAAAACTGGATTTACGCTATCGAACCTTGCTACACAAACGGGCAATGCGAAAAGAAACTACAAAACAATGCAAGCGACAAAAAAAGCCTATAAATAGTAGCAAGTGAAAATATTAGTTCAACACCATATATAGAAAGGAAAATGAAAATTGCAAGGAAATTTCCTTTGTGTTTTGCCACTTAGTATTGTTATTCTGGCATATGTATATACGTCGTATAGAATTTTATAATTGTAATTATGAAATAAAAAGAAACTAAAATAAAATTTGTCTTTGTTGGTTTAAATAGGAATTGACTTTATAAAAAAAGCTTGTTATTACATGTTTTTTTCTTATAAAGATAAACAGAGGAACTGGATTAAATTTAGCTGCGGTGGGTAGTTTTGTTTCTCTAATTTTAATTTTAAAAATATTAATTTATATTACAAAGTATTATAATTTTTTTTTTTTTTTTTCTTTTGGAGGTTGGAATGCATTTACGCACCATCAAGTCTGCCCTGACAGACCTGGTGTGTGGGACTCCTGGCGAATACCCACTAAACCCTTCCTCCTTTCCGGCCCTTTGTAGATCTGACCAGGGTATCACTGTATTAGCATTCTTCCTGGTCAGAGGGCCCTTTATTAACCCCAGTGGTTTCTATTTCTGAAACTGAGTGTATTTGGCCTGATCACTGATCTTGACCTCGACCATCTTCTTGTCTCATTTTACTCCGCAGTATGCTCTCAATATATGTCGCTATCTCCATCCAGTTGGATGCACTCCACAGCATCTTGCCCACAATGTTGTCCGGGTCTATTGGCCCGACGTTGCTTTCCAGCGTCGTTCTCTCAGATTGCCATCTTCTGCACACAAAGAAGGTGTGTTCGGGGTTATCGGGTGACCCTTCCCCACAATGGGAGCAATTTGGATTGTTCACCTTTCCCATTTTATATAAATAGGCCCGAAAGCAACCGTGTCCTGTCAAGAACTGTGTAGTGTAGAAGTTTACCTCTCCATGCTGCCTGTTAGTCCAACTGGATAGGTTTTTGATTAGTCTGGCTGTCCATCTTCCGGTGGGGTCTGCAGACCATCTTTCCTGCCACTTGGTCATCGTCGTTCTTCTCGCTTCCTTTTGGTTATCCCTATCGTCCGTATTTTTTCGTCGCTCCGCAATGGTCTTCTTTTCTAGTGCCAGCAGATCAATAGGAATTATTCCCGCCACTACTAGAGCGGCCGATTCCGAGACCGTTCGATAAGAACACGCCACTCTTAGTGCCCCTTTTCTCTGCACTGAGGCCATCCATCTTCTATTCCTCTCGGTTTTGAGGGCACCTGCCCAAATTTCCGCTCCGTACAGCATTATAGATTGCGCCACGGATATCAGAAGACGGCGTCTGCTCTGTGTAGGGCCCCTAACATTAGCCAGAAGCCTACTCATAGCTGTTGTGACTCTGATCGCTTTCTCAGCTGCGCATTTAACATGATTTTTAAAGCTCAGCTTCCTATCAATCATGATACCTAAGTACCTAATGGCATTTTTAACCGCTATTTTTTCCTCTCCCACAAGCATCTCAGGGCTAGGAGTAAGGTGTCTCTTGGATATTAGAAGAATCTCAGTTTTTTCCAGAGCCAAGCGTAGACCATGCTCCATCATCCAGCCGTTAACACGACGCATTACTTGGGCCAGTCGCAATTGGGCGAGCTCTTGGTTTCTCGCTATAATGATCGCAGCAATGTCGTCTGCGTATCCCACCAGGAAAGTTCCATCTGGCATTGTTATACGCAAAATGCTGTCGTAATTTGCATTCCAGAGGTCCGGGCCAAGAATGGAGCCTTGAGCTGCTCCTGCTGTTACTCTCTTCCTTCTAGGTCCATCTGAAGTCTCGTATATCAGATACCGGTTGTTAAGGTAGTCTCGTACTATCCGTAGGAGGTACTCAGGCAGAGCGAATGTCTTCTCCAGGGCATACAGTATGTCTTTCCATCTCGCTGTGTTGAAGGCATTACGTACGTCTAGGGTAACCAGAAGGCACACAGGTCTTGAAAAGTGGTTACCTACCTCGACTATTTTAGCAGCATCAACTACGGTTCTAATAGCATCAATAGTTGACTTGCCCTTCCTAAAGCCAAACTGTCTCTCAGAAAGATCCCCTGCATCGCGGAAGGCCGAAAGCAGCCGTGGCCTAATAAGTTTTCCTAGCAATTTTCCAGCCGCATCCAACATGCACAGCGGTCTGTATGAAGACGGAGAATCTAAGTTCCCCTTGCCTTTGTTAATCAGGACCAATCTTGCTACCTTCCAACGGGCACTAAATACGCCAGTTTTCAGGCAGTGGTACAAAGTATTATAATGATAATGATAATAATAATAATAATAATAATAATAATAATAATAATTTTTTTTTTTTTTTTTTTTTTTTCTTTGGAGGTTGGAATGCATTTACGCACCATCAAGTCTGCCCTGACAGACCTGGTGTGTGGGACTCCTGGCGAATACCCACTAAACCCTTCCTCCTTTCCGGCCCTTTGTAGATCTGACCAGGGTATCACTGTATTAGCATTCTTCCTGGTCAGAGGGCCCTTTATTAACCTCAGTGGTTTCTATTTCTGAAAATAAGTGTATTTGGCCTGATCACTGATCTTGACCTCGACCATCTTCTTGTCTCATTTTACTCCGTAGTATGCTCTCGATATATGTCGCTATCTCCATCCAGTTGGATGCACTCCACAGCATCTTGCCCACTATGTTGTCCGGGTCTATTGGCCCGACGTTGCTTTCCAGCGTTGTTCTCTCAGATTGCCATCTTCTGCACACAAAGAAGGTGTGTTCGGGGTTATCGGGTGACCCTTCCCCACAATGGGAGCAATTTGGATTGTTCACCTTTCCCATTTTATATAAATAGGTCCGAAAGCAACCGTGTCCTGTCAAGAACTGTGTAGTGTAGAAGTTTACCTCTCCATGCTGCCTGTTAGTCCAACTGGATAGGTTTTTGATTAGTCTGGCTGTCCATCTTCCGGTGGGGTCTGCAGACCATCTTTCCTGCCACTTGGTCATCGTCGTTCTTCTAGCTTCCTTTTGGCTTTCCCTATCGTCCGTATTTTTTCGTCGCTCCGCAATGGTCTTCTTTTCTAGCGCCAGCAGATCAATAGGAATTATTCCCGCCACTACTAGAGCGGCCGATTCCGAGACCGTTCGATAAGAACACGCCACTCTTAGTGCCCCTTTTCTCTGCACTGAGGCCATCCATCTTCTATTCCTCTCGGTTTTGAGGGCACCTGCCCAAATTTCCGCTCCGTACAGCATTATAGATTGCGCCACGGATATCAGAAGACGGCGTCTGCTCTGTGTAGGGCCCCTAACATTAGCCAGAAGCCTACTCATAGCTGTTGTGACTCTGATCGCTTTCTCAGCTGCGCATTTAACATGATTTTGAAAGCTCAGCTTCCTATCAATCATGATACCTAAGTACCTAATGGCATTTTTAACCGCTATTTTTTCCTCTCCCACAAGCATCTCAGGGCTAGGAGTAAGGTGTCTCTTGGATATCAGAAGAATCTCAGTTTTTTCCAGAGCCAAGCGTAGACCATGCTCCATCATCCAGCTGTTAACACGACGCATTACTTGGGCCAGTCGCAATTGGGCGAGCTCTTGGTTTCTCGCTATAATGATCGCAGCGATGTCGTCTGCGTATCCCACCAGGAAAGTTCCATCTGGCATTGTTATACGCAAAATGCTGTCGTAATTTGCATTCCAGAGGTCCGGGCCAAGAATGGAGTCTTGAGCTGCTCCTGCTGTTACTCTCTTCCTTCTAGGTCCATCTGAAGTCTCGTATATCAGATACCGGTTGTTAAGGTAGTCTCGTACTATCCGTAGGAGGTACTCAGGCAGAGCGAATGTCTTCTCCAGGGCATACAGTATGTCTTTCCATCTCGCTGTGTTGAAGGCATTACGTACGTCTAGGGTAACCAGAAGGCACACAGGTCTTGAAAAGTGGTTACCTACCTCGACTATTTTAGCAGCATCAACTACGGTTCTAATAGCATCAATAGTTGACTTGCCCTTCCTAAAGCCAAACTGTCTCTCAGAAAGATCCCCTGCATCGCGGAAGGCCGAAAGCAGCCGTGGCCTAATAAGTTTTTCTAGCAATTTTCCAGCCGCATCCAACATGCACAGCGGTCTGTATGAAGACGGAGAATCTAAGTTCCCCTTGCCTTTGTTAATCAGGACCAATCTTGCTACCTTCCAACGGGCACTAAATACGCCAGTTTTCAGGCAGTGGTTGTACATGTTGAGTAATACGTGCGGGTGAGTTCTCACTACGGCTTTAAGGACCTCCGAAGGGATTCCATCCGGTCCCGGAGCCTTGTTATTTTGGAGGGAGTTGGCTGCTGTCCATAGTTCTTTCTCTGTGAAGAGCGGGAAATCTTTCCCTCCGGTTTTCCTCTTTAAAATCTGACCGACAGGGTGAGAAGGGAACAAACCATCTACTATAGTTTTCATCTGTGCCGCATTCAAAGGTCCTCTTGGAGTGAATGAATTTAGCTTTTTCATTACCAGCTTATATCCCAGGCCCCAGGGGTCACTATTTAGATCTTCCCGAAGGTCCTCCCAGCATCGCCTTTGGCTCTCTCTAATTGCTCTACGGAGTTCACTCTTTGCCGTCTTGCATTCCAGTGTCTCTTCATAGGCCACACCCTGTCCCCTTCGCCTTGCTCGTTGAGCTAAGCGTCTCGTTCTAAGACACTTTCTCCTTAATATAGCTATCTCCTCAGTCCACCAATATACTGGATTTCTATTTCCTGTAGGGAATCGCTTTTGTGGGATAGCCACCTTGCAGGCTCTTTGAATGATGTTCATTGTTGCGTCTACTACAGCTTCAGCGTGCCTGTGCCTTTTTGTTGTTTGACCCATTTCCATGGCATCCAATTGGGAACCCTGCAGGACCTCCGAGAATCTGTCCTGGTCCATACGGGCGACATTCCACCTGCTTCTTCTCAGTGTTTTCAGCCGTCTCTTTGATTTCTCAGGGTTGATGCTGATTGAGATATACTGGTGATAGCTCGCCGTGTAGTCCTCCATAACTACCCAGTCCTGAATTCTAGGGACTAAAGTCTCTGAAGCTAAGGTAATATCGATAATACTACCTCTATATCCTGGTCGCCGGAAGGTAGTCGTGTTACCTGTGTTAAGGATGACGAGTCCCAGTCTTGATGCCATTTCGGTCACGCGTTTGCCTCTAGAGTTAGTTATATCTGCCCCCCATTCTGTAGCCCTCGCGTTGAAATCTCCTCCAACAATGATGTTACCTTCCATTGCCTGTAGTCCGTCCTCTAGCTGGTCCATCTTTTGGCGGAAGTCTCCGATGGACTCATTGGGAGTTAGGTACACGCTGACGTATGTAACATTGTTGCTTTTAACCCATACATAGCCGTTACCAGAGCCATGACTATCAATGGCAAGATTCCCTTCAGGTATCCAAATAGCTGCGGTTCCCAAGCTGTCCGAAAACCACGTAGGTGATGCCAAGTCCTTATACTGCTCACTTATTATTATAATGTCAGCCTTATGTTCCAATCGAAGTTGCGAAAGAAGATCATTAGCCAGTCTCCCTCTGCCCAGATTTCCTTGGATAATCCGTCTAGCCATTCTTTTTTAGTTTTTCGGCTTCCAACGCTTGGCGGAACACTATACATTTCCCAGATCCGGAGACGTGTTTTGTCTTGTCCACATCCAGATTCATATCCGCGCACAGCATGCAATAAGGTTCCTGCTGACAGTCTTTGACCTGATGTTCGCTGTTGCCACATTTAAAACATAAACCTTGCCTATCAGGTCCGTTGCATTTTCCAGTCTTATGCCCATAGCCGAGACACTTCCAGCAACGTGTTACCTCAATCCTCAACCTGATTCTACAGCTGACATAGCCAATTTTAATCCTATTATTCTTTAAAAGAATGCCTGATTCTGCCTCGCTTAAAACAACAATAGCCATCTTCTGCCCTCTATCATTTGCTGCTGTTACGTAAATCTTGCGTTCGTCATTGCTATTTAGTAAATTACGAGCGAGGGCTTCCTTTACGTCCTTCTCTTCTGTCATTGAGTCTAGGTCTCTAATCTCTATTGTTACCTTCGGGACTAGGTGTTGTATATTCCCTACTTCCCCAATTGCATCTGTTATAGTTTTGTTGAATTCATCGATATTTTCCGCCCTGCCAGACATCTCAAAGAGGACATCCCCTGCTCTCGTTTTCCTTATGGATTTTATGCCCGCATTTAAGTCCTCAGGCTTTACCTTGTCGTGGAAGACGCGTAAAACATCTGCAAAAGATTTCCCACTGACAGGCTTAATAAGTACTGCCTCTGAGCGTGGTTTATTTCTTACTTTCTTCCTTCTTATTTGACCTGGAGTCATTAGATTGGATTCCATGTCCAGTTCCAACTGATTCTGCCTTCTAGCTGCAACGTGTTTGCGGGTTTGAACTACCGTCCACTGGCCGCCATTCTCATTCTCTTTATGAGAAGAAGGATTCTCATTAGTAGCCCTTGTGATGGGGGTGGACTCTGTAGAGTTCTTAGGCCTTGTGCCATCTACTCTCGAGGGGCCATCTTCTTGTCTTACTCCTTCTCTGTGTTTTTTCCCTAGGCCCTGTTGAAGGGGACTCGAAGCCACTCTTTTCTTTCCTTCCACTGTGTGTGGAGAATTATCATTTTGTGCCTCTTCTTCTTTTAGGAAGAATTCAGCCCTCTCCCGTGATCTCTTTAAGTAGCTTAGCCCGTCTACTAGATCTTCGAGCTCCATAATTCCAGATTTAATGTCAATGCTGACGTTTTTTTGTCTGCCTATAGCAGCCTTCATTTTGCTTAGTACGGCTCGGCATTTTTTGAAGTGCTCTGCTTCCTCTCGGGCAATTTTTTGCAGCTGCTTCTCTTGAGGAATCATTATAATAATAATAATAATAATAATAATAATAATAATAATAGTAATAATAATAATAATGAAGGAGTTCAATATTTTAAAATACTCATTATCTTTTGTATGAGTAGGCCTATATGTATATTTGTTAATGTATTAAAAGGTGGAATATGATGGCGGGCAATGTTAAATGCTTTACATGAACGCAGAAGGGACGTTACAGCACGAAGTGGTTAAGCGAAGGGAAGTGCGACGGTCCAATAAAGATGCCTCCCCAATCTCATCTCACTTCAAAAACTAAAACGATTACTCAACTTCTCGAAATCTTCAATAAAACGTAACGAACTTGCGACGTCACCAAGTTGGAAAACACTGCCGAAACTTTTAAGTCGACTTAACTTGTTCTGTCGACTTGGCGGTTTTGTCGGAGCCTCTAATTCGTGTTAAATTAACATACTCCGGAGTTTTAATGTATGCAAGTGTAGACTATTTAAGGAAAACAAATTTAATAGTTGTTGTTTTCTGTCGAATTGTACCAAATTTTCTTCCGCTTTCGTCTTTTTAACTTTCTATATCGCGCAATATTATGCAATGTTGTCATTAAATTTAAACAGATATTTTTCCGTTTGGCTTTTATTTGTTGTTCTGTAAGCTACATTGTATCCTGCTTTTTTGAATTGGTGTGCTATTTTATTTGTGTTTTTGTTTATGTATGTGAGGGTGATGAATTTGTTTGTGTTCGTGTTTTTGTTGTTTGTGTTGTTGTTACTGTTCTTGTTGAGTATTTTTCTGTGTAGGTTGTCTATTAAATAATTGTCATATCAATTTTTGTAAGCTAAATATTTGATTGTGTTTAGTTCCTCTGTGTAGTTAGTTGTGGACATAGGTATTTTATTTAGTCTGTGTAGTAAATGTTTAAATGCTGCGTGTTTATGTTGTATTAGGTGGTTCGATGAATTGTGTATCAGTGTCCTGTCATGGTTGGCTTGCGGTTTTTGTTACGGTGATGTCTAAGAAATTCAAAGTTTTGTTGTTTTCAAATTCTGCAGTGAACTGGATATTTTTGTGTATTTTATTTATATGTGTTTGGAGTTGTTGGCATTGTCTTATGTTTCCTGGGTATAGTATTATAACGGCTATCAGACACAGCCTTAATAACAATACCAACACATGCAATAACCCAGGAGTATACAAACTAAAATGGAACAACTGCAATAAGTTCTATATTGGATAAACGGGCAGATCTTTGGCCGACAGATATAAAGAGCACAAAAGCACACTGCACACTACTATTCAATCCACCTTCGCAAATCACCTCATGGACACTAAACACTCATGCAAAAGTATGGAAAATAACATGAGCATCCTCCACACATGCAACAAAGGCCATAAATTAAACACACTAGAACAGTATGAAATATATAGACATAGCAACACATATAAAAATGACATCTTAAATGAACAAACACGGCACAGATAACACATACTCTTCGATCACATCACTTTTAACTTTCAAAATAATGGTACCGGGGAAGCACAACTGCAGCTTTGCTAGCGTCAAAAATACGAGGCTGAAGAAGTCGTAAGACGAAAACGTTTCCTCCAAGTGTAGGTTAACAATTTAACAACTTTCAGTTAATAAAAAGTCTGGTCGCAGGTAATAGCAAAAGTGTAATAAGAATTAACAACCAGCTCGTCATGAACAGCAACAAGATTTCCTACATATATCTTGTTCAATTTTTAAATCGTTAATAAAATACTTTTTACCCATCCACTCATGGTCAAATACATTTTCTTTTCTTGAATTTTGTAGTCCATAACGTTCGGTGAATCTTAATTAATCACTTTAACAATAGTTTATGTATATCAGAACTTTAAATTATATAAATTTGTGAAATCTTACTGAGACGGAACGTTTTCGATCGCTATGTGCCGATCTTCATTAGTGTCTTCTGCTTGGAGATGTCGGGTCAAGCTGTGACGGTTTTCAATAGAATCAACGAGTATGTGTGATTTGTATTGTGGTTGTTCATATAATATGTTTGTACTTTGTGTTTTTGTGTGTTTGTAAATTTTATATTGTTTTAGTGTGTTGAGATGTGGTCCTTTTTTGTTTATGTGTAGGATTTCTAGGTTATGGTAAATGTATGTGTATTTGTGTCCTGTTTTTTTTATGTGATTGTAAAATGCTGAGTTGGTGTTCTGTTTGTGTTCCTCAACTCTTTGTTTAAAGCTGCAACCTGTTTGTCCAATATAGAATTTGTTGCATTTGTCGCAGTTTAGTTTGTATACACCTGGTGCTTGTAGTCTATTTTTGTTGTTAGTGTCGTGTTGTATTTTGTATTGTAACTTGTTATTAGTTTTTAATGCTATTATTTATCCTTGTTTTTGAAATTTGAGGGCTATTTTATTTGTTGTTTCGTTTATGTATGGTAATGTGATATATTTGTTATCCCTGTCTGTATTGTTAATTTTAGTGTTTATTTTGTATATTGTGACATAGTTTGTCTAATATTGTGGTGTTGTATCCATTTGTGTATGCTAAACATTTAATGGTGTCTAGTTCTTTGTTTAAGTTTTCTGTGGTAATTGGAACTTTTTTAAGTCTATGGTGCATGGATCTGAAGCAGCGTGTTTGTGTTGGATAGGGTGGTTTGAGGTGTGGATAAGTGTGTCTGTCGTTGTGGGTTTCCTAAAAAAGTTGAAGCTGTGTTTTTGTGCTTGGCTTTTTGTTATGGTTAGGTGGAGGAAGTTTAGGGATCGGTTGGTTTTAAACTATGAGGTAAAGTGGAGTTTTTGGTGTATTTTATTAGTGTAGGTGAGGAGTTTTTCACATTGTCGGGTGTTGCCTCTGTATAATGCTATGATACCATCGACGTATTTGTGCCAGTAAATGATTGTTTATGTGTGTGTATTTGTTGTTAGTATCTTGGTGTTTTCTATGTGTCGTAGAAAAATTTCGCTTAGGACGCTTTTGATAGGACTTCCCATGGGTAGGCCATCTGGTTGTGAATAGAAGTTTGAGTTGTGGGTGAAATAGATTTGTTTATTGATGGTTTGGTGGATATTTAGTACTTCGTTAGCGTGGGTTTTTGGTATGTTGTTCTGTATTAATTGGGTTTCTAGGATGTTGAGAGATTCGTATATGGGTATGTTGTTGTACATATTTGTTATGTCGAGTGATAGTAGTGTTGAATTATGTGGTATGTTTATGTCTTTTATTTTATTTATGAGCTTCTTTATGTTTTTTATGCGTGTTTCTGTGTTCAAGTTAATATATTGTTTGATTATTTTGTCCATGTATTTGGCTAGTTTATGTGCAGGGGCATTTTGGTAGTTGATGATGGCTCGGATGGTGACATTGGGTTTTTGAATTTGAGGGAGAGCGCGGAGGGTAGGTGTTTTATAGGGTGGATTTGTTTTAGGTGGTATTTTTTGTTTTTGCTGATAATGTATTTGTATGTATTAATTAGTTTTTTGATGGTTCTGTGATATTTCTGTGTTTGGTCTATTTGAGTTGTATTATATTATTATTTATTATGTAATCATTGATTTTGTCATTTAGGCTGTTTGTATTAATAATTACTGTGGTGTTGCCTTTGTCCGCTGTGGTGGTTGTGATGTTGTTTAGTTGAGCCTTTTGTTTTATGTTTGCAGCGATTTTAATTTCATTGTTCACGTTTTTGTTGGTTATGTTTTTGTGTTTGGTTAGGTTTTTTTTGTCATGTCGAATTGAGTCTTGGTCTTTGGTGTCGGTTTTTTGTATTTTTTAATATTTTTTAAAACTTGTAATGGATAACACTTGATGTTAATACAGTTTTCTCAAATATTAATTCAAAAATCAAATTTAATATTGAATTAATTTTAGTTTTACATGGAAGAAAAACATTTCACAAAAGGGTCAATATAATAAATAGTTATTTCGGCCCATTTGGGTCAAAATAAGTGGTAACATGATTTCATAGAACAGCTGATTTTATAATAAGTTATGTGGTACAGCTGTTTCAACTCAAAGGTTTTGTTAATTTATTAATAATAATTGTAATTATTTAATAAAAAGTAACTAAAATAAGTTTTTTTTGTTGACCTAAGTAGGAATCGACTTCTAAACATTTATTTGTTTATATTACTTGTTTCATACTTTTGAATTGAAATCTCTTAAAAGAACACATTTCGCATGGAAAAAATGTCTGTCTACATGCATCCTGTTTGAGCAATTTATTACAATTAATTTAAAATAACCTGGATATGCCGGTTAGATTATGGTAGGTCATTTAAATATGAGAAAATGATTCTTATTATGCTACACTTTTGTTTAAATAGGGTTATACATCAGGAAGACGTGAAAACAGAAGATTTTACATTAGGCCTATATTATTAAAGGAAGACGATTGAATAATTTAGAAAATTTAGAAATTTACAAACCAAAGTTATAAAAAAATGTAATAAACGCAGAAATAAATACAAAATCGGACGTTATTTTAAAAAAAAACGTTTGGGGAGCTGAACTCGAGAGTCGAGAGTAGGCATGTACCAATAGGAAGTCTGCAAGTGATGGGGGAAGTGGCTAACTGTAACATTTAAGTTTTGAAAATGGAGTCATTCCGAAACGCGTCAACAAAGGAAAATATTTTAATGTTAGGAAATTCAGAAACACGTACTCAAATATATAAGCAGGGTACATTTGTGCATTATTTTGTAAAGTATATTTGTTCAAAAGATGCTTCAAATGTGTGTTAAAGACAAGAGATTAAACTGCAATAATAGTTCAGCTGTTTATGGAGTTACGAGAGATTACATTTTAAAAACATTTCCCAGATGCTTGATTTTATATAGGCAGTCACTTCACAGATACACCGTTCATTTAGAATTTATGTTGTAAATTTCATTTATTGAAGGCCTGATTTCAAAACCACTGTGAGACGTAAGCGCCATCGTCTTGAACATGTCTGCGTTGAAATGGGCGATACATTTAAGAAGTGCAATGCTCAACAAACGGGTAGTTTTATGAAAAGGTGACGCGTCGTTTTTCTCTTGAGAGAGAGCACTTGAGTTCTGTAAGAAGGATTAAAGCGTTTTTGGTTTTAATATCACTTCAAGCTCTCGTTTTGTTACCAAGCGAGAAAGTTACAAAGTCTATTCAAATCCCCTCATTATTGCCGGTACAGTTTAAACACATTCGAATAAAAGCGTGTGGTTAACCTTTTCCTAAAATATATTTTACCCTTCTATATTTCATCGTATACATAATATTAGTGGCCGTGTATATTAATAGTTTGATTACTAAAATTTAATAATTTCTTACAGGTTGTAAATATTTCTTTAATTGGTTAGTTTTATTTCTGTGCTATATTTTTGTGAAGAAAAGTATTTTATAAGAAATAACATGCATTAAATATATTGATTGAACTAGTTTAATTTTTCCAATATAAACGTATGTTCGGAAACTTTCCGGATGGAAAATATTTTACAAAGGCCTACATATATACCATAACGGATATATATATAAATGGATTCATATATCATAATATAGTGTCATTCCATCACCGAATAATAGACCACATATGTCAAGTTATATAAATGATTTTTATTCCTTCATAATTCAATACATAAATCTAAATTTATAGTTATACCAATTATTATAAAGTAAAATATTTGAAAATTAAATTAACGTAGTTATTTGCCATTCCTAGCGTTTTCACATTAACTTTTGTAGTCGCGTTTCGGAAAACATCCTTCTATAAGAACTTTCTATGAACTGTTTCTCGGTTTTGGCTCAGTGACCTCATTGCTTTGGACCCCAGAGCAGTACTGAAGTTGCCTTTGTTAGTATCCTTACCGCTTGTGAAGAACTCAGGAGTCCGTCCATGTACCAAGCTAGGGAGTTTTATTGAAGGGAAATTAGAATACAGTAAAATGAAAGTACAATTTTTTGGGATTGTCCCCACCCCCATATTGGTTGTACCTACTTATTGTACTTCTGATAAATTTTGTTTTTTGTTTTTATTTTGGAACATTTTCGATTCATAAACACTACATTTGATTGAACAAATGCGTTTACTCATTTAATACTTTCATATTTTTTTACCTTGGCTTAGTATTTTATGTATTTTTAATAATATACGGGCGTTTCTTTGTATTTTAGATTATTTGTTTCTTCGTTCTTTCTCTTGGGCATGTCCTTCTTCACCGATGTGTGTCGCAAAAGGTTTTTATTCCTTAGTAGGGTCTAGTCAGTCAGTCGGTCAGAGTAACCGTCCGAGGTTTTACTGCGTCTGTCACTGACAATGGCTGCGGGTAGGCTTGGGGCCAGGGCTGGATTTCAGAATGGGTGACTGCACTTTAGGACATTTATTAAGTGGGACAGTAAAAGCGTATTTATTCCTTAGTAGGGTCTAGTCGATCAGTCGGTCAGAGTAACTTAACCCTTAACCCAACATCTCCAAGCAGAAGACACATCGAAAACGTTCTGTCTCTGTAAGCGTTTGTAAATTTACAAAATTTAAAGTTCGGATAAACAATGTAAACGTGATTAATTAAGTTTCACCGAACGTAATTGACTTCAAAAATCAAGAATATAATGAAGGCTGAGCTTAAGGCTAAACTTAACTTAACTAGGGTAATGCCTTACAATTTTTAATTGAATGAACACTTTACAATGACTAATGATTATTTGAAGTAATGGGTGGAATGAATGTGATTTGTATCGGAGTTGGAGTTGTTTGGTGGGAGAATGAATGAGATGTGAGTGGGAGACGATAAACTGTACATTTATGGAATCTAACTAAGGAAGGTGTTTACAAAATTGAAATTGCTTTTACTAAGACTAATCTTTAAACTAAAAGGTAACGTGTTGCTTTTGAGGGAGAATAAGCTTGAGAGAGAAGTAAATTATAGAAATGTAAAGGTATTGAATGTATGGGGGGGGGGAGAAGGAAAGGGTAGGGGATGGTAGGAATACTGCCCTTAGTGCCTTATTTCTATTTATATCCACATCTATCAATTATACTTGATTGATTGTCTGAAAAGGGAACGATTTATACAGTGTCGTTAAATTAATCACTTTTAGATTAGAAAGATAAAGTATTAATTTTTGTATTTTACTAGAAACATGTTTTTCGTCCTGTATGTTTTTGTAAATGTATTATCTACTAAATTTATAGTTCTCCAGTGCCTGTTTAGATTATTTGCCACATAATAAGGAACTGTTTGTTGTCCTTTATGTTTTTGTAAATGTAGCCTATTATCTACTAAATTTACTGTTCTGTGCCTGTTTTAAACTATTTGCCACATAATAAGGAACTGTTTGTTGTCCTTTATGTTTTTGTAAATGTAGCCTATTATCTACTAAATTTACTGTTCTCCTGTGCCTGTTTTAAACTATTTGCTACACAATAAGGAACAGTTTGTTGTCCTTTATGTTTTTGTAAATGTAGCCTATTATCTACTAAATTTACTGTTCTCCTGTGCCTGTTTTAAACTATTTGCCAAATAATAAGGAACTGTTTGTTGTCCTTTATGTTGTTGTAAATGTAGCCTATTATCTACTAAATTTACTGTTCTCCTGTGCCTGTTTTAAACTATTTGCCACATAATAAAGGAACTGTTTGTTGTCCTGTATGTTTTTGTAAGTGTATAATCTACTAGATTTACTGTTCTGTGCCTGTTTTAAACTATTTGCCACATAATAAAGGAACTGTTTGTTGTCCTGTATGTTTTTGTAAGTGTATTATCTACTAAATTTACTGTTCTCCTGTACATGTTTAAACTATTTGCACATAATGAAGGAACTGTTTGTTATCCTGTATGTTTTGTAAATGTATTATCTACTAAATATACTGTTTCTGTGCCTGTTTAGATTGTTTGCCACATAACAAAGGAACTGTTTGTTGTCCTGTATGTTTTTGTAAGTGTATTATCTACTAAATTTACTGTTCTCCTGTGCCTGTTTTAAACTATTTGCCACATAATAAAAGAACTGTTTGTTGTCCTGTATGTTTTTGTAAGTGTATTATCTAATAAATTTACTGTTCTCCTGTGCCTGTTTAAACTATTTGCAATATAATAAAGGAACTGTTTGTTGTCCTTTATGTTTTTGTAAGTGTATAATCTACTAGATTTACTGTTCTGTGCCTGTTTTAAACTATTTGCCACATAATAAAGGAACTGTTTGTTGTCCTGTATGTTTTTGTAAGTGTATTATCTACTAAATTTACTGTTCTCCTGTACATGTTTAAACTATTTGCACATAATGAAGGAACTGTTTGTTATCCTGTATGTTTTGTAAATGTATTATCTACTAAATATACTGTTTCTGTGCCTGTTTAGATTGTTTGCCACATAACAAAGGAACTGTTTGTTGTCCTGTATGTTTTTGTAAGTGTATTATCTACTAAATTTACTGTTCTCCTGTGCCTGTTTTAAACTATTTGCCACATAATAAAAGAACTGTTTGTTGTCCTGTATGTTTTTGTAAGTGTATTATCTAATAAATTTACTGTTCTCCTGTGCCTGTTTAAACTATTTGCAATATAATAAAGGAACTGTTTGTTGTCCTTTATGTTTTTGTAAATGTATTATCTACTAAATTTACTGTTAGCTTGTGCCTGTTTAGATTGTTTGCCACATAACAAAGGAACTGTTTGTTGTCCTGTATTTTAAAGAAATGTATTATCTACTAAATTTACAGTTCTGCCGTGCCTCTTTAGATTATTTGCCTCATAATGAGGAACTGTTTGCTGTCCTGTATTTTTTTGTAAATGTATTATCTACTAAATTTACAGTTCTTCCGTGCCTGTTTAGATTATTTGCCTCATAATGAGGAACTGTTTGTCGTACTGTATGTTTTTGTAAATGTATTATCTACTAAATTTATAGTTCGCCAGTGCATGTTTAGATTATTTGCCACATAATAAGGAACTGTTTGTTGTCCTTTATGTTGTTGTAAATGTAGCCTATTATCTACTAAATTTACTGTTCTCCTGTGCCTGTTTTAAACTATTTGCCACATAATAAAGGAACTGTTTGTTGTCCTGTATGTTTTTGTAAGTGTATAATCTACTAGATTTACTGTTCTGTGCCTGTTTTAAACTATTTGCCACATAATAAAGGAACTGTTTGTTGTCCTGTATGTTTTTGTAAGTGTATTATCTACTAAATTTACTGTTCTCCTGTACATGTTTAAACTATTTGCACATAATGAAGGAACTGTTTGTTATCCTGTATGTTTTGTAAATGTATTATCTACTAAATATACTGTTTCTGTGCCTGTTTAGATTGTTTGCCACATAACAAAGGAACTGTTTGTTGTCCTGTATGTTTTTGTAAGTGTATTATCTACTAAATTTACTGTTCTCCTGTGCCTGTTTTAAACTATTTGCCACATAATAAAAGAACTGTTTGTTGTCCTGTATGTTTTTGTAAGTGTATTATCTAATAAATTTACTGTTCTCCTGTGCCTGTTTAAACTATTTGCAATATAATAAAGGAACTGTTTGTTGTCCTTTATGTTTTTGTAAATGTATTATCTACTAAATTTACTGTTAGCTTGTGCCTGTTTAGATTGTTTGCCACATAACAAAGGAACTGTTTGTTGTCCTGTATTTTAAAGAAATGTATTATCTACTAAATTTACAGTTCTGCCGTGCCTCTTTAGATTATTTGCCTCATAATGAGGAACTGTTTGCTGTCCTGTATTTTTTTGTAAATGTATTATCTACTAAATTTACAGTTCTTCCGTGCCTGTTTAGATTATTTGCCTCATAATGAGGAACTGTTTGTCGTACTGTATGTTTTTGTAAATGTATTATCTACTAAATTTATAGTTCGCCAGTGCCTGTTTAGATTATTTGCCACATAATAAGGAACTGTTTGTTGTCCTTTATGTTTTTGTAAATGTATTATCTACTAAATTTACTGTTCTCCTGTGCCTGTTTAAACTATTTGCCACATAATAAAGGAACTGTTTGTTGTCCTGTATGTTTTTGTAAATGTATTATCTACTAAATTTACTGTTCTCCTGTGCCTATTTAAACTATTTGCCACATAATAAAGAAACTGTTTGTTGTCCTTTATGTTTTTGTAAATGTAGCCTATTATCTACTAAATTTACTGTTCTCCTGTGCCTGTTTAAACTATTTGCAACATAATAAAAGAACTGTTTGTTGTCCTGTATTTTTTTGTAAATGTATTATCTACTAAATTTACAGTTCTTCCGTGCCTATTTAGATTATTTGCCTCATATTGAGGAACTGTTTGCTGTCCTGTATTTTTTTGTAAATGTATTATCTACTAAATTTACAGTTCTTCCGTGCCTGTTTAGATTATTTGCCTCATAATGAGGAACTGTTTGCTGTCCTGTATTTTTTTGTAAATGTATTATCTACTAAATTTACAGTTCTTCCATGCCTCTTTATTATTTGCCTCATAATGAGGAACTGTTTGCTGTCCTGTATTTTTTTGTAAATGTATTATCTACTAAATTTACAGTTCTTCCGTGCCTGTTTAGATTATTTGCCTCATAATGAGGAACTGTTTGCTGTCCTGTATTTTTTTGTAAATGTATTATCTACTAAATTTACAGTTCTTCCGTGCCTCTTTAGATTATTTGCCTCATAATGACGAACTGTTTGCTGTCCTGTATTTTTTTGTAAATGCATTATATACTAAATTTTCAGTTCTTCCGTGCCTGCTTAGATTATTTGCCTCATAATGAGGAACTGTTTTCTGTCCTATATTTTTTTGTAAATGTATTATCTACTAAATTTACAGTTCTTCCGTGACTGTTTAGATTATTTGCATCTTAATGAGGAACTGTTTGCTGTCCTGTATTTTTTTGTAAATGTATTATCTACTAAATTTACAGTTCTTCCATGCCTCTTTAGATTATTTGCCTCATAATGAGGAACTGTTTGCTGTCCTGTATTTTTTTGTAAATGTATTATCTACTCAATTTACAGTTCTTCTGTGCCTGTTTAGATTATTTGCCTCATAATGAGGAACTGTTTGCTGTCCTGTATTTTTTTGTAAATGTATTATCTACTAAATTTACAGTTCTTCCGTGCCTCTTTAGATTATTTGCCTCATAATGAGGAACTGTTTGCTGTCCTGTATTTTTTTGTAAATGTATTATCTACTAAATTTACAGTTCTTCCATGCCTCTTTCGATTATTTGCCTCATAATGAGGAACTGTTTGCTGTCCTGTATTTTTTTGTAAATGTATTATCTACTAAATTTACAGTTCTTCCGTGACTGTTTAGATTATTTGCATCTTAATGAGGAACTGTTTGCTGTCCTGTATTTTTTTGTAAATGTATTATCTACTAAATTTACAGTTCTTCCATGCCTCTTTAGATTATTTGCCTCATAATGAGGAACTGTTTGCTGTCCTGTATTTTTTTGTAAATGTATTATCTACTAAATTTACAGTTCTTCTGTGCCTGTTTAGATTATTTGCCTCATAATGAGGAACTGTTTGTTGTCCTTTATGTTTTTGTAAATGTATTATCTACTAAATTTACAGTTCTTCCGTGCCTGTTTAGATTATTTGCCTCATATTGAGGAACTGTTTGCTGTCCTGTATTTTTTTGTAAATGTATTATCTACTAAATTTACAGTTCTTCCGTGCCTGTTTAGATTATTTGCCTCATAATGAGGAACTGTTTGCTGTCCTGTATTTTTTTGTAAATGTATTATCTACTAAATTTACAGTTCTTCCATACCTCTTTAGATTAATTGCCTCATAATGAGGAACTGTTTGCTGTCCTGTATTTTTTTGTAAATGTATTATCTACTAAATTTACAGTTCTTCCGTGCCTGTTTAGATTATTTGCCTCATAATGAGGAACTGTTTGCTGTCCTGTATTTTTTTGTAAATGCATTATCTACTAAATTTACAGTTCTTCCGTGCCTGTTTAGATTATTTGCCTCATAATGAGGAACTGTTTGCTGTCCTGTATTTTTTTGTAAATGCATTATATACTAAATTTTCAGTTCTTCCGTGCCTGTTTAGATTATTTGCCTCATAATGAGGAACTGTTTGCTGTCCTGTATTTTTTTGTAAATGTATTATCTACTAAATTTACAGTTCTTCCGTGACTGTTTAGATTATTTGCATCTTAATGAGGAACTGTTTGCTGTCCTGTATTTTTTTGTAAATGTATTATCTACTAAATTTACAGTTCTTCCATGCCTCTTTAGATTATTTGCCTCATAATGAGGAACTGTTTGCTGTCCTGTATTTTTTTGTAAATGTATTATCTACTAAATTTACAGTTCTTCTGTGCCTGTTTAGATTATTTGCCTCATAATGAGGAACTGTTTGCTGTCCTGTATTTTTTTGTAAATGTATTATCTACTAAATTTACAGTTCTTCCGTGCCTCTTTAGATTATTTGCCTCATAATGAGGAACTGTTTGCTGTCCTGTATTTTTTTGTAAATATATTATCTACTAAATTTACAGTTCTTCCGTGCCTGTTTATATTATTTGCCTCATAATGAGGAACTGTTTGCTGTCCTGTATTTATTTTGTAAATGCATTATCTACTAAATTTACAGTTCTTCCGTGCCTGTTTAGATTATTTGCCTCATAATGAGGAACTGTTTGCTGTACTGTATTTTTTTGTAAATGTATTATCTACTAAATTTATAGTTCTTCCGTGCCTGTTTAGATTATTTGCCTCATAATGAGGAACTGTTTGCTGTCCTGTATTTTTTTGTAAATGTATTATCTACTAAATTTACAGTTCTTCCGTGCCTGTTTAGATTATTTGCCTCATAATGAGGAACTGTTTGCTGTCCTGTATTTTTTTGTAAATGTATTATCTACTAAATTTACAGTTCTTCCGTGCCTGTTTAGATTATTTGCCTCATAATGAGGAACTGTTTGCTGTCCTGTATTTTTTTGTAAATGTATTATCTACTAAATTTACAGTTCTTCCGTGCCTGTTTAGATTGTTTTCCTCATAATGAGGAACTGTTTGCTGTGCTGTATTTTTTTGTAAATGTATTATCTACTAACCAGTTTAAACTATTTGCCACATAATAAAGACACTGCTTGAGATTGGAATGGATTATATTAAGTTCTTTTCAGACAATTTATATTCTAAGTGCTTTTTCTATGAGAACACTTAAATAACTTTACAGCCCTCGAAGTAGGGCATCACTTACAGTTAGAGATTACTTGCTTTCACATTTACCTTAACTGAAAATTTTCACGTAAATTGACTAACCAGTATAAATCTTTCTATAGTGAAGTAAGAAAATGTGACAGATGTTTTATTAAAGAAAAAATATTTTATAATATTGGCAATTTGTTTCCAAGCATGTAGTTATCTAATACAATCCTATTTCTAAGAGTGTATGTGTTTTTATGATGTGTACTGTATTTACTTATATGCATTAAGTGTACATTTTCCTTTTACAAGTGTTCTGTTTGGTTTTCGTTATATAAGTGATCGTTTTCATATTTACTGTCTAATAATTCATACATTTCTAAGTAAATAATTGGGAAATAAAACTTAGACATTAGGATCAAAAAATATTAGACATGCTTAGTACAATTTTATAAATATTATCAGAATGTTGTGTGTGTGTTTGTGTGCGTGTGCGCGCGCGCGCGCGTGTTTGTGTGTGTGTATGTGTGTGTGTGTATGTGTGCGGGTGCATTTTAACGCACACATGCACACAAACCCGTCCGCAAAAACACACACACACACACAAATCCACCCAACACGCACGCACGCACACACACACACACACACACACACACACACACACACACACACACACACACACACACACACACACACACACACACAACCGTTTGAAAATTGGTATCTTGTGAAAATTTCAAATAGATAGTGTTAGCTCTCCGCCATAGGAGGATTAAAAAAAAACGAAATTATTAATATTAATTTTGAAATAGAATTTAGAATAATGAATTACGACAAATAATTCTCCATGGGCGGGATCTCTTCTAGACGACGGTTACTTGACGTTTCTTTTCTTCGTTCTATCCTTTTAATTTCATTAAGGGACCAGAGAAATCCTGTTTAGTTCAAACAACTGAACATCGGTCCGCTGAGAAGTGTCGGTCTCTCGGGAGATGGTTTAACTACTACAATTCTTTCGTTTACGGAGACCGAGGTTTGGCGGTAATATAAAAAACTTTACAATAGAAATGGTGAAGTATTGGGTAATTGATTTTTAATAAAGTAACATTAGATACAATACAAGGCAAGAATAAATATCAGGATCGAACGTAAATTTCTCTCTCCTGGGATGAAGCAGAAAGATGTCCACAAGTGAGGGAACCTTGTACTGATGAGAATTATAGACAAAAACTCAGTTTAAAATTAATTCAATGTTAATAATTCATTTAAAACATGTAATATAATCCAAAATTTTTAAACTCAATTCCTACTTAGGTCAACCAAACAAAAATTAGTTTAGTTATATTTTATTAAATAATTACAAATGATATAAATATAGTAACATAACCTATGCGTTAAAACAGCTGTACTACCACATAACGTATAAGAAAAAATGAACTGTTTAATGAAATCATATGTTATTACTTATTTTAAGCAAAAGTAGACGAAATAACTATGTTGCATACCTTACCCTTTTTGTAAAAGGTTTTTCCCCAACATAAAACTAAAATTAGTTTATTAAATTTAATTAATGAATTAATATATGAAAACACTATATTAACATCTAGTGTCATCCACTACAAGTTTAAAGGTTAAGCCAAATGGGACGAAATAAATATGTTGCGACCTTGCCCATTTTGTGAAATGTTTTTCTCTCAGATAAAACTAAAATTAATTTATTAAATTTAATAAATGAATTAATATTTGAAAAAAAAACTGTATTGACATGCAATGCCATCTACTTCGGGCTAGAGAGAATAAAAAAGTGTTTTATTGAAGATTGAAAATTTGGAGAAGATTTATTACTATATATAGAGAGAGAGTGTGAACTAGTAGAAGAAATTGAATAAACTAAAGCTTTAATGTGTAACTGAAATCCTATTAACAAATACGTAGCAGCTAAAAGTAGCACAAGGAGTAAATAAATGTTGAAATGATATAATATCATTTAGCTGAAGTTAAAACACAGCAACAATAACAAATAGCCATAAAAATAAAATTCAATAATTTCATTCTGAAGTTTGCGTTAATTTAGCTTTAATGATCCCTTTTTATCAGTAAGGTATAACACTATACTTCTATCATATAAATATACATTGACACTTCATTATTATAATTTACTTTCAACTTGCGGTCACATCAGCGCGAATAATCGTATTATTAAGGTCAAATTTACATAATGGACTGATATTGATTTGCATTTAAACTGCTAAACTAAATTGAATTTACCGGTACAAAATTTTAATTACTAGAATCAGCTTTTAATTCATTACGTCATATTATTAATGACGTCACAATGTTGTGTCTGGATATATATATATATATATATATATATATATCTGGCAGTCCATGGTTCAGGATGTCCAGAAGGAAACGTCCGTCTTGTCCTAGCGCTGATTTAAGTTTCCCACTTTCTCATAAAACGGGGTCCCCACTCTGTCGTTTCGTTAGCCACAACGCTACAGTAATCATATCAAAAACAGAATATAACAAAGAAACAGAAGAATTCATATAATCCAACAATTGCATAGAATTAAACAAAGATCCCACTAAAAAATACCAAAACGAAATCATACAATTAGCAAAACACAATGACAATTTATTCAGCCAAAAAAACCCTTACCAGTACACAATAGACAATCCAAAGCCCCCCAATATGAACGCACTCATCAAAATACATGAAATCAACAATCCCATAAGACCCCTAATAAATTTTAAAAATGCACCTGCCTCTAAAATATCACAAACAATCGCCAATAACCTAAAACACGAACTTAAATTGGAAAATAAATACACCATAAAAAGCTCAATTAAATTAACCGAAATACTAAAAAGAATAAACATAACCGAAAACAACAAATTTATATCATTTGATATCACAAACATTTACTCTAATATACCAATAAACGAAACCATCTAAATAATAAAAAACAAATTAATTGACCTTAAAACCAACCCCAAATACACAAACCAAATCACAAAATGCCAAAAGACCATACTAAACCAAAACTATTTCATATTTAATAATAAGATATTTAAACAAATACATAGCTTAGCAATGGGATTACCCCTCTCAAGTATAATATCAGAAATTTACCTCCAAAACCTTGACGAATTAATCACACAAACCATAAAAACACACGACCCCAACGGACATTGGATACGATATGTTGACGATGGATTATACATCTCACAAAATAAAGCAATAAATAATAATATCATTATAAACGAAATCAATAACTTACACCCTAACATAAAATTCATCATGGAGGAAGAAATAAACAATAAAATAAACTATCTAGACCTAACAATAACCAGAAATACAAGTAACATTGAATACTCAATTTATAGGAAACCCACACAAACCATTAATACAATACCAAACCATTCTAACCATCCCCCACAACATAAAATGGCTGCTTACAACTCACTCTTATACAGAATGCTAAAACTGCCTCTAAAAAAATGAAGAAAAAGCCAAAGAAAAACAAATAATATATCAAATAGCCCAAAAAAATGGATACAATAAAAAAATTATAGATAAATTAGAACTTAAAATATTAAATAAATTAAAACAACCTAAAATCGAACTACAAACAACAAATAAATGAGCCACATTCCCATATACAGGATACAACATAAATGAATAACTAAAACATTAAAAAATTATAATATTAACATAGCTTGCAAAAACACAGGAAACATAATCAATAAAATAAACCAACTGAAAAAAATATGTCCCACTCTTAATAACGGAATATACAAAATCGAATGCCCAGACTGTAATAAAATATACATAGGCCAAACAAAAAAGAAATTAAAAGACATATATCAAGAACACCTCAATGCATACATCAAACCTGAAACTTATAACTCAAACAGCCACACAGGCCATCAAAAACAAACACGCATTCCCCACATTAAAAAACGTACACCTAATAAAAAAAGTACAAAAAGGCTTCAAAATGACAATCGGGGAACAACTACAAATTTATAAACATAAAAATAATATCATAAACGAACAAATACAAATAAAAAAAAAAACCATAAATTATTCAACCTAATAGATAAAATTAACCCCAAGTCAAACTTAAAAGACTCGCACAGTGAAGTGAATCCGAAAATAGAACAATAACTTTACACCACACCTTGTGACAACGGGAATTCCACGCAGCTCACAGTCTACTACAACCACCGGCCAATGATGCCCGATGATGGAGATTTTGTAAATTCAATTATAATTCTTGTATTTGTATTTTGACTTAGTTCTTTATTAATAGACAAGAATACATATTGCGATATATATATATATATATATATATATATATATATATATATATATACATTTATTTATTTACGTACATTGTATACATAGCGACCTTATTATTATTGTTTCTAAAAGTATTTTCATTTAAATTACTGTTTTCTATAAATTCATCATGAAAAACGAAACCAGTTTGTTTCAAAACGTTATTCCTCTTACAGACCGATATAAATGTCAGTATCTTTTGAGTTATATTTTAAGTCAACTTAAATGTATTGATAAAGGTAATAAATCATGAAACGCGAGTTTCTATGACTTTAATATAGTTACAGAAATTCTATTCCTTTTATTTTTTTTGCGTGAAATGTTCAGTTTATGGCGAAACAGCTGTAGACGTGAAAACTAGAGGAATAGAGAGTCAAGGGGAGTATTTGACTGCACACAAGTAAGAGGGATATTAGTGGAATAACGAATCTGTCATTTTGCCTTCTCTACTTACCATAGGTTTTCTACTCCTTAACACGTTTGTCGTTCTAAGTTTATTTATATCCGTATGACTCATATAACATTTACGAGTTTCGGAGATTTTATTGTTACTAGTTTCCCTTTAACGAAACAAGTAATAGAGTATGCATTCTTTCACATATGATTTCATGACATTCGAATCATAAGCGAGTGGTGTTACAGCAGCCTGTAAAGTTCATTGCGAATGTGGGACGGGAACAGATAGGCGATCCTACCATAGAGGTGAATAACCTTTGTTGCATAAACTATATGCCCAGAATGTATGTTTATACTGTAAGTTCAGACTATATGTTTATAGTATATGTTAAGACTATATGTTTAGTTTATAGTATATGTTTAGACTAATTTTTTAGACTATATATTTGAACTATATGATTAAAAAATATGTCTAGACTATATGTCTATGTTACATGAACAAATTATACTGTATGTTTAGACTATATATTTAGATTAAATGTTTATACTAATTGTTTAGACTATATATTTGAACTATATGTTTAAAAATATGTCTAGACTATATGTCTATGTTCTATGATAAGATTATACTGCATGTTCAGACTATATATTTAGATTAAATGTTTATACTAATTGCTTAGACTATATATTTGAACTATATGCTTAAAAAAAGTCTAGACTATATGTCTATGTTCTATGATAAGATTATACTGTATGTTCAGACTATATATTTAGATTAAATGTTTATACTAATTGTTTAGACTATATATTTGAACTATATGTTTAAAAATATGTCTAGACTATATGTCTATGTTCTATGATAAGATTATACTGTATGTTCAGACTATATATTTAGATTATATGTTTAGACTAATTGTTTAGAGTATTTATTTGAACTATATGCTTAAAAAATATGTCTAGAGTATATGTATATATTCTATGTTGAAATTACACTGTATGTTCAGGCTAAATGTTTAATTATATGTTTATAGTATATGTTAGGCTATATATTTGAACTATTTGCTTAAAAAATATGTCTAGACTATATGTCTATGTTATGTGTTCAGACTATATGTTTATAGTATATGTTCTGTTTATATATTTAGTTTTATGTTTATAGTATTTGCTTAGACTAAATGTTTAGAATATATATTTGAACTATATGCTTAAAATATGTCTAAAATATGTCTAGGCTATATCTCTATGTTACATGTTCAGATTATACTGTATGTTCAGACTATATGTTTATAGTTTATGTTTGGGTTAAATGTTTAGACTATATTTTTGAACTATATTCTTAAAAATATGTTCGAACTATATGTCTATGTTATATGTTCAGATAATACTATATGTTTAGACCATATATTCATATTATATGTTTAAACGAATTGTTTAGAATATATATTTGAACTATATGCTTAAAATATGTCTAGGCTGTATCTCTATGTTACATGTTGAGATTATACTGTATGTTCAGACTATATGTTTATAGTATATGTTTGGGGTAAATGTTTAGACTATATAATTGAACTATATGCTTAAAAAATATGTCTAGACTATATGTCTATGTTCTATGATAAGATTATACTGTATGTTCAGACTATATATTTAGATTATATGTTTAGACTAATTGTTTAGAGTATTTATTTGAACTACTGTATATGCTTAAAAAATATGTCTAGAGTATATGTATATGTTCTATGTTAAAATTATACTGTATGTTCAGGCTATATGTTTAATTATATGTTTATGGTATATGTTAGGCTATATATTTGAACTATTTGCTTAAAAAATATGTCTAGACTATATGTCTATGTTCTATGATAAGATTATACTGTATGTTCAGACTATATATTTAGATTATATGTTTAGACTAATTGTTTAGAGTATTTATTTGAACTACTGTATATGCTTAAAAAATATGTCTAGAGTATATGTATATGTTCTATGTTAAAATTATACTGTATGTTCAGGCTATATGTTTAATTATATGTTTATGGTATATGTTAGGCTATATATTTGAACTATTTGCTTAAAAAATATGTCTAGACTATATATCTATGTTATATGTTCACACTATATGTTTGTAATATATGTTCTGTTTGTATGTTTAGTTTTATGTTTATAGTATTTGTTTAGACTAAATGTTTAGAATATATATTTGAACTATATGCTTAAAATATGTCTAGGCTGTATATCTATGTTACATGTTTAGATTATACTGTATGTTCAGACTATTTGTTTATAGTATATGTTTGGGCTAAATGTTTAGACTATATAATTGAACTATATCCTTAAAAAATATGTTCGAACTATATGTCTATGTTACATGTTCAGATTATACTGAATGTTCAGACTATATGTTTTAGATTATATATTTATAGAAAATGTTTAGACTATTTATTTGAACTATATGCTAAAAAATTTGTTTAGAATATATGTCTATGTTATATGTTCAGATTATACTTTATGTTTAGACTATATCTTTATAATTTATGTTTAGACGAATTGTTTAGACTATATATTTGAACAATATGCTTAAAAATATGTTTAGAAAATATGTCTATGTTATATGTTCAGATTAAACTGTATGATAATTCCAAATGTTTAGATACTTTTTTATAGTATATGTTCAGACTATATGTTTAGATTATATATTTATAGTAGGTATATGTTTAGACTACATATTTGAAATATATGCAAAAAAAATATGTTTTGACTATATGTATGTTATATGGTCAGATTATACTGTATGTTCAGACTATATGTTTAGATTATATGTTTATATTATATGTCCAGACAATAGGTTTAGAGTATGTTTCTAAGCTATATGGTTTAAGTGCGTACTCAGAATTTATGTTTGGCTATATTTCTACTTGTATATGTTCATATAATTATCATCTAATTATATATTTTGAATTCATAAGTTTAGACAATATTAGTATACTGTATATTCAGATTATATGCTTAAATTACCCTAATGTTTAGACAAATTTTTATAGACCATAGGTTTAGACTATATCCTTGAAAAAAGTTACTGCAATCGGATAATGTGACGACGTATTTTTGGGAAAGTATTACGACCTGTGGTACGATCGACAGCTTACGGCGGCCGGTTAAATGTCTGCTGGCAGTTCCAAAATTGTAATTTTCATCTATATCTCCCCGAAAGCTAGAAATATAATTAGTTTTGAATAAGGAAAAGTCTTCAATTATTTCGATTCTACAAAGTTTATTGAACACAAAGGTTGCATAATAAATAAAACTATAAATAAGGCGAAATATTAAGCAATATGCTGAGACCAATTTTGCAGTCGGGTAAAAGCCTTAAAATGTTCCAAACATTATTAGAATATTTGGAGAAATGAAGCAAAATCGTTTAAATAGCTAGAAGCTGACTCCAGAGCTACTGAAAGTTTAAATCACAAAGGATTTCCTTGCCCTGAAAATCGGAATCACGTCTTTGTATGAAACTATCACGTTAAACTGTGTTTTGCAGGATTAGGGCGAATAATTCAAGTTTTGTTCCATCCTGCAGGACTAAATCGGAACAACTCTAGTTCTCTCTAGGCTTGTGTATTACCATATAAGTTCTGCTTAACTTTCTCTTGTGATATTAAGAGATACATTTACGAGACGTAGACAGTAACGTAGGTCTATTAATTCTGTTATTTGTTTAAGTTTGAGCTATTATAAGATATATTAGTGCAGAACGAAATGGGTTAAATTACTTTTTGTTAGTTTTACATTTCTTTTTCAATTCCTTCTATTAGTTCTCACTCTCCTTAGATATATCTTGTTCAAAATTTCAGTCGTTAATAAAATTCGTTTTATTGATCCACTCAAGATGAAAATCTTTTTAAAAATAATTCAATAATTAAACTTAATAATGAATTAATTTTGAAGTTTACACGGGAGAAAAAGTATCACAAAAGAGGCAAGGTATGCAATATAGTTATTTCGTCCCATCTGGCTTAAAAGAATTGATAACTATGATTTCATAAAACAGCTGATTTTATGTTATAGATTATATGGTAGAACAGCTGCTTTAACCCATAGTCATGTTACATTATCTATGTTAATTATAATTATTTAATGAAAAGTAACTAAAAGGAAATGTTTCATTGTTGACCTAAGTATAAATTGGCTTGAGTGAAATCTGCATCAAGACTGTTCACGACTGCGTTATGTTACTTGTTTTAGTGTGTACGGTGAATACTGATTGTACAAATGTGAAATTTTGGAAATAGTCATCGTAAACGAAATCTCTTTTACTCAGGATAACTGATTGTATTGCGTTTAGTATTAAGGCTGACTATTGTAAAGCAACCGGCTGGTATTGACTTAACTGTGTCTATTAGTGTTCGGTTTGGTTAGGACCTAGGTAAACACTCACAGACAAACTAATTGCGCTTTATTAGCTAATTGCATTGTTGTTAAGTAAAATGAATACTAGAGGCAAGAACAGTATAGTGTCATAATAAAATTTCTATTTCAGGCAGTCTGTGAATATTATAATCCTTGGATGAAATTGTTTCTTGTTAATTATATATGGTTGAATAATATTTTCGTAAACAAGAACATATAATTTTCTATTTTTCTTAATACACTTTTATTATGTTAAATAAGCGAAGCTTTCGCTGATTTGCAGTATCAGAATTCTCAAACTTATAAGTACCACATAGTTTCATGGCTACATTTAGACTGTTCATATAGTTGCACTATGCCCCAAGGATCAGCCACTGCTTATTGTATCTGCTTGATTACACAACTGTCAATACTTCCATTTATTTTACCTTTTTATTTTTAAGATATAATCGAATATAATAAAAATAATGTTATGTTTTGATTTTATTTGTATTTGTTCTTCAAAAAGTGTATTTTTAATTTTATTTTTATATATTTCTAAATCTTAAATTTTTTCTGTATGTTTAACTAGCTTCATATGGTCCTTATTTTCAATACAATGTGTTAGTAAATTGGATTTATATATTTTAGGTTTTTCGTATGCATTTAAATGTTCTTTATATCTATCTATTATTTTATTTTTAGTTTGTCCTATATAGTATTTATGACACATTGCACATTTCATATTATATATACCACTCATATCCAATTTATTTTATTTAATATTTGTATTTAATATATTATTTATTTTATTGTTTGTGTAAAATGCTAGTTTGATATTAGTAACTTTAAATAATTTTACAATTGATTTAATATCGTATTAGGTAAATATGAATTTGGACCAAATAGTTTCTTTAAAATTTGTTGTAGAGTTATTTTTGTTTATATTACTACCCAATTTTTTAAATTATATTATTATTAAATTTAATAGTTGTACCTTTTTTTATCAATTTGTTGTTGCTATTTGGTGTATAATATTTAATTCTTCCAATTTATTTATATCTATATTAAACTATATAAACCTGCCATCTTTTGATTATGTGGATGGTTTGAGTAGTTAGGTATTCTTTTATCATAAAATCAAAACATACAACTATTTTTATTATATTCGATGATATCTTAAAAATAAAAAGATAAAATAATTGGAAGTATACAGTTGTGTAATCAAGCAGATAAGATAAGCATTGGCTAATCCCTGGGGCATAGTGCAATTATATGACCAGTCAAAATGTAATCATGGAACTAAGTAGTACTTATAAGTTTGAGAATGCTGATACTGCAAATCAGCAAGAAGCTTCACGTTCATGTTATGTTTTTTTAACATAATAAAAATGTATTAAGCAAAATAAAATATTATATATTCTTGTTTATGAAAATATTTTTCAATATATATATATATATATATATATATATATATATATATATATATATATATATATATATATATATATTAAAAACATATATAATTAAAAACAAATTAAAAACATTAAAATAACATATTAAAAACAATTAATAAATATTCTTGAATAACCTATGTTGTTTTAAATTATTAAACAAGAAAACGTATTATATATATATATATATATATATATATCATTTTATCAATTATTGTCCGTCTGTCAATCATCAGACTTTTTGTCTGTCTCTCTTTCTTTCTATCTGTATCTTTTCATGTTACATTTGCATGCAGAGGGAACCTTGCTTCATACATGCCTTCCTTCCTCTCCTCTCTCTCTCTCTCTCTCTCTCTCTCTCTCTCCCTTTCTCTCTTCCCCCCTCTCCTCACTTTACATTTGCATGCGAGTGAACCTTGCTTCATACATGCCTCTCTTCCTCTTTTCTCTCTCCCTCTCTCTTTTTACCCTCCTCTTCTCACTTTACATTTGCATGCAGAGGGAAGCTTGCTTCATACAAAATGGATAAAACACTTTGCATTTTATAAAGAACATGTGACTCGTTGTCTCTAAGAACTGGCATAACTCTAATGGACGAAACATGTTTGCGAAGATCACATTTTGTAGATCACATGTTAGGAATCGGGATCACACTGGAGTAGAGCGGCGAACTAGAAAACTTATTTTGATTGGAAGTTTGATTTTGGTTTGATATTCATTGGAAGTTATAGCTCTTTATATTTTTTAAAGTCTAGTAACGCTTTTTAAAAACACAAATTCAAAATATCTCTTTCCTAATATTCCAGAAATAAAACTGTGTTGCACAGTATTAGGTCTTTAAATCATTGTTAGTTTGATATTAGCACAAGTTCGATTACTGCATAATGACTTGAATACTGAAAACTCAATTGTCTCTAGAAAAATATTTTAGACTAAAATCTATACTAGTTTAACAGTCCAAACTGAAGATATATAAATATATATATTTATTTAAATATAAGATGGGGAATGTCTGAAGGTGAAGTTTTGCATGTTGAGTACTTATTCAAAACGGCGCAAACATTTCAAATTAACATTATTTGGTTAAGGGAAACGTCTACGAATAAAATTAATAACAAAGTGTACATTGGTTGTGGTCTTTCATAAGTTTAAATTGATTATAAATTAGATAGTTATATAATTAGTTAGATATAAGTTAGATAGTTTTTTTGGTATTTTGATCTCCTTGTCAACGTCTCCACCTTGAAAATTAGTTTTTATCTCGTTATATTTTTAGCTACCTGATTACGAGTATTTGAGAAGTTAATAACGGAATACAAGCATTTGTAGTTTGGCTGTAAAATAGCCCTGGAGCCGTGCATATAATAAAACATAATTTATACTTCTGTAGATAGTTTATCGTGTTGACAAGTTATTTTGTTAAAAACGAGTTCATTTAACAGTCATTCTACTGTTATTGTGAAATAAGGTTCATTATTACATTGCCACGTCTACATTTTAGTTGGTTCCACGTCCAGGTTACCAGGGTGTAGAGAGGATCAAGTCAAAGGTATGATTTTCAGGTTACCAGGGTGTAGATGGTTTCACGCAAAGGATTTTCGTCTCAGGTTACCAGGCTTTAGTGGTTCATGTCGTGTGTTTTCCTCCCAGGTTAACAATGTGTATATGGTTTCATGCCACGGGTTTCCGCTTCAGGTTACCAGGGTGTAGATATTTTAACAATAAGGGGTTTCGTCTTAGGCTATCAGGGTTCAGATGGTTTAACGGTAAAGGTTTTCATCTCAGGTTACCAGGGTTTAGATGGTTTCACAGTAAGGGTTTTCGACTTAAGGTTATCAGATTTCAGGTAGCTTCAAGGTAAGAATTTTCATCTCAAGGTGGTTTCATGGTAAAGGATTTTATCTCAGGTTACTAGGGTTCAGATGGTTTCGCGGTAGGGGGTTTCGTCTCAAGGTTATCAGAGTTCAGGGGTTTCACGCTAAGGGTTATCGTCTCAAGGTTATCAGTGTTTAGATGGTTTAACGGTAAAGGTTTTCATCTCAGGTTACCAGGGTTTAGATGGTTTCACAGTAAAGGTTTTCGACTTAAGGTTATCAGATTTCAGATAGCTTCACGGTAAGGATTTTCATCTCAAGGTGGTTTCACGGTAAAGGATTTTATCTCAGGTTACTAGGGTTCAGATGGTTTCACGGTAGGGGGTTTCGTATCAAGGTTATCAGAGTTCAGGGGTTTCACGCTAAGGATTATCGTCTCAAGGTTATCAGAGTTCAGGGGTTTCACGCTAAGGGTTATCGTCTCAAGGTTATCAGGGTTCAGATGTTTCACGGTAATGGATTTCGTTTAAAGTTTATCAATGTTCAGATGGTTTGACGCTAAGGGTTTTCGTCTCAAGGTTATTAGGGCTCAGATGGTTTAACGGTAAAGGTTTTCATCTCAGGTTACCAGGGTTTAGATGGTTCCACAAAAAGGGTTTTCGTCTTAAGATTATCAGATTTCAGATAGCTTCATGGTAAGGGTTTTCATCTCAAGGTTGTCATCGTTTAGATGGTTTCACGGTAAAGGGTTTCGTATCAGGTTATCAGGGTTCAGATTGTTTCATGGTAAAGGTTTTTGTCTCAGGTTACTAGGGTTCAGATATTTCGCGATAAGGGTTTTCGACTTAAGGTTATCAGATTTCAGATAGCTTCACGGTAAGGATTTTCATCTCAAGGTGGTTTCATGGTAAAGGATTTTATCTCAGGTTACTAGGGTTCAGATGGTTTCACGGTAGGGGGTTTCGTCTCAAGGTTATCAGGGTTCAGATGTTTTCACGCTAAAGGTTTTCGTCTCAGATTATCACAGTTCAGATGGTTTCACTGTAAGGATTTTCGTATCAGGTTATCAGAGTTCAGATGGTTTCACTGTAACGAATTGATTTCAAGGTTATCAGGTTCTGATGGTTTTAACTAAGGGTTTTCGTCTCAAGGTAATCAGGGCTTAGATGGTTTTACGCTATGGGTTTCGTCTCAAGGTTATCAGGGTTCAGATGGTTACTCGGTAAAGGTTTCTGTCTCAAGGTTATCAGGGCTCAGATGGTTTTACGCTATGGGTTTCGTCTCAAGGTTATCAGGGTTCAGATGGTTACTCGGTAAAGGTTTCTGTCTCAAGGTTATCAGGGTTCAGATGGTTTATCAGGAGTTTTCGTCCCAGATTTCCAGGGCGTAGAAGGGTTCACGTCAATGCTATGGTTTTTTGTTCATCAGGATGTAGATGGCTTCACACTATGGGTTTTCGTATCAGGTTATCAGGATTCCGATGGTTTTACACTAAGAGCTTTCGTCTCAGGGTATCAGGTTGTAAATGCTTTTTTGCTAAGGATTCCCTTCTAGGCTACCACGTTTGGTATAGTGTAAAAGCATGCGTTAAAGAACGTACAATATACAGTGACGTCTGGAATGTTGTGCAGGTGAGTGTAAGGATAAGACATCCTAACTGTGGCTACAACGTTTGGAATAGTGTAAAAGCATGCGTTAAAGAACGTACAATATACAGTGACGTCTGGAATGTTGTGCAGGTGAGTGTAAGGATAAGACATCCTAACTGTGGCTACAACGTTTGGAATAGTGTAAAAGCATGCGTTAAAGAACGTACAATATACAGTGACGTCTGGAATGTTGTGCAGGTGAGTGTAAGGATAAGACATCCTAACTGTGGCTACAACGTTTGGAATAGTGTAAAAGCATGCGTTAAAGAACGTACAATATACAGTGACGTCTGGAATGTTGTGCAGGTGAGTGTAAGGATAAGACATCCTAACTGTGGCTACAACGTTTGGAATAGTGTAAAAGCATGCGTTAAAGAACGTACAATATACAGTGACGTCTGGAATGTTGTGCAGGTGAGTGTAAGGATAAGACATCCTAACTGTGGCTACAACGTTTGGAATAGTGTAAAAGCATGCGTTAAAGAACGTACAATATACAGTGACGTCTGGAATGTTGTGCAGGTGAGTGTAAGGAAAAGACATCCTAACTGTGGCTACAACGTTTGGAATAGTGTAATAGTATGCGTTAAAAAACGTAGAATGAACAGTGATGTCAGAAGATGTTGTTCAGGTGAGTGTAAGGACAAGACATCCTAACTGGGTTGAGAGAGATATACGATTCATTGCTTGTACATGTTTACAACGTTAGGAATAGTGTAAACGCTTGCTATGATAACGCAACGACTGCGTGAAGAAATGAAAAGATCGTCGCTAGACCTAAAGTACCTGAAAACCCTGTGCAAACTAACACACACTTTATCAGCCAATAAAGCTATTGATAAGAAAACAACAAGAGCCAGGTGTTTTCACAGTAATCGAGTATGACCCCGAAAACACTCAACCAGATAACGTTCGATATATTTTGCCAGTACGATTTTTGTTTGACTTAATGATAGTTGAACTTTTGTGTATTTTGGTGATGGCATATTGGGACTATTTATCTCTTCGCACAATATATAACCTATCATACAAATACAACTATGCTACAGATCTAATAACATCTAATTGATACTAAGGTAACTAATATTATTTACTTACAACATTAAATTGTTTCTAAAACTATTTTCAAACATGCAAAATATTTAAAACATTGTGTATTGATATAATGCATGCAAAATTAAATTAATTTTTTAAAGCAAAGATTTTAAATGTGTCTTTGAAACTTATATTTCGTGCTTGGAAAACCTTATTGGAACTTCATAAATGTGTTGTATATTAACAAACATTTTTGTGTTTAATTTCTATAAATTAATAAAATGTTATACAACATTCAAGAGTTGTTTCACAATTATTTGGGACAACATTAGAAATACCTTTCAACCTGTGAAAGTAATTGATTTATTCCACATAAAAACAAGTTTTTATGAAAATAATGTTGAAAATGATAGGCATAAGGGTAAAGGCTTTTATAGAATCTAGTTAAAGTAGGTTTTATAAATGTAGATAATAGAAAACCGTTGTTAGATGTGGAAACAATTACTGAATACAAATTTTATTTAATGTCTTCATTGGTTTTTATAAAAGGCCAGATGATCATAAAGACGTTTTCAATTCGAAAATTGAAATAATAATATATAACTCATCAATATATTGAATTAGTTGTAAGATTGAAATATAAGTAGAATAAATTTTTTTATGTTATTTTACCTGATACTTAAATTTACTGATAAAAATATTTATAATATTTTACCTTGATAATTTGCAATAAACAAATATATAAACAAAAAAAAATCAAGTAAATCCTAATTAGGTCAACAGAAAACGTTATAATTTTATTTACATTTTAATAAATAATTACAATATAAATAAAGTAACATAGCCTATGCGTTAAAACATCTTTTGTACCACTTAACCTATAACATTATATCAGTTGTTTTCTGAAATCATGGTATAACTTATTTCAAGCCAAATATGACAAAATAATTATATTGCATATCTCACCCATTTTGTGAAAAGGTTTTACACACATGAAACACTAAATTTATTTCATTAAATTTAATTTAAGAATTAAAATTTGAATACCGTAATAACATCGAGTATCGTCCCCTACAAATTTGAAAAAAATTTGAGCTTGAGTGGATGAATAAATAGTATTTTATTAACGATTAAAAATTTGCAAAAGATGTATATAACAAGAGAGTGAATGGAAAGAAGGATCTGAGAAAAGTAACATCTGTTTAAACAGGCACTCTACAACATAACCTATAACACAAAATCAGCTGTTGTATGAATTATCAGTTATTTTAAGCTAAAATGGTTGTACGTGATTATTTAAAGAACTAAGTGAAAAATATTAACTCACTGGCTGACACGTTTCATTGACGAAGCCTGGTTGTTAACTCATCAATAGCAGGCCAGGCTTCGTCAAGAGACGACGGTTTCGAACCGCGTCAGCAAGTAAGTTAATATTTTTCACTTTGTTCTTTAAACAATTATTTATGGTTTATTCAGTGAAATCCAGATAATCACAACAACCGATTTTAAAATAGCTGTATACAGCGCAATAGAAGTGCATCTGTAGATGTGTTGGAGTGTGACGATTTTAACGTGATGCCAACTTTTCTCGCGCATTTTTGAAGTCAATATCTCTTATTTTTAGGTATGTCTGTGCGTTTTATATGAGAGAAAAATCATATACGCTTCATTCAATTTTTATGTTAGCTTAAGGTAGATGATAACATATGATTTCATGTAAGATATTGGTATAAATATTTTAAATGGAACTAAGTACTAATTAATTTATAAATTGAATAGATTAAAATCATTCGCATTTTAATTAAAGCTGATACTAAATATACATCCTGTTTTGATAAGGCGGTTTCGCAATAGATTATCAGGAAAATAATCATTGATTGATTTGTGGTCATATTCACACAAGTATTGTTCCTTTTTATATTAGAGAATAATTTGATTTTGCATCTTCAAAAAAGCCTTCTGTTTTCAGATTATGGTATATCGTATTAAACTGATAGACACAGCAATACTGCTTACAGGATCTGTTTTGCTTTTCTTCTGTTACACCACTGTTCTCCCGTTTACGCGGCGCAACTTTGAAGGTAGGAGGCTTAACAGTCTGGGTTCTAATATAGCCCCACATCGCGACACTGACCACTTTTAAAAATACTCCAATTAACTCTTAATAACAATTGTACTTTTGCCTTAATAGAAAAGGGTCTTTAATTTTGTGTGTGCAACAATAATTGGTATTTAAATAATAAATATTTAAAATTAAAATAGTTTTGGTTTATAATAAACATTTTTAATCCTAATTATTTTGAAACGTTTTTTAAAATTTAGTCAACATTTTCGGAAGTTTAAATTTTCCCAGCTATTTGACACATTTGTTTGGAGGGAAGTTTAACAGTATATCATTAAAAAGTAAGGTGCCAAACCCAAAATGCCAACGGAATTAAGAATTAAAATTCAACTAATAAAATGGAAACTTACAATATCAAAAACACAATGGTACATTATATAACAATAAAAATATTGGCAAAAACCCCAACACCATAAAAATAATATAAAATAACTAATATTACAAGTTACCTGAGATTAATCCCTTATACACATTTCGATATCATGTCATTAACAGAGGATCCTATCACAATCTAGAATACAGTAATTTACATACTATAATACCTTATAAATGAAGTAAAAGGGCAGTCAAGTTTGTAAGCTAATGTATTCTAGATTGTAATAGGATCCTCCAATGACGATGATGACATGGTCTTCGAAATGTGCATAAGGGTTTATTCTTAGGTAACTTGTAATATTAGTTATTTTTGTGGTATTGGGGCTATTGGCAATACAAGAAAAATAATAAAAAAATAAACTGAATTAAGTGTTATAAGATAAACATTATGTATATTTCATCGATTGTCTTCATCGTCGACAGTAATAAGTCACAGTCTGTGTTTATAACCGTATGACGTCACAAAAGGAAATAAAGTAATATTGGTGTAGAGCTTTAGCAAGTGAAGAATATTTTCTGATTTTGTGATTAGCCAAAACAAGTGTTGTATGGGCTGGAACACAAATTGTCGTGGTAGCCAATTTTTATATTCGCTGGAGCAGCGTTTTTGGGGTAATTAGAGCTTAAATAGGGCAGGTCCAACTCTACCCCAATGCTGATGTTAAATTACTGGTTTGAGGTACGGAACAGAGCACACGTGGTGCTATACTAATTATCTATCGGAGGTTTATACCTTGTTTTATCTTATCTGTAGGCCTATTTACAAAACTATTATATCCTTCATAGGTGATATCAGGCACACTGGTTTCAACAAAACTCAAAAATTAAAATTTTTGTTTTACATTAATGTAAAAAAAAATTAAGCAAAGAAGAGTGATAACAAACAGCAGAGGATAAAAACTTATAAATAAATATATAACTGCACACGAACTCACAAAAAAACATACTCTACTATCATATGCGTTTCAGTGACTTATGTAACCATCAGTGAAGTCACCTTACTAAATCATTGAAACTAAACAAATAATGGATAGCACGTCTTGACGTCTAAGACATGGTGTGCGTCACCTGTTTATTGCAGTTGTAAATTTGTAGTAGGGTCACTGATGATGACGGCATAAGTCACTGAAACCTGTATGACAGTAGAGTGTATGTATTGTGAATTCATGTACAAGATTGAAGTTTTGAAAATGGAGTTACTCCAAAACTCGTCAACAGAGGGGAATATTGTAAGGTTAGGAATGGTAGGAAACTGTACTTAAACATATATTATGTACAGTTATTTATTTGTTTATAATCTTAACTCATAAACCACCGCGCGCGCGTTTGCACGTGTGCGTGTGTGAGCGTGTGCGTGCGTGTGCGTGTGCGTGTGTGCGTGTGCGCGTGTCCGTGTGTGCATGCGCGCGTGTGCGTGTGTTAGTATATATATATATATATATATATATATATATATATGTGTGTGTGTGTGTGTGTGTGTGTGTGTGTGTGTGTGTGTGTGTGTGTATGCGTGTGTGTATGCGTGTGTGTTTGTGTGGTGTGTGTGTGTTTTGTGTGTGTGTGTGTGTGTGTGTTTGTGTGGTGTGTGTGTGTGTGTGTGTGTGTGTGTTTGTGTGTGTGATGATAAGGAATAAAAACATAATGTAAGAAATAATAATATAAACATTATTGTAGATGAAAATATAGTAGACCCAGAAAATGCAATTTTCTTATACCTAAAGAAGATCAAGAACATGCTAGACACTTACTAACCGAAATATTGTCACAAATACTGCTAGTACAGCAATATTGTACTGGCTTATGCATTTGCCTATGAAATAGTATTGCGTTTCTCTTAATCAAAGAGGAAAATTTTGAGTTTTGTCCGTTGTGCACCCTTGATGTAGACTATATGTCTAAGTGTTTTAGAATAAACTAGTAACTCAAGTCGAATACGCGTGGATATTAGTTAGTTACCAAGATTACGTTTTATAGAATAAATAAAATACGACAAAGTGTTCAATTTATAAACATTTTTCAAAGTAGCCCTGTTTTACATACAAGTTATATTTTTGTATAAATTAATAATTTATGAGTAAATAAAATATTTATAAGTTATGTAACTTATTGTTTTTTAGATTACACAAGTGAAGAAGTAAGTAGCACAGAAGGTTTACAACTCCAATATGTAATAAACTTTACAAAACCAGAACATATAGCTGGAGGTAAAATTTTAAATTAAACACTCAATTTATATTTAAGTAGTATTCAATATTGTTTTACTTTTTTTACGTTAATGGTTTTCCCATAAAGCCAAATTCCATACTTAAACTAAGATGTTCACGTAGCCATTGCAAAACAGTCCAAACTCTGCCGAGAATCGGGCCGTTTGAAACGAACACATTCTCAATCGTTTCAGAAGCTAGGTTCATTTGTTGACGCTCAAGGACTTAACCTCGTTGCTTTGATGGCCGATTGCAGTGGCTGAGGTTCGTTGCCTTCCACTGTGTAGACTGAAGCCTTGGGACGACACAACAGCAAAATTGACCCTTGGTGATAATTTTTTAAATTTTTGTAAATTTATAAGGAGCTACTAGCTGGAGAAGATAGTACATTTGGGCCTGCCTCGTATAATGTTAATCTAACACCAAATATTTGCCAGTTTGAGAGATTAAACGAACAAGAAATATACATTGGTATACACAATACAAACCTCCATGGAAACGTGTTTACGACGACTATGTTGCCCTCTTCAGTGGTTATTTATTCTATGAGGCTGTAATGTACCCGTTCTTAACGTACGTCTATTTCTTTTTCTTCTATACGTTCATTCTCTGTCTGTCTGTCTATCTGTCTGTCTCTCTCTCTCTCTCTCTCTCTCTCTCTCTCTCTCTCTATATATATATATATATATATATATATATATATATATATATTCAAAATTTTAATTCTTAATAAATACTTTTAATTCCTTCACTCAAGTTCAAATATATTTTCTTAACCTTTAAACTTGTAGTGGATGACACTAGATGTTAATACAGTCTTTTCATATATTTACTCGTTAGCTAAATTTATTGAATTAATTTTAGTTTTATGTAGGAGAAAAACCATTTACAAAAAGGGTAAGGCATGCAATATAGTTATTTCGTCTCATTTTGCTTAAAATAAGTGATAAAATATGATTTCATTAAACAGTTCATTTTATGTTATAGGTTATGTAATAGAACAGCTGTTTTATCACATAAGTTATGTTACTTTATTTATATTAATTGTAAAAATTATTTAAAAGAAACTAAAATAAACTTTTTATTTATTTTGAATAATTTTTATTTATTTTATGGGTTTATAACACTAATACAATTATTGGATTGCAAGAGTTCTTGTGAAAAAAATGTGACATTCAGTGGAACAGAAGTAAACAATTAATTTAAAATATTTTGTAAATAGAGATTTTATGAGAGAATATGTTATTATATAATAAGAGAATGCAGAGAACAATAAGAGTGGCGTTAATAGAAAACCTTATTAATGTTGAAAAAATTAAATATACTGAATACAAGTTTATATAACAACATTGAATTCGGTGTGTAAGGAGTGTCAGATGCATCTAATGGTATTTATAATTAAAATATAGAATAAAAATATAAAACTCATTATAGTTATATTGAAAAATTGTAGTAAAACTTATATTAAAATTATTTTATTAAGTAATAAAAAATATATGCTATTAACAATTCAACTAAATAATGTGCAATAAATAAAGTAATATAACTTTCATATTGAAACAGCTGCTCTACAACATAACATGTAACGTGAAATCAGCTGTTTTAGGATATAATATGTTACCATTTGACTAAAATTTTTCTCCCTCTAATTTTTCTGTTCAGGTGCGTCAAGAGTTATTCACTTCAAAATGTACAATTTTATTCTGGCCATATCACCAAAATGTTGTGTTTCTATTGTTTTAGGATTAAGTACAAGTTTTCTCCACGGAGTAAAACAAATTGCAAGTTTGAATGAGAGTGAAGAGACTGCTAAGGGTCCGGCACAGCACAATGTCTCTGGAATATCCACTACAGCCCCAGAGAACAAAATCATTCCAGTGGATAAGAATTTGCTAAGCTATATATACAAAGAGGGACACCTCATTCCTAATCCAGATCTGTGTCCGGGTTTTGGGGATGGAGTAAAAGTAGTTATTCTGATCACAACGGCTCCCGATCACTACGAAGCTAGACATGGTATTCGCCTCACCTGGGGACATTTTGGCCAACGCAGTGATGTAAGTTTATAACAATAGCATGTAATTGCGTTAAAAATAACAATAAAAACAATTACATATTTAAGCACTTGAGATAATTATTGAATAAAAGATAATTGAAAGTGGTTTAAAATTTTATGTTTGTTGTTGTGAGTGTACTTATATTTTTTGCTTATTTATAACGTAATGAAAAAATGTTTTCAGGCTTGATAAGGGCAACAACATATTTGCCAAAACGTTGCACTAAATAAATAAACTTTCGACTCGATATTCAACCGGCTTACCATTTATTCAATTACACATTTACCTAAAATAAAAATTAAGAGTTGTGTGTGTATAGGAAAAAATAAGAAAGATACGGAACTGTGTGACATGAGGTTATTGATAGCCACTCGTCATTTGTAAGACGGAGTTTGCTATGTGCGTGTATCTATATCACCGATTAAGAGGCACACCTTGGCGAATAAAGATTTAAGGGAAATAAAATACTAGGTTGGCCAAACATACACATTTCTTTAGTGTTACAATCTCTTTACACTGGAATGGATTACCTTGAGAGTGATCATTAGTGCGTCTCCAAAAATGACTAAAATGCTTGCATGATAATGTTACCCTCTTCACATCTGCTCATTATGTTCCTGTAAACCCGTAAACAATTGGGGAACATGTGGCAGAATATATTGACAATAAAGGAGCTAATAGTCTATTAACCTTGATATGTTTCTATTTCTCTTCTATTAACTCACACTCTCCCTATAAATCTGTCGATCTTGTTAAAATTTTCAATCGTTAATAAAATACTTTTTATTTTTCCCCTGTAATTCAAAAACATTTTTTAAAACTTGTAGTGGATGACCCTTGATGTTAATACAGTTTTTTTTTCAAATAATAATTCATTAGTTGAATTTATATTAAATTTAGTTTTATATGAGAGAAAAAGTTTCACAAAAGGGACATGTTATGCAATATAGTTATTTCGTCCCATTTAGCTTAAAATAAAAGATAACATATGATTTCATGAAACAGCTTATTTTATGTTACAGGTAATGTGTTGGAATAACTTTTTAATTCATAAATTATATTACTTTATTTATATTAATTGTAATTGTTTAATAAAATAACTAAAATAAAGTTTTATTTGTTGACCTAAGAAAGAATTGACTTTAAAAAAGTTTTGTTAATATCAATTGTTTGTTGGTAGCAAATACAACTCGTTTCTCTCGAGTAGACAAGCATCGACAAATGCAGTATTTCTTTCTTTTTGGTTTCAACGTAACTTTTATTATTTTGGCCTACGAAGGATTATGAATATAGACAGGAGCTATAAAAACTCATGGTTCGGTGTATTTGGGACCTAAGTATACCTACTCGTAAGCAGGCTGGACAGACGGGTATAGTCCAAATAAGTAGGAAGTGAATAATACATAATAAAAACAGTGTCGATCATCCCAATACATCTATAAAAACCAAAACTATAACAAATTGTGTGATGAAAATATCTAACGGTAATGGCTTCGTTTAGTTTTTTTTAAATGAATTCAAATGCTTGTTAAGTGGCATTGTTTGTGTCGAATGTTTGGCGAACATTGCGTAAGCGGCTTTGGGTCACAGTTGTGCAAACAGTGTTAGGCAGCTAGACGACTAGCTAAAACGCAGCTGGCCTGCAGGAGCACGACTACGGTTGGGGTTTATGGTTTTGTATGTAACGGTTGTCAGTGTTTTTTTTTTTTTTATTGCAATATGAATCAAAGATGTTGAATCGAAGATACTGAATCAAAGTTATTGAATCGAAAATACTGAATCAAAAAAACTGAATCAAATTTATTGAATCGAAAATACTGAATCGAAGTGACTGAATCAAATTTGTTGAGTCGAAAATACTGAATCAAAGCTACTAATTTCGAAGTGACTGAATCAAAGTTATTGAATCGAAGATACTGAATCAAAGTGACTGATTCAAATTTATTGAATCGAAGATATTGAATCAAAGTGACTGAATCAAATTTATTGAATCGAAGATACTGAATCAAAGTTACTGAATCGAAATTACTAAATCAAAGATTGTGAATCGAAGTTATTGATTCGATGTTACTGAATATAAGCTATAAAACAAAGTTATTGAATCAAAGTATTTGAAACGAGGCTTTAGAATTAAAGTTATTGAATCGAAGATACTAAATAAATGTTACTAAATCGAAGCTGCTGAATCGAAATCTTTGAATCGAAGTTATTGATTCGATGTTATTAAATATAAGCTATTAAAACAATTGTTTTGAATCAAAGTAATTGAAACGAAGCTTTTGAATTCAGGTTATTGAATCGCAGATACTGAATCAAAGTTATTGAATCGAAGATACTTAATCAAAGTGACTGAATCAAATTTATTAAATCGAAGATACTGAATCGAAGTTTTTTAATCCAAGTTATTGAATCGAATATACTGAATAATTGTTACTGAATCGAAGTTATTGATTCGATGTTACTGAATATAAGCTATTAAAACAAAGTTAATAAATCAAAGTAAATGAAACGAAGTTTTTGAATCAAAGTTATTGAATTGAAGATACTGAATAAATGTTACTGAATCAAAGATGCTGAATCAAAGTTTTTGAATCAAAGTTGTTATTTCGATGTTACTGAATATAAGCTATTTAAACAAAGTAATTGAATCAGAGTAATTAAAACGAAGCTTTTGAATTCAAGTTATTGAATAGAAGATACTGAATAAATGTTACTGAATCAAAGCTGCTGAATCGCCGTTATGATTCAATGTTACTGAATATAAGCTATTAATACAAAGTTATTGAATGAAAGTAATTGAAACGAGGTTTTGGAATCGAAGGTATTGATTCGATGTTACTGAATATAACCTATTAAGACAATGTTATTGAATCAACTTAATTGGAACGTAGCTTTTGAATCGAAATTATTGAATCGATGTTACTGAATATCAGCTATTTAAATAAAGTTATTGAAACAAAGTAATTGAAACGAAGCTTTTGAATCAAAGTTATTGAATCGAAGATACTGAATCAAAGTTATTGAATCGAAGATACTGAATCAAATTGACTGAATCAAATTTATTGAATCGAATATACTGAATTAAAGTGACTGAATCAAATTTATTGAATCGAAAATACTGAATAAAAGTTACTGAATCGAAGTTACTGAATCAAAGTTTTTGTTTCGAAGTTATTGATTCGATGTTACTAAATATAGGCTATTAAAGCAAATTTATTGAATCAAAGTAATTGAAATTAAGATTTTGAATCCAAGGTTTTGAATCGAAGATACTGAATAAAAGTTACAAAATCAAATTTATTAAATCGAAGATACTGAATCGAAGTGACTGAGTCAAAGGTTTTGAATCAAAGTTATTGATTCGATGTTACTTAATATAAGCTAATAAAACAAAGTTATTGAATCAACGTAATCGAAACGAAGTTGTTGAATCCAAGTTATTGAATCGAAGGTATTGAAAAAATGTTACTGAATCAAAGCTGCTGAAAAGAAGTTAATGATTCGATGTTACTGAATATAAGCTATTAAAACAAAATTATTGAATCAAAATAATTGAAACGAACCTTTTGAATCCAAGCTATTGAATCGAAGATACTGAATAAATGTTACTGAATCGCAGCTGCCGAATCGAAATTTTTGAATCGAAGGTATTGATTTGATGTTACTGAATATAAGCTATTAAAACAAAGTTATTGAAACGAAGTTTTTGAATCCAAATTATTGAATCAAAGATACTGAATCAAAGCGACAATCGAAACTACTGAATCAACGTTATTGATTCAAAGATACTAATACGAAGTTATTGAATATAAATTATTGAAACAAAGTTATTGAATCAAAATTATTGAAACGAAGTTATTGAATCGAAGTTACTGAATGAAAGTTATTGACATTTTTTAAGCTAAAGTTATTGAATAGAAGTTATTGGAACGAGGTTACTATTTATTAGGAATACACAGGGGTTGAATATTAATAGTAAATAGTCAAATTCTTCTTAACCACAACACCTTTTTTATTTTACCCTTATGTAAATTTCAGTTACCAAGTAACTGTCCTCAAAAGTATAACATACAAAGATAACATTCAGTCGTTGTATGTTATTCCTATGAGGATGGTTACTTGGTAAATGATCTACGTTAGGGTAAAATTAAAAAATTGTGGTTAAGAGGTGTTTGAGTATTTATTATTGAAACGAAGGTATTTAAGAAAAAAAATAATGTTTCTCTGCCTTCCCATTGCCCTTGTAAAGAGTTCAACACTTTCGCGTACCGTAGGTGTGATGGGAGTGGTGTTTCGAAGAAATGGAGCCGGTCTAGCGAGCCCGTGATGGTTATCGACCGACTCATACAATGTGAGACCACGATCCCCCTGCCCTCGCTACTATAGCCTCAGACTTTCGAAGTTACAATCCAGGCGACCTGATCGAATGGGTTGATACCAAGACCCGAAATACCAGAATGTAAGAGTTCAAGGGCCATGCTGCAAGGCCTAGATCTTGAGAACCTCCAACCAGTAAACATGGTTTCGTCCACTCTACCATAACTATGAACCTCCTGAAATGCTTGATAGCTTGGCACATTGAAAAGCAGTCCTGAATCCTCCACTCGGGGTAGAGATAGTAGCCACACGCGCACGTGTGGCGTAGGCGGCTCCCGGATGCTGGCCACCACAAGGTCTCGCTGGCTTTTGTGGGCTCCGAGTGTAAGAGGTGCCCGGGGTGGGTAATATAGCTTCACTGCGGTCGGAGTGGCGGATAAAAGATGGATGTTTATGATAAATGCGGTCTACCTCCCTCCCCAGTTTTTTCTTTCTCAGTGAATCGCGCACGTGTGTGTGTGTGTGTGTGTGTTTAACCTCATGTACTTTAGTTATATTGATTATATATATATATATATATATATATATATATAGGAATATTACAAAAACCTTCTTTTATTTTTTTTCTGTCTTCTGTCAGTGATTTACTTACTGTTGAAGAATTTTTAAATTTTGAAAAGTTTTTTTGGCGGTATTATATCTTGTATTATACGTTGCGAGAAATTGTTTATTATTTCAAATATTGTTTGTGATAATTTATATTTGTTCTTTTCAGTTTTGTTTGTAATTTTTGTCTGTATTTATTTCTAGGTTACCCCACTTGTTCCTATATAAGAAGAATACTTTACAAGATTTAATGGTTGTTTGCCTAATAAGTAAATGTTGTTTGTTATATACCAAGTTTTTGTTTTGAAATTTAGTTCAGATATAATGCACACTTTTTATTATTTCAATGTTGTATTTATTTTAATATTTGTTTTCATATTTGTGTTAATTCAATATTAATTTATCGCTTTGTTAATTTCGTTGTGTGGTCTAAATATTGTTTATACCTTCGTTGAAGTTTATCTTATTATTTTATTTCAGATAGCTTTGGCATTCGTAGTCGGAACGACGTCGCACAATGAAGTGCAAACCAAAATAGAATCGGAGTCCACAATGTACGGAGACATAATACAGGGGCATTTCGTCGACACATACGTGAACCTGACCTTGAAGACGCTCTCCATGATGGAGTGGGTCGGACGTTACTGCTACAAGGCCCGATTCTTCCTAAAGACCGACGACGACATGTTTATCAACGTCCCGATGCTCTTGCAGTTAGCGAAGGAGAAATGGGACGCCAAACGCACGATATACGGAAGTCTAGCGGTAGGGTTTACCCCGAACAGGGACCCGAAGAACCAGTACTACATCCCGTACAATAGCTTCGCTGGTACAGTGTTCCCTCACTTCACTACGGGACCCGCATATCTCGTCACCATGGACAGTGTGCACGACCTGTACAGACGCACTTTGCAACATAAATTCGTAAACCTTGAAGATGTGCTTATAACGGGTGTAATGGCAGAGACTTTGCAGATTGCGAGAGTGGGCGTGGACAAGTTTGTACAGGGCTTAATTAACCATAATACGTGCGAGGTTAAAAGCACTTATGCAATCCATGGGGTAAAGTATGAAAACCAGTTTAAATATTGGGCCACGTCTATGAGCCTAGAAAAGTGTCCTTGATTTCACTTAAACACATAATAAATAAATATTTGTACAGCTATAGTGATCTAATTAGAGTATTCCAATCAGGATTTTCAAAACTATGATGTAAGAAGTGAAAGAAATTAAACAAAGTAAAACACTAAATTCTACTTTACTTATTAGTAACGTGAAACTTGCCTTGAGGAATGAATTATCAAACATAATTTTATACGAAATAATTTTTATTTTGTTTGAGCTTAAATTATATTCCCTCTCTCCCTTCCCCATCTCTCTCTCTTTGTCTCTCTTACTCCCCCTGCCTTCCTCCCTCCCTCCCTCCTTCTCCCCCCCCCCCTCTCTCTCTCTCTCTCTCTCTCTCTCTCTCTCTCTCTATATATATATATATATATATATATATATATATATATATATATATATATATAAAACTTTCACTACATAAACTTAAACCAGAATCTTTCTTGGTATTTATGGGAGTTAACTTTCAAAGATCGATGGACAATTTTCCATTTTTTTGTTTTTGTCGTAATTTTCATTATATATGGTATAAAATCTTTCATTGTTGAAATGACGTCATAGGTTCCTAAAGTATTATATATAACAAGTTTGCTCTACTTCTATGATTAGCTGATAAAATTATTAAATTGGCTATAATCTACCATAAAATGTGGTAGATTTGTGTTTCCCCTTATTTTAATTATTTATGTTTTCAACAAAGTTTTATCGTTTAGACAAAAAAAACCCTGATATTTGGTTGGCCATTCTTTACTACTTAAACAAGTTTAAGGTATAGTGAAAATGCTTAAAAACCAATTTTAAAATAACCTGATATTTATTGTGTCATAGACCCATTAGTGTGGTATAAGTATTTTAAAATTAACCTTCATTAGTGTGTATAATGTATTCGTGTGTCTATAACCCTAATAATTTGATTACACACGCCCAACTAAACCGCCTTTAATCATGACTACAAAATTAAATCAAAACGAGGCCCGTGGCAAAGCAGTGGAAGTTTGTTTTGCTAAAAGTAAACAAGATTTATTTGTTTTCTCCCAGATTGCGCTGCACAACCTGATCCAATATTGAAGCGAAGTTTTCTCTGCGGATTACTTGATGTGGCTTGCGCGACCGAGTCAATATTTCTTTAACTCTGTCCAAGGAGATTGGGATAATCTTCTTTCTATTTCGCAAACTTGTATTGTTTATTGTTTTACAATAGTCCGTACCAATCAGGTGTATGAACGGAATTTGGCTATTGTGGTTTTAAAAATGGAATAAAGATATTACTACTCTATTACAATGAAAATATTGGAAAGAATAAAAATAATAAAAAATAACAAATAAAACAAGTTACTTAAGATTAAACCCTTATGTACATTTCGATGACCATGTCATCATCATCAGAGGGTCTTATTACAAAATACAATCTAGCATACAAGAAGTTACAAACTAGAATGATGATCATGGTCATCGAAATGTACATAAGGGTTTAATCTTAAGTAACTTGTTTAATTTGTTATTTTAGATTATTTTTGAGGTATTGGGGTTCTTTCCAATATTTTCATTGTAATATATTGCACCACTATGCTCTTGATATTGTATATTACTACTCGTTCCGAACAAAACCACAAATTTTACATACTTTTTCACAAAAAGTGTTTTTTTATTTAAAAAATCCTGTTTTCTTTGGTATTTCCTATAAAGACAACGGACAGAAAGTAGTTTTTATAGTAATAGTTTTTACTAGACCCGAGAAAATGTAGTACAAAGATTACATTCGTACTTGAATAACTAATAAAATCAGATCAGCAATAAAAAATAGTGGTAAAAACAATATTAAATTTTCATCGAAGCATGAGAGCAGAATGGAATAAAGAAATAAAGAATAAAGAAAGAATGGGAATAAATATAAAGAAAAAAGAAAATCAAGATAAAAGATTCTAATGATGATGAAATAAATGTTAATAAAAATGTAAAATGATTTACAACATGTGTAAGTTTTATTTACTGATAAAAATATCATTTACATTCACTGTGGCTACTGTTACGACACATCCAACACCTGTGCTTTAGATTTTAAAAACAAGTAATACAAAACAAAAACTTTTTAAAGTAAATTCCTACTTAGATCAACAAAGAAAAATTTATTTTAGTTACTTTTTATTAAATAATTACAATAATTATAAATAAAGAAACATAGCCTATGCGTTAAAACAGCAATTCTACCACATTACCTATAACATAAAATCAACTGTTTTATGAAATCATATGTTATCACTTATTTTAAGCCAAATGAGAAGAAACAACTAAATTACACACCTTTCTCATTTTGGGAAAAGTCTGTCTTCTATATAAAACTAAAACTAGTTTACTTTAATAGGTTCCTCAGAAGATGATTGCTTTGGAATCGAAACATACATCAGGTCATAAATAAAAGGATTTTGTGGTTTAATAGGTTTTATTTATTTATAATATCCTATTCATTGTTCAGTATTTTTTCTAATGAATACAGCTCAATAAATTATCTATATTAAGAATACTCCCAAGTCTCTACTATAAACTCATTGAACCAACAATACTAAACCTGAAACCTTCAAAGCTGACTTGGACCCAATGCATTGCAACCAGTCTTCTGACGTCAGTAGCGGCGGTAAAATCGTTTAGCAATTATTCTACATTGTTCCAGAGAAAATCGAGTTATGTAGATAGGTTTTGCGACAAGCTTAAACGCCCATTGAAAGCAGGATATTAAAGCATTAAAATTCCATTGAAACTCACGACAGTTTCCGGCACAAATTGGTATCGATTGAGAGGGTGTCTTGCTTTTAACAACACGTGTTCACCATCGGACTAAAGTCAAATTCAATAAACACAGTAACAAAATTGTAATACGGAAAATAACAATTAAACTAGATGCCAATAGAATAATAGTAATTCCTAGTATAATGTTATATAATCTTACCCAGTTGTATTAATCTTTTATAACTAGTAATATTAATTTTTTAAATCAATTATTTTATAAGTTTTGGTTTACTTCGACCGAATACAAATATTGTAGGATTGGAAGCACATTGACATCATAACTTTTCCTTTGAATTTATCATCAAGCTGGTCATGGTATCAAATATCTAGCAAGTAAAATATGCGGAGCTAATAAATAAATAAAAACTTTGCGCGGTTTGAACAAAACGTGCTCCTTTAGAACCACTCCTTCAGCTTTAAGAGTAACGTATTACAGTATATATTTAAAAAACTCAATTCCCAATAATTGTTCTCACTTTTTTAATGCCAGACATATTTCAGTAGCGACGCTGTTATCCTCAACGGTAAATCAACGCTGGATAATTTGTGTTTACAATAGATCGGATGAATATTTAAAACATAAAAGCAATGAACAAACAAAATATACTAAGAAATCTACAACGTTAGCAAAAGTCCATGTAGCATAATTAAAACAATCCAATCCCATCGTTGTGGTGCATTTGTTTTGTTAACTAATGTCTACGAATTGGCTGTGTAAAGAAAACTATACTTAGGCCAAATTGACAATCACAAATCACTTCATTACCCATAATTAAATTCGACTTTAAGTATTGGAAGAAGTTCCCAACCGAGCCAAGAAGGAATGGTCCACATTGTTCACTAGGACATTTGCAATTCATGATCATATCAGGATTCCCAGGTACGTAATGTGTTATGGTTTGTTACCTTTCTAAAAAGTCCAGTATTGTCAGTTTTGAA
>JBAIZL010000004.1:166857231-166864731 GCA_036971475.1 Prosapia bicincta | reverse complement strand
CACACACACACACACACACACACACAGAAATATAAGTTTTTATTGTTAACAAAATATAGGTTCCTTAAAAAAAATCATGTTTCAATACTGTTTCAATATATGTTCCCCGTATTTAAATAATAGTTTGTGGGTGTTAATTATGATTTTGTAATACAAAGGCGATATATGTATATACATGCATTCACAAGGGCCAACAAACACACATATACATAAATTGGTGTGTTTTTTAATTGTGTGTGTGTGTGTGTGTGTGTGTGAGGAAGAGAAAGAAAGACAGAGAGATAGAGATTTAATCGGTTTGCGTGTTGTGTGTAAATTAGTCTCTGTTAAATAACATTGAAAGGAATATGTGTGTTATATATATTAACACGAAAAGTAATGTTTTTGTAAAATTTGATTTTTATAAATTGTATAAAATAAGTACGTTATTAGATACTAAAAGCAATAGTTTAGTATTCGTTTTCCCCATCTGAGTAATAATCTCCCCCTTCTGAGTAGTAGTCCCCGTCATAGTCTCCTTTGTGTTCCCCGCTGTCCCCTTCGTGTTCTCCACTGTCCCCTTCTTCTGATTCGCCGTCATAGTAGGACTCGTACTCTGCATCCGCTTCCGTCCCCGCAGATTGGGCGTCCTTCACCTTCGATCTGTTCTTCTTACGGATAGGGTTTTGTCCGCTGTGATCGGCCAAAGATTGGAACCTCGGACCTCTTAACGGACCTGCAACTTCTACGTCCTGGTGGATTCTTCTCGATTCTGCAGGAATTGTTTTCTGCTTCACTTTTGTTTCTTCATACTCATCATCTCCCGCTGTTTCCGGGTTGTAGTTGGAATAGTCTTTCGGAGTGCCGCTTTGCGATTCGTAGTGGTACGACGTTACCTTGGGTTTCTGCGCGGTACCTTCGGTCCCGTCGTCGGTACTGTACGAGCTGGACTCGTGGTATTCGCCGCCATCTTCATCGCCGTCTGCTTTGCCAAACGCCGAGTGCTTCTCGTAACCGTACGAATCCCCGTCCTTTATGTGGAAACTGTCGAAGTTTTTGTAGCCATCGTCGCCTTTGGTAGAGTGCGTGTGGTGGTACCCATCGTCCCCGTCGCTGCCTTTCCCGTCGTACCCGGTATTGTCGCCTGCTGACAGTAGATCTGTCGGTGGCTTAGCTAATACCTGATGCAGCGAAGAGCCTACCAGCTGTGTATCGTCGACTGGCGCGCCGGTAGCGATTCCGATTACAAATATAATGACACTCAAAACCATGCTCGAACGTTTTGCGTTGATCTCGGAATAAATAATGGCCGGATGATTGGAACGGGAGTGATATATAGCCGATGACAGTTTCACTTGGTTTTGCTCCGCGGACCATGCCTTGGTTGTCGCAACGCAGTTTCATACCGCACTCTCTAATTACTAACAGTTCAATACCTCACTTAACATCTGTTACACCATGACGTAACCACGTGATCTTGAACCGAGCGTTAATGTCTCTCATTGTCTGTATGACGTCGCTATTCAGCGATTGTATTTACAATTACGTCTAAAATTTATTGCTTCATGTAACAGATTATAAACGTTCTTACGGACTGTAAATATACCAACAGTGTATGTACATATATTTTTATATATGTAAATAATATTAAATAATTTAATATTATCAACTAGTATATAACTATAATTAAATAATAAAAATATATACAACTCACAAATATACAATTTTTTATTTCAAATGCGTTTCGACGACTACTTTGTCGTCATCTTCAGTGAAAATACACAAATGAAATTAACTAAAAAATATATATATTAAACATAACCTATAAAGTTTTAGCAAAGGTAAAAACAAAAGTGAAAATAAGATCTGGGCATTGTCAAATTTATAGCCACAGCTACTAATATAGGCTAATTACATTAAAATAACATATGTTAATTATAAATATTTAATTTTGATGAGCCTATATTTCTAGTAAAACATAATAATAACAAAATTATTTAAATAATTTTAATAGGCCTGAAAAATCTGCTATGGCAAAACATTGTTTGGACGAAAAACATGAATTTAAAAGTAAAAATGTTGTCCTTTTAAAAAATGTGATAAATTTTAATGAATTAGATGCATGGGAAACTTTATTTATAAATAGAAATAAAGACAAAATTGTTAATAATGAATTAGGACTAATTCAAAATTAAATATTATTTTAAATTTATTAATTGTTAAATACTATCTTTTTTAAATTTTTTAAATTATTTAAATAATTTTGTTATTATTATGTTTTACTAGAAATATAGGCTCATCAAAATTAAATATTTATAATTAACATATGTTATTTTAATGTAATTAGCCTATATTAGTAGCTGTGGCTATAAATTTGACAATGCCCAGATCTTATTTTCACTTTTGTTTTTACCTTTGCTAAAACTTTATAGGTTATGTTTAATATATATATTTTTTAGTTAATTTCATTTGTGTATTTTCACTGAATATGACGACAAAGTAGTCGTCGAAACGCGTTTGAAATAAAAAATTGTATATTTGTGAGTTGTATATATTTTTATTATTTAATTATAACTTTCACTCACAAGCCAGCTCGAATAATATTTATAGTATATAACTAGTTATAATTTATCAGTAAGAAACTAGTTAATGTCTTAACAAGTTTAGACGGTTGGTTAGGGATATTTCTTGTTTTACTGGGAGGAATCGGCGACTATGCCAGAAGAGACACGACTAATGTATTATACATTGTTATATATTTTAGTGTGAATTTATTTTATAAGGGGGATTTTGTGTTTGTGCATTTCATATAGTTTATTTTTTTAATAAACTAGGTGTTGTTTATTTATGTTTTTAACTTGATTTAGTGTTTACCAGTTTAGTTTTATTACGTTTAGATTATTGCAAATATAATTTTTTGGATTCTAATTAGCTTTAATAAGTGATTTTTTAAATATTATTTGCATGCAGTAGATGATTGGTATTGATTTTTGTTTTGTTTCTATAGAGTTGTTATAGTTTTTAATGGCTGAATAAAAAAAAAAATGTAAAGGGAAAAATCTTATAGTTGGCGTCACCAAAGACGTCAAGTTCTAGGCTAAATGATAACATACGATTTCACACAACAACTGACTTTATGTTACAAGTGTGTTGTAGAATAGCTGTTGTAACACATAGATTATGTTACTTCATGTATGAAATTTTTAATTGTTTAACAAAAAGTAACTAAAATAAAATTTTTCTTTTTTGGCCGAAGTAGGAATTTACTTGAACAATTTTTATTGTATTACTTGTTTTAATCTAATATTCAAAATCAAAACTTGCTTAGATGCGTCACTAATTTTACGTTTGTTTAGTTGGCAGAGAGTATAATTGTTGGTAATTAGTATTATACTACACCCTCTCTTGAACCAGTGAAAATGAGTCTTCTAAACTGACCCCTCCTTTAAGGTAAACACAACTCCAGTTAGAGTAATATATGTCTAATAGGCTTTAAAGAACGGGCCATGAACTAAAAGTAGCCTATACATTATAGAAAATGACATATTTTAAGGCGGAAGAATGTTTTTTTTTTCAAAATGTGTATTTTAGGAACAGATAATCAGGTAGATAAGTAGATAAGTGTGTCGATAAAGCACTTTTATTAACAGGTTATTTTATTTATACTAGTTTATAACGGGCTTTACTATAATAGAGGTAAATTTGTTTCCAGTGCAGAACAAATTCCATGTCATGTTAAAAATAAACTAAAATCCCTTGTTATAACTCACCTCGGAATGCAATGTCGTTCCAACACTATGAACTAACCGCAGCCTCAGACATGTTTATTAATTATTGCAAACAGCAATGACCACTGAAACTTGGTCGGGAAAATTATGCAACACAGTGTCCACAGCGTGACAAATACTGCGGTTTTTGCGGATTTAATATGGATACGCCATGCTGTCCTTATAAAAGCGACATGCTGCGGTCGCTGATATTTCCAAGCCCGTAATATGCGTGTGCGGGAGTTTGGGGTTTAATAAAGCCCGATCGGGGAAGCTCGTTGCACAATTGTCGCTATATGTTTATTGCATACAAAGCTCTAGATTTTTATGAATTCCTACACAGATCTAGCTGTTTTCGACTTATTTTATAATTTCTGCGAGTCGGCGAATATCTAATTTTTCATAATATTTATAACGGATCTATACAGCTGTCGCCGGCTCTCCGTTCTCAATTTCCAATTTCTTCTGTGATATGTTAATGCATCTTCTAGGTTTCTTACAGTCATTGCTTCGTCGATGCTATCTCGCTAATGTATTCGTAGCCGTCCTCTCTTTCTAGTCTAAGCGGGAATGCACTCTAGTACCTCTTGGGGTAACCTGTCTTCTGCCATCTTCTATAAATTTAGATAAAGATATACTTTTTAAACAAAAAATGTAGAAGAAATATTATAGGAAAATGGTGGCTAAAAAAAAAAAAAAAAAAAAAAAAAAAAAATGTGGCACTCGGGGGAGTTTTGACAGAGGTGAACATTTTTATAGCCACGTCTTCAGAAATTTTGATTTGGGAAAAATGTTTAGTTATACGTAGTGAGAAATTACCTAAAGATTTGTTATATTATAAGAAATAACACAGAATTTTTACATTTGACATATAAAACATTGTTCCTTAACATATAAAACTAGATAAACTATACCCCACAATTGTACCATGATTTTATTCATAATATTGTTCATAACAAATAACTTTATGATATACAGCATTTGGTTAATTTAACATATCGGTCAACTTTCTCACTATCAACATTGATTTCAATTCCAACATCTAAAGGTTTGAATAAAACATTTTATTTACGGTGAAGGGGTATTGTTTATTTAGTTTGAAAATAATATTGTAGAGGCCCATATGATATCATGATATCTGTCTACAATAAGGTTGCTATTATCGCTACGTATTAAGAAAGGTTCAACTAACAATAATGTAATTAATGTTTTTGATATTATTTTTTGTAGAAAAATTTAACGTCTGTTTTAAATAATTAATAGTAGAAGGTTTTTATTGAAATTAACAAACAAATTTAAAATTAACACACACACACACACACACACACACACACACACACACACGCACTCACACACACACACACACACACACACACACACACACACACACACACACACACACACACACACACACACACACACACACACACACACACACACACACACACACACACACACACACACACACACACACACACACACACACACATACACACACACACACACACACACACACACACACACACACACACACACACACACACACACACACACACACACACACACACACACACACACACATACACACACACATACACACGCGCATTAAATTATATATATTAAGAGAGATCTGCGTACTAGAATGACTAGCGTTCACCTGGAAATCCCTGTACTACAAAAGATAATTGAAAGATAATTGGAATGTTAGCTATAAGTGGAAATTTTAATTCTGTAAATGTAGTATATTTTTATTACAATAATGACTTATTCACTCTTGTAATTTTGATAAATTAATGCCCTGAATAGAACATTATTCGGATTTTGAAACGTTGGACTATCAATTTTCAATGTTAAATTTCTCTGATTTGATTGAATGTTTCTACTAAATATATTTAATTACCCTTAAAATTATAAGATATTTCATTACTAAGTTGAACCAGTTCTTAAGTTCAAAGAGTTTATTAGTTAAACAAATTGAGAGCGCGTCACAAGGCATAGAACTCTCAAGCTGTTAACATTCCCAGACAATTACGTGAAGCGCAGAGCCGTGACGCGATCAAGTACGCACAGCCGGGAGGCGGCAATCCGCGGTCACGAGTGGAAACGAGCGTCAGCGGAAAGGAACGAAGCGTGTAATGGGTGAAAGTGTGATAGCTTAGGTAATCAGAGAATAGATGTCGCTAGTTCAGCGAAACAGCTGATAAAGAAAGGTAAACCACCTTACAGTACTAGAATCATGGCTGAGCTACTGGAGAGTTAAGGTGAACGTGGCCAAGTGCCAGGCTTTGCTTCTCTCCAAACGTAGCACACACCAACTCAACACACCTCTAAAACTATTAGGCAAGGACATTCACTGGGGGAACCAGGTTAAATATCTGGGAGTCATACTCGACAGAGGCCTGACTTGGGACCTTCACATTACCAACACGTTAAAAAAAGCAACAATTAGATTAACACAACTATATCCTATGCTTAACAGAACAAGCCCACTTTCACTACGGGCGGCCACTACTATATACGTATCTATGTTGCGCAGCATACTCACTTACGCATCACCCGTGTGACTCAATTTACAATGGTATTGGTAATATTAATTCACCTCCACCGACGGATTGTAGAGGTTTAACGTCAGTTGAAATTTCGTTTACGGCCATTTACAATTCAAATCCCAACATAACTGTTTTTTTAGATACTTTCTTAAGAGCATAAATTTTAAATCTTTCAAACCGAACAACGTTTATTCTTAAAACACAGTTTAGCAATGATATAAACACGAATGTTCCAATTGGCTATTTTAATCATCTTTATTTATTATATTTATAAATACTTGTTTAACAGCTTAAAACAAGTAATATAAACAATATTTCCTAAAGTCTATTCCTACTTAGATTAAAAAAAGAAAATTATTTTAGTTACTTTTGTATTAAATAATTACAATAATATAAGGTAACATAACCTATTGTATAAATGTAGCTGTTTTATGAAATCATATGTTATCACTTATTTTAAGTCTAATGAAACGAAACAACTATATTGCATACCTTGCCCCTTTTGTGAAAAGATTTGCTCCCATATATAAAACTAAAATTAATTCATTAAATTTAATGAATGAATTAATATTTGAAAAAACTGTATTAACATCAAGTGCCATCTACTAACAGTTTAAAAAAATGTATTTGAACTTGAGTGGATAAATAAAAAGTATTTTATTAACGATTGAAAATTTGAACAGGATATATATACAGGATATATAAATTTGAACTGTATATATATATATATATATATATATATATATATATATATATATATATATATATATAGGGAGGGTGTGAATTAATAGTAGGAATTGAAAATCTAGCATCTCACGACTCTGACGCGTTTCAAAATCAATATTTCATATTCGAAAACCACTCTAAATATCAAATAATTATTTATGAATTGTGTTGAATTCAAAAAGTATATACAACATTTTAAAAATACAGTATATAACTACCTTGTTTATAGGTTTATTTAGTAATATTATGTTGTATATTATTTTTTGAAAGTTTTAAAATAACTTGAAAATGTTTAGCGAGTTTAAGTAATAAGATCTAACAAACAAAAATACAAAATTTTCAATGGAATGAAAATATTAAAAAATCTTATATGTGAAGTTCAAATTTTTTATGATATCTCCATGAACAATGTTGTATTTTTAAATGAATTTTTAAAAATGTAAACTTGTTTAATTTTTTATAATAAATTGTTTGTATAA
>JBAIZL010000004.1:166834731-166852231 GCA_036971475.1 Prosapia bicincta | reverse complement strand
CTAAGGGTTTGGATTTATGGCCCCGATGAGGGATGCCGACCGTACCTGATGTTTTTCGGACGACGAATACACAATTTACACAATTTATAAACCAAGTGCCAGCTTATAAAATGTGACGTACTAGCCTGTATGCTAACATTCGTCAAGTTAAGTGGTTTACTCGCAGATTAATTCATTTCCTGCTATTAGCACAATGGATGACAATAGATGTTAATACAGTTTTTCCAAATATTAATTAATTATTTAAATTCATTATATTTTTATATGGGAGAAAAAAACGTTTCATAAAAGAAGCTAGAGATGCAATATAGTTTAATTCGCCCCATTTGGCTAAAAATAAGTGATAACCTATAGCAGCTGATTTTATGTTATAGGTTATGTAGTAAAACAGCTGTTTATCCACAAAGGCTATGTTAGTTTATTCATAATAATTGTATGTTTTAATAAAGAGTAACTAAAATCAAAGTTTTCCTTGTTTGACTAGATGGCATAAGCATGCTATATCAAACACGTCACAGGACATACAGTATATCACAGACTAAATGCAAAATGTTTTTAGAAATGTAGATATTAGTTTGTCGCGACAAAAGGCTAAAAGCAGAATGGATCAGTAAAGAACGCTTATTGGAGCGGAGCATGCTCACTAGGGTCTATTGGGCACTGCGCATACAAACAATTGCTTCTTTACATAAATTTTGAACTATAGACATCTTTGTATTACTCCGCTAGAGAGCAGGTCTACAGAATATGCAATGCCATAATATCCCCTCTATATCCTGTGTCTGTTGGGCAGTTTTATGTTCCCACCTAATCGAAGTTCGTTCGCAATCCTTAGCAATCCTTTGTAGACATTGTCATAATGGTCCATCGCCTTGAAACCACAAACAACACTAGAAATAAACAAGTAATATAAAAAAAATAAGTAAATTTCTACAGAGTTTAACAAAGACAATTATTATTTTAGTTACTCTAGAGCCCTATTTATGATTTTGTGTGGTAACCATACAGTTTGAAGTTGTACAATGAAGGTTTCCACGACAACCAGATGGGGAGAAAAAATTCATACACATCTTTAAGAAATATTTCTAGGAATTGGAAAGTTGGCGCAGTGCTAAGGCGCGCTAGATTTCGAACATAGAGATTGTCAGTTCGAATCCGGCTGAATCCCCTACATTTTTAAATTTAATTATTGAATAAATATTTGAAAAAAACGTATTAATATTAGTTGCCGTCCACTACAGGTTAAACAAAATGTATTGGAACTTGACTGGATAAACAAAAACGTATTTTATTAACGATTAAAAATTTGTACAATATATGTATCAGGAAAGTATGAGCTAATAAAAACAATTTGAAAAATACACTAAAAACACCTTAAAAATTTTATTTTTGGAGAAATGAAATAAAACAATACGTTTTATCATCATTGAATTAAATGTTTTTAAATAATTTACTAAGGACAATAAAATAAAACACAGATCTATTCTGACTATAATTAAAAAGCTATTAAAGCGCAAACCAACCAGAACCAAACGCAAGGATGGATTACTCTGTAGATGGTATTGGGGAGAGTAAACTTTTGAATTAAAGTTGAAAATTTTATCACCCGAAATGTCTTTTAAAACTTTTTTCAACACAGTGTAAAATGCGCCCATCCCTTAATTAATTATTTTTCGGAACATTCTTTTCAACCTGCTTTGATTTTAATTTAATTACGCTATTCATTTATTAGGGCTGCTTTGCTTTACGTTTTTATGGGTTCTTCGTTTCCGCTACGTAGATTGTCATCTTCTTTTGGAATATTAAAAGAGTAATTTTGGTGAAAGACTAATTATTTTAGCAAAGAAATGAAAGTTGGTGGCTTTCAAATAACGTTTTTATAACTAAAATATACGGTTATTATTCGTCTGTCAGAGTAATAAATATTATACGAAGTACTGCTTCTTTTCTTTACTAAACAAATCTTAAAACAATTTTAATGACTTAAAAAAATGTTAAAAACAGGACAATAAATTTGACTGAAAAGAATACAATAGTTTCATACACACTTTAATAAAGAGAAACCATAAAGAACCATGATAATAATTCATATTCATTTTCTAGTTATTCTTTATATAAAAATAAAAACCCAAATAGTGAAATTGATTTCAGAATTTTTTAGAATTAATTAGAGTTACGTGGAAGAACAACTTTTCAAAAAAGGAGTAAGGTGTGTAATATAGTTATTTTGTCTCATTTGATTTAAAATAAGTGATAACTTATGATTTTGTAAAACAGCTGACTTTATCTTACCTTATCTAAGATTATAGGTTATGTGGTAAAACAGCAGTTTTGACACATAGGTTGTACTACTCTATTCATATTAATTGTAATATTTAATGAAAAGTAACTAAAATATTTCTTTATTTTCTTCACTTTCATAGGAATTGACTTTTTGCACTGAAAAATATTTGTTCAGATTACTTGTTTCATTAAAAATTGCATTTTGGTGGATTGTGTCACCACCTAAGCATAAGTTACACGACGTACACGCTAGTCCTAACGAGCTTCTTTGGGTGCGTTGAAGGGTGCCGAAAGTTTGTCCCATGTCTGAGTATCGACCAAATTTGTGATGAAACCCAATTTACATCTCAAAAGTTGCGAATTCGGAGCCGGTGAAAGTTGTAACTCTATTTTGACAACGGCAGCGCCCGCCTTGTGAAGTCGACGGAATGCAAATAATGAACATACCACGTGCCCAGACTGCACATTTTGTCCTCGGGCTTTGTAAAGTAAACAGGCCTTGAATTCCATATATTGGGTTTGCTGCATGTATTAAATCTAATCGCATGATATTTTTTGATTATAGTGTGAAGGCTTTACAGGCTTACTTCAAAAATATGGAAAATAAATAAAAATAATAATAATAATGGTTCCTAATAGTTTCTTATAAAACTGATTTCGAAAATTTCTTTTAAAAAAATGGAATATTTCAAAACCTTACCTTCTTACTATTATTCATGCTTATTGATATTTTAAGGCACATTGTCTTCGTTTTTGGAATTGTTAGAATACTTTTGCTTTCTAAGGAGTAATTTTCCTAGTGAGTCCCACTTGCACAAGAAGAGTGAATATTACTTTACAATTCACCTAAAAATTTAAATTTGTTATAGAATATACAAGGAATAAAATAAGGATAAGTTTTTACTTGAAAATGTCAACAATGTAGTTGGCAAAAAGATTTACAACACGCGCGCGCGCACAGACACACACACACACACACACACACACGCATGCAAAGCATGCACATTCACAAACGGGCGAGCTTGCGCGTGTGAATGTGCGTGGGTAAGAGCATCTGCGTGTGTGTGTGTGTGTGTGTGAGAGAGAGAGATCGGGAGAGAGAGTGTGTGTGTGTGTGTGAGAAATCGGGAGAGAGAGAGAGTGTGTGTGTGTGTATGTGTGTGTGAAAGAGAGAGAAAGCGAGAATGTGTGTGTGTGTGTGTGTTTGTGTGTGTGTGTGTGTGTTTGTGTGTGTTTGTGTGTGTGTGTTTGTGTGTGTGTGTGTGTGTTAGTGTGTGTGTGTGTTTGTTTGTGTGTGAGGGAGAGTGTGTGTGTGTGTGAGAAAGAGTGTTTGTATGTGTGTGTGTGAGAGAGAGTGAGAGGGAGTGTGAGACAGAGAATGAGAGGGAGAGATAGAGAGCGAGAGAGAGAAAGAGAGAGAGAGAGTGTGTGATATCTGTAAAATGGTAATCATACACACAAAAAGAAATATTTATCAACTGTTTCACCGTTTCCTCTGATAATAAAAGATTTAAGTTTTAAATGTCTAGCTTATTTTGATTCGATAATCTTTCGTGTAAAGGAAGGGCTGTCTATTTGTATTATATCACTATTCTATATTTAACTTAAGTTTTCGTTTATTTTTAACAAATAAACTTATGTTCACAAATATTATCTATTTATATTTTCTTTGGATTTTAAACATTTAAGATTTTTTAAAAATCTTTCGCCTTTCGTCTGCACAATAGATATCAATCTTCTTCCTTCACCGTTGAGATTATAAAAGAAGAGCAATATCACACCTTATAACTCTTATTAGGCTGTGGGAGACATTCTGGTTGTGTCTAGGATACTGAGACACTCGCAGTTATTCTTTATAATTGGTTGACTGTGTTTTGACAACATTAAAATGTAAAATAGTTTAAAGTGAACATACTGTAGAGATTTATGTATACTTAATGAAAATAAACTTTTATATTTAGAAATATCTATGGCGGAATCCCTATTATCTTTTTCTGGCTTGGATAATCTATAAAAGATTTATCTTATAATATAACTATATAGTGTTTTAGGGTTTATGTTCATAACTCAATTTTTTTTTGCAACGCAAATAGGTTAGTCAAGGTCATTAAATAAACGTTTCTCTCCTGTTCAAATTATCAATCGGTAAATACTTTTTATTCACCCAGCTCAAGGCCAAATACGTTTTTTCAAACTGGTAGTGGATGACAGTTGTTTTTTTAAAACATTAATTAATTAATTAAATTTAATTAATTAATTTTAGTTTTATATAGCAGAAAACTTTTCAGAAAAGAAGGTATGCAACATAGTTATTTCGTCTCATTTGGCTTAAAATAAGGGATAACATATTTTTTGATTAAAAAGTTGTTTTTATGTTACAGGTTACGGAGTTGAAAAAGTATTTTAACTCATAGGTTATGTTACTTTATTTGTATTATTTGTTATTATTTAATAAAACGTAACTATAATGAAATTATTCTGTTTTGAATTAAGTAGGAATTTACTTTAAAAATGTTTTGCTTATATTACTTTAGTTGAACACTTTTAAAGAACTCATGGTACTGAAATAATAATAATAATAATAATAATAATCCAAATATATTAAGAAAGAGAAAAAATTCAATATAAAAAATCAGAGTAAATCAACTAATCAATTGCTTTAGTTCCCAAGTTATTGTGAATGGAAGAAAGTAGGCATCTTCTCCTATTCTACTTCAGACATGCTATCCTGTAGTTTCATGTTTCTACTTTGTCCTACTTATATGCTTTATACAAATCTTTGATATCATTCTTACACGACAACATCCGAATTTCTAATTCTCAAACCCATCGCCACCTCCACACTGTAGGAAAAGGAAGTTAAACTATATTAATTTGTAATTAAAATTGTTTTTTTCCAAAAAGTACAATTCAAGATTTACATACTTACGATCCAGCCAACGTGAGGTTATATTTTCTAACATTGTGATAAAAACGCTTAGAATAAAGACGAGGCCAGGGTGGTCTGTGTTGTGTTTTTGACTCCAGCACAATCTTCTCCCTTTTATCGTCTAAAAAATGTAATTAAAAGTTCGTGTCCACATTTTCTTTTTTTTGTTACTTAGTAATTAGATTTCCTTGACGCTGGCGGTGGTGGAGAGAGCTACTGATTTTCTTTAACTGATTGTTCTCCTGTTTGTGGCGTCTCTTTCTCTCGCAAAAGTTGCTGTTGGCAACGCGTCAAGGAGGAGGCCGGCAGGCAAATAGTTTTGCTATTCTCTAAATGCAATAATATCTTGCTTCTAAAACGAAGGGGTTCCTGAATCTCGCTAAACACTACACAGAGATGGCAGAGCGTGTCACCTGACTGTGCACGTGACATTATACAACAGCTGTTTGTATCTAAAAACCATAACTTGAGGATTTGTAAAAAAAATTGTTCTAATTTATCAAGTCCCCATAGAATATATGTTATCAAATATAATTTTGAAATTTATTAGGTTTTATTTTTAAATTATAGTTTGGTATTCAGTTTGATTATACACACTTCTCTCTCTTTCTCTATTTCTTAACCTCTCTTTCTCTTGATATGTATCTTGCCTTCTTTCTCCCCTCTCGCTACCCCGTTTCTCTCTCACTCTCTCTCTCTCTCTCTCTCTCTCTCTCTCTCTCTCTCTCTCTATATATATATATATATATATATATATATATATATATATTTAAGTTTTTAACTTTGCAACAGTATTTTCTTGTATTCATTTATCACTTACACTATCATATACTTAAACAGGAATCTTAGTTAGATGCGAGTTAACTTTTGAGGACTTTTACTTATTTTCGAGCATCAACAGTTGACGATGTTGGCAATGTTTGCCAACGAAAAGCTCTGAATTGTGTGATTCAATAAATTCTGGTATTTGTATTTCTCTTATTTTTTCATTAATACACAAGAAAACACATTTTATCATATATATTATTAAATAGTATTATAATTGTATATAATATTATAAATATGTTATTATATATATATATATATATATATATACACTCGTATATATATATACTCGTATATATATATATATATATATATATATATATATATATATATATATATATATATATATATATACTCGTGATATATAATATATAATAATAAAGAAAATGTATTTTGATGTTAACTAATTAAGTTGAATTTTGATTGATAAACGGTTAACAAATGAACGGTAGAAATTGTCCTTTGAATATGCATTTCTAAAAATTTAATCGGAAATTTTAAGTTACTACCTTCTCGATATACATAAATTTTAAAGGTTAATAAGTAATTAAAATGTATGGAATAATTAGCAGTAATTAAAAGATAATTACTCGACACATTGGTGTCTTTTCTTCTATTGTAATTTGTCATTGATTAATAAATTTTATAACTTTGTATTTTAAAACCTTAAATTATCATTTCAAGTAACCTAGTTCTACCATTCCGAAGATATCAGAATACCGTTTACAGAAAGACATTATTATGCCTGGCTGAAACGGAGAACTAGGAGCCCCTGGTAAGTAAGGTTAATTAATTTGTTAATTAGTAATTAACACACATTTTTAATAAAGCCCTGATAAATACTTACCCCAGGAAAAAGGGCTCAACTGTTACAATATATATATACAAATGCACACACAAATAATAAACAGAATATTTATTCAAAAATAGAAATGGAAATGAAAAACGAATAAACATAACATTTTTATATCGCCTTAAGTAAATTGGCTTATTTTTCAGCTTTAAATACAGGCGATACATTTTTAAATATATGAGTTGAAACCGCAAATATAGTCTGCGGTCATAAATTAAGTTTTCATTAATAAAAATGGTAGTGAAAGAATTACTCTAAAATTTTTTAAATAAACGACACAGGAAAATTTTAGGAAGTTTTTTACAGGCTAATTTCTAGCATATGTTTTAATTTTAAATTAGCTAACTTCTGCAATTACATATTTTCCGTCAACCCTCAATGGGCACGTATACTACGCTTTGAGAAACACTGTTTTATTCCATCCTATTACATAAATCCAATTCTACTTTGAAATAACACCTTCAAATTTTACAATTTAGTTTACTTACAAGTTTGGTAAAATTTGTAAAGTTACATTAATTTTTAATGGCGACCACTTTCGATCACCGAAGTTCTTTTGAGATAAATTACCAGAAAGGAACATCGGAATTAGTAAGAACTTCTTCGACCTTTCTTACACAAAGCACCTACGGTTTGTACTTCGTGTAAGGGTCAGATATAAATGCGTGCTGTCTTTGCACGACTAATAATAAAAATACCCTTCTTATCAGTGACCGGGAAAAATATTATGGACTCTGAAATCAAGCCATAAATAATATACTTCTAATAATCAAGCCGTAAATAATTACAAATTTCTATAGGACTTGTTTCAAAACAATTATTATAGAGTAACATAACCTAGAACATAAAATCAGTATTAATCAATTTAACATTTGTTTATGACTATCCGAACTTTAAATTTTTGTAAATTTGTGAAAACTTACTGAGACAGAACGTTTTCGATCGTTATGTGGCGATCTTCATTAGTGTCTTCTGCTTGAAGATGCCGGCTCAAACGGTAACGGTTTTACAGGCAGCGTTTCGATAGTATCAAAGAGTATGTGTGATTTGTATTGGGTTTGTTTGTTTAATATGTTTGTACTTTGTGTTTTTGTGTGTCTGTGAGATTCATATTGTTCTAGTGTTTTAAGATGTAGTCCTTTTTTATTGTGTAAGATTTCTAGGTATGGTCGCAGCTTTAAACAAAGAATCTATGAACACAAAGAGAACACCAACTCAGTATTTTAAAATCACATAAGAGAAACAGGACACAAATATACAGACATTTACCATAGCCTTGAAATCTTATACATCAACAAAAAAGGACCACATCTCAACACGCTAGAACAATATGAAATTTACAGACACACAAAACACAAAGTACAAACATATTAAACGAACAAACCTAATGCAAATCATACATACTAATCGAAAACCGGCCTTTAAAACATTCACCCACTTAACCCAACATTCTAAGCAGAAGACACTGATGAAGATCGCACTCAGTAAGTTTTCACAAGTTTACAAAATGTAAAGTTCGGATGGTCATAATCTAACGTTAAATTGATTAATTCAGATTCACCGAACTTAATGGACTACAAAATTTAAGAATACAATTAGCAGTTTTATGAAATCATATATTATCACTATTTTAAACCAAATGGGATGAAATAGCTATAATCAATACCTTGCCCCTTTTAAGAAAAGTTTGTCTTTCATATAAAACTAAAACTAATGCATTAGTATTTGAAAAAAAAAACTGTATCAACATCAATTGTCATCCACTGCAAGTTAAAAAATCAATTTGAAAGTAATTTATCTTAGTCTACCTCTCCTATGGGCTGCATGACCTTGACGTGGTGGAGGGGTTTATTCCGCACGTAGGGGATGGGTTGAGCAGACTGAATGAATGTGGCTCCCTATAAACTGAACGTTCAGGTAAATGTGTGAATGCATGAAGGGGACTCAAAAAAGGGGCCAGTCCTAGCACTTGAAGGATTTTTATCTGCCCGGCTTTCGCCCTGCCCTTCCCTTGCGGGCGGCAACGACGAACTACCCCTCATCCAGGTTGGTGGTCTGGATGAATACATACAACCCCGAGGTGTTATGTGATCTATGGCGATATAGATTCGTGGTCCTCAGGGTAAGGTGGGTCTTTAACGGAGCATCAGGGGCCCCTAGCCCTGATTATTTAAGTCGCCTTACCTCTGTAAGCGGATCTCTGCGGCGGCGGACCTTTCTTCAGTAGCTGCTCGCGGGAAGACACATGGATGAAAAAAATTAAACTAATTCAACTGATCAAGGCCTAGAACCTACCAAAAAATCTGTTCCAATGGATGTGGCTTCAGCTCCCGTAGAGACAGATAGAAAACCAGTTGTGAAGGGAACACGAGGAATGAGTGGCGCACAAAGGAAGAAACCACTCTGGCTTGCCTACCATGAGGAAGCAAAGAAGGCGGAGGGCGGAGAACCACTGCCACCTTCTTTGAGAAAAAACAGATCCAAGAAGCGGAAGGTTTTGGCGAAGGCTGGGGTTAGAACCCGCTCTGTCATCCCGGTTGCCAGTGGACTGGTAGGACCTTAACACGACAGGAGAAAGAGAGGAAAAGGAAGGAAAGGAGTACTTCTGATCCTACCCCAGAGCCGGAGGCCAAGAGGAATAGATAAGGGTCTAGGCGTGTTGGGTCAGGAAGGCCGTTTTTCTCGTCGATCTCCGCCAACCTACTGAGGGTACTAGTAACCTTTGGGGATAGTGTATGAGTGATATCCATGGCGGTGTTCGACCACCTTAAGGGCACTGTCATGAACATAATTTTGGACATTCCTAGTGGAGGTTTTGTTCCGTGGTTCAGGGACACGTACTTGAGGGATAGAGTCGCAGTCTTTATTTGTGGAATCGGCAAAATGGCTGAGGGAAGTGGTACCGTCATTTAAGCCCGACGACGGGATCAGGCAAGGCTAGTCCTACCTGATGAAATGATGAAAAAGGGTGAAAGTTACCGAACTCGTACCACCACTAAAAAGGGAAGTCACCTCAGTTGGTCAAGCTCATGGGGATGCAGAACCCAAAAATTAACACTTCGAAGTCGAAGATTCTACAGTGCATTGAGCGGGGACCTAGAAGCCTCCTCTTCCTAGGATTGGATGAGGCATCAGCCACATGTCTCAAGAAAAGAGATGGAAAGGCCTTCCTGGGGATTATAGAGGTCACTTTTAAGTGCACCTCTAAGCACCCGGATGAGAAGGGCGATAGGGAAATCAGGAGAAGGAGTAGGGATAGGTTGGATATGGCTGATCCTCAAGCAATAATCCTGTAAATTAACTTGCACCACAGTAAAAGCAAATCGGTGGTCCTAAGCAGGTGTTTAAATGTGAGGCACACATTACCAGCGCTTGTTCTGTTGCAAGAACAGTGGCTGGTCAGGAACCATATAATAGGTCTGGCTGCAGCCGGGCGCACCTACGCAAGTGAGGAACAGACGATCAAGAGGGGCTCCTCGCCTTCTTGATTGAAGAAAACCTTGTGGTTCTAAACACAGGTGCCGAGTCAACATTTGTCAAACAGAATGGAGGTACTAGATATCACCTTCTGCAATAGACAGGTGGTAAAGTGGGTGCATGACGGGAAGGTTTCAGATGAGTCCTCCATATCAGATCACCGGATCATTACTGCTATGATGAGGGAAGTTGTCCCTTATGTCGTGTGGTTTAAGAACCCGAGAAGGACAAACTTTGAGGGTTTTAAGTCCTCGTTGAGGAGGCGGATGTTAGACTTCCATGGTAAGTATGGTACATCAATCGAAATGGAAAACTGGAATACTGAGGCCTATATCAGGACTGGAATTTCCACGTCGTTTGAGAAAAATTGCCCTCTCTCGCGGTAAGTTTAAGTGTAAATGCGAGTTAGAGGGAAGACTGAAAGAGCCTAGAAGGCTCTTTAATAGAGCAAGGAAGAAGAATACGGTGGAAACCTGGCAAGAATATAAAGACATCCAGTGTCTTTATAAAAATCTCATAAAAAAGGTTAAACGTGCTTCTTGGGAAAAGTGGTGCTCAGAGACAAGCACACTGAGTGACACTGCTAGTCTGTTTAAGGTGTTAGCAGATGGACCGAAGGGAGAACTTAAGTTTGTCAAGAAGGCTTATGGTATCTTTACTGACAACCCAGAAAAAAAAACTGTGTTTGCTGTTGAGGAACAGTTTTCTCGATATTAGACCGGTAGGGGACGCTGCTCAAACCTCCGTTATACTGTGATAATACGAACTGGAATACAGCTGGGCAGGTGATCTCGGTGCAAAAGGTGAGAGAGGCGATCTTTCTTTTTAGCTTTTTAAAGCACCTGAACTGGATATAATTACTCCAGCATTACTACAGAATTGCTTGGGGGAAATTATATTGCCACTGACGGGATTACACAGTGGCTGTATTGCCTGAGTTACATGCCCAGGCAGTGGCTCAAAATGAAAAATATCTTTGTCCCCAAACCGGGGAGGAAAGTAAATACAGAGATAAAGGATTTCAGACCTATCAGCCTTACATATTTTTAGTTAAAGACACTAGAAAGACTGTTGGACAATTATTTGAAGGAGGGACCACTGAAGCAGTATCCGCTTCACCAGGACCAAAACGCCTACCGAACTGGTAGGTCAGTGAAGACTGCGCTGTTGTCGGTTGTGGACCTTACTGAGGGTCAAATTAACAACAACGGGATATGTATGGGAGCTTTTCTTGATGTGGAGGGGTTTTTTATTAGTACCTCTGAGCAGGCCATCAAGAAAGCAGATAAGGATCACGGGATTTCTGTCGGAATTATAAAATGGATTATGAGTTCCTTGGAAAACTGTATAAGTACTGCATTCTGGCTAGGGTGTACGATAAGTGGGTTGGTCTCGGAGGGCTGCTCGCAGGGTGGGGTGTTTTCCCTTCTTCTGTTAAGCCTTGTCGTGGACGGTCTACTAAGGACGCTCAGTGGAATGGGTGTTAAGGTATTATAATATGCGGACGACATGACTATTCTTGTTAGGGGTACCTGCTTCAAGAGGTTCTCAAGGTAACAGAAGCATGGTGCAGGGAAAAAGCACTATGCATTCAAGGAGTGACACCTGTGGCACTCATCTTCACTAGGCGATATAAAACTAAATCGCTGGAGATGATGGAAGTTGGCAATACAAAAATAAGCTACGTTGAGAGTGCTAAATATCTGGGAGTTATTCTGGATAGGAAGCTACTCTGGCGTGAGCACTTGGAGGATATGCGCAAAAAAGCCATAGCTACGTTCTGGCAATGCAGAGGAGCAATAGACACGAGATGGGGTTTGGATCCACGTCAGATGATCTGGACGTCTTCCGCCATTGTGGTGCCGAGGTTGGTCTTTGCCTCAATCGTCTGGTGGGACAGGACACAGAAAGAAACAAGTAAAAGAATGCTGGACCGCTCGCAGGGGTTCTTCCTTAGAGGCATAACAGCTACAAGGAGAAGCACACCATGTGCGGCCATGAGGGTTATGTTGGATTTTCTATCCTTGAGTCTTCAAAGTTGGAGGCAATGAAAACTGCATACCGGCTAAGTTGTACCGGCCAGTGGAAGACAAGTAGCAAACGTCCAAGTAGCAAACGTCATAAACAACTATTTGGGGATTCACTGAAGGAGCTCTGGATAGAACTCAGGATAAGATACTGTCTCTTAAAAAAAAGGAAAAGTACAAACTCCATATTCCTGCAGGAGAAGCATAGGCGGAGTGTAGACCCAAACATGGTGAAATCTGGTTCACCGATGGGTCCAAGATGAAGGAAGGTGTGGGAGCAGGATTTAGTGGACCAAGACAGATTTTGTCATCGCCTGGAGGACCACAACTCTGTCTTCCAGGGGGAGGTTCTCGTGATCAAACTATATGCTGAGGAAATAATAGGGTCTGGCAGGAAGGTCAAGACCATCTGGATTTGCTCGGACAGTCAGGCAGCTCTGAAGGCTTTAGGTAAGGCTATTACCAGCTCTAGGCTGGTGGCTGAGATTATAGCGTCTGTAGCAGAGCTGAATTGATACTTCGCTCAACCTAACCTGGATTCCAGTACATTTTGGCTGGATAGGGAATGTTTTGCCTTAGCAAAACAGTGTGTATAACTCAAGGACCGCTAATGGGCAGTGGACATGCCGCCTCAGGAAGGGCGCAAGTGGATCACGGCACATATAGACAGGTTGTGCAGGAAAGAATGGAATGCAACCTTGGGGTGTAACAAATCCAAGGTACTGTGGGGTTACTCAGGAGATTTGTGGGGCAAAGAATTACTCTCCTTAAGTAGACATCAACTCAGAGTTTCTGTAGAGCTGGTCACAGGCCAAGGGAATCTGAGGGGGTTCCAATACAAAATTGGAAAATATAGGTCCCCTGTTTGCAAGAGATGCGACGAGAACCAAGAGGAAAGCCCAATCCATGTACTCTGTGAGTGCCCTGCTTTGGGAGCTGCAAGGAGAAAGTGGTTTAGCTGGCAGGTATGCACACCAGAAGACTTCATATGATATAGCATTAGGTGGGTACTTTGGATCTGTAAAGAGTTAGGTATCGACTAAGCTAATCCTGTGGTAGGGACTGGAAGAGAGTACAAAGGTTGTAGCTATGTGCTCTACATCGATAAGGTCCCTCCGAGTTTTAGTAATAAAATAATAATCTTAGTCCTACATAAAAACCTGACTAAACTATAACGCCAAGTCGAGGCAAAAATTAATTATTGTTTAACGTAAGAAACCATCCACTCTAATTAATATTTTCCAGCTCATAAAGTTAAAATTGGATATTTCAATTAGTTTTCAGTTTTATAACTAATTTGGCGCTGGAAATTGAAAATTTCCACTAAAGCTTTTAAGGTTTAAGTTAAAAAAAATAAATATCTTGACAGAATCTGCAAGATATTTATTGGTAGGACGAAATTTCTTTAAATGGAAGTAAATGATTGTTAAAACCTAATTGTTTTTCTAAAAATGTTTAAATCTTATTTTCCGATTACATGATTTTATGAATACTGACTTACTAACAAATGTATTCCGTCATAGTTTTGTGAAAAACGTAGACAGAAGAAATATTTAAAAACTACACTAGTGAAATGCTAAAGGTAGGCTTCATTTTAAACGAGGGATGGAATTACATCGTATTTTCAATATACAAAAAAAGTAAAGTTTGTAACCAACGAGGGCTTAGGTAAAAATATCGGAAGGAATCATATTTGAAAAGAGTTCCAAGTTTCGTAATATATTGTAGGGATAAATAAACCAATAGTCGTGTCAACATTTAAAATTTTAGACTAAATTTTAATTTTATCGTTCCATTACAAGTACGTCATTAATAAATTTTCATTACAAATTCTATCCTTCGTTTGATTTCACTTATACTTTTCGTTACAAGTCCTCTCTTCTACCTCTAGTATTTTCATTATAATTTCTTACTCCCGTTTGTTTCTACTACTAGTGTTATCATAACATATTCTTTCCTTTTGATTTCACCTATTGTATTCACATTAGAAATTCTTACCTTCCCTATTTTCCCTTATAGTACTTTAATAACAGATTCTTCCCTTTTGCTTTTACCTATTGTATTTACATTACAAATTTTTACCGTCGCTACTTCCCCTTCTAGTATTTTCATAACCAAATCTTTCCTTTTGCTTTCACCTATTGTATTTACATTACAAATTTATACCTTCGATACTTCCCCTTGTAGTATTTTCATAACTATATATTTCCTTTTGCTTTCACCTATTGTATTTATATTACAAATTCTTTCAAACATTTGCTGTCACTAAAAAAAAGGATTATCTCCAATTTTTTTCATCGTTTGCCTCTCTACTTCTAGTACTTTAATTACAATTTCTTCCTTCGATTACTCGCACTTCTAGTATATTCATGACAAATTCCGTCATTCGTTTGTTGTCACTTCTAGTATATTCCTTACTTATCCTTTCCTTCGCTTGCTTAGACTTCTAGTATTTTCATTAGAAATTCTTTCGTTCGTTTGTTTTAGTAGTATATTTCTAAAAATGTGTACCTTATCTTGCTTACACTTGCAGTATTTTCATAAAATATTTTTCCTTACTTTGCTTTCACTTGTAGTATTTTCTTTATAAAATCTTTCTTCGCTTGTCTCTACTCTTAGTATTTTCCTGACAAATTCCGTCATTCGTTTGTTGTCACTTGTAGTATATTCGTTTCTAATTCTTACTTCGTTTGCTTCCACTTTAATTATTTTCATGACAAATTCCGTCATTCGTTTGTTGTCACTTGTAGTATATTCTTTACTAATGCTTTCTCTCACTTGAATAGAATTCTAGTATTTTCATTAGACATTCCTTCGTTCTTTTATTTCTTTATCTTGCTTACACATGAGTATTTTCATAAAATATTCTTCCTTACTTTGCTTTTACTTGTAGTATTTACATTATAAATTCTTCCTTCACTTGCTTCAACATCTAGTATTTTCATGACAAATTCCGTCATTCATTTGTTTTCACTTGTAGTATATTATTTACTAATCCTTTCCTTCGCTTGGTTAGACTTCTGGTATTTTCATTACAAATTCCTACTTCACTTGTTTCCACTTTTAGTATTTTCATGAGAAATCCCGTCATTCGTTTGGTGTCACTTGTATATTCTTTACTAATCCTTTCTTTTGATTGCTTAGAATTCTAGCATTTTCATTAGAAATTCATTCTTTCGTTTATTTTTACTTGTAGTATAGTCTTAAAATTTGTTCTTTATGTTGCCCACACTTGCAGTATTTTCATAAAATAATCTACTTTACTTTGCTTTCACTTGTAGTATTTTCATTATAAATTCTTTCCTTCATTTGCTTCAACCTATAGTATTTTCTTGACAAATTCCGTCATTGGTTTGTTGTCACTTGTACCAAGGGGGACCTCTAGTCTCCCCCGAGGTGCTGCCGCCAACACCTGCGGACAGCAGAGAGGCTGTGTCGTCTTCGTTGTCGCCGCCGGATACTGTTGCGGTATCCAAGAAAACTGCTCCCCCTCGTAATAGGAAGTACCGCGACACCGAGTACAGGGAGGATCCCGCTACTGTGGCTACCGGCTGGAAGAGAGTAACCAAAGACCAAGCCGGCCCGTGTCGAGGAGTTGAAGAAGTATTTCTTCTGGGACTCCGAGGAAGCTAAAGACACCTGTACTGAGCTGATCCCCGACGACGAGCTTACTACATCGTTTAAGGAAATTACTGAGCTCGTTCTAGCTCCGAGAGTCTGCGTCCAGGACAAACGTTTCACAGAAGACCACATCCAACTCTACGAAGACCTTATGAGAGACGATGTGGAAAAAGAGCTCAGGACTAAACGCCGGTGGCGCAACAAGCAGCGGGCATGGCGAAGGCGACGACGGAGAGAAGCGGAAGCAGCCTCCCTATTAAAATAAGATATTTGCTGTATTAAAATAAAATTGTAATTTTGTTTGGTATTCTTTTTAAATATGTATGTCTTTGTAAAAGTTCCTTGATATATGCTTTACTAATCCTTTCTTTTGCTTGCTTAGACTTATAGTATTTTCATTACAAATTCTTCTTTCGCTTACTTCTACATCGAGTATTTTCATGACAAATTCTGTCAGTCCTTTGTTGTCCCTTCTATTATATTACTTACTAATCCTTCCGCTTCCTTAGACTTTTAGTATTTTTATTACAAATTCTTCCTTTGCTTGCTTCCACTTGTTGTATTTTCATGACAAATTTCGCCATTCATTTGTGTTCTTTTATAGCATTTTCTTTACTAATCCTTCCTTCGCTTGCTTCCACTTCTAGTATTTTAAACACAGATATTTCCCTTCTTCAGCTTACATCGCGCAGTATTAAATTCAGCACAAGTCATTATATTCTGAGTAAACCTTGTATTTTTCTTCAGTGAAATATTTACACTAAATAATTTTACAGTTTAAATATATGTTTCAAAAGTTGTAATATTTACCAGCATTAGAATTTATTTCAATACAAATTGTCTTACTATAAGTAATATCGGCTCCCATTAGTTAGTAGGCTTGCGGCTAAGGAGTTACGTTAACAGTTAGTTGATGTTAGATTCAAATTAATTACTTGCCATGAGGTACATTATCTTAGGGAGAAGCTATTATCAGGATAACAACGGCCTGTGAGAGTAATTACTAACATGTGGCCAGAGTAACTGATTAGGCAGCATGTGAACCAGCCGTGTGCGTGTCCAGTCAGCTCTAATCTAAATATTTTCTGTTTTTGGTTCTCGTTTCAAACGAATTATATACAAAATGTGGCAAATTTCCAAATATTTTGCTTAGTTATACATTTTGAAGAATTAAATAACCACTTATTTTTCAATTCAACTTGACACAAAATCACTACATTCTGATATTTCTCAGACACGGAGAAGACACAGCGACATGCAACATTGGGTAACACACTAAAAAAGTGGGACGCACACCAATAAGTCGTGATTTTATACCAAGTTAAATTGATAAATAAAAGATTAAAATCGATAAATTATAAAATAACTAAACATTATAAATTAACAATGAGTAAAAAAAATAATTTTTAGCTGAAAAAATATTTTTATTTACATTTGTGTACATTTTTGAAAATACAATTGGCATCGACGGAAGGATACAAATAC
>JBAIZL010000004.1:166819731-166832231 GCA_036971475.1 Prosapia bicincta | reverse complement strand
ATTATTATATTCCATATGATTTATAATTATAGTCCTTATTCAATTCCTTCTATTAGTTCACACTCTTCCTATGTATATCGTGGTCCGATTTCTAATCGTTAATAAAATAGCTTTTATGCATTCAAGTTCAAATACATGTTTTAAACTTCTAGTGGATGGCACTTGATGCCGCTATAGCTTTTTCAAATATTAATTCAGTAATTGAATTTATTAAATTAATTTTAGTTTTATACGCGAGAAAAGATGATCACAAAAGGAGCAAGGTATGCAATTTGGCTTAAAATAAGTGATAACATGATTTTATTAAACAGCTAATTTTATGTAATAGATTATGTGATAAAACAGCTGTTTTAACGCTTTGGCTATGTTACTTTAGTTATATTATTTGTAAATATTTAATAAAAAGTAACTAAAATATATATTTTTTTTGTAGACAAGAAGAAATTGATTTTAAAAATTTTTTGTTTGTATTAGGTCTACTTGTGTATGCACCTAAAAAAAAACGTCTGTTATGTGCAATAAAAATAGTGCTATACTTAATAAAAATTTGTTTTTTTTGTTATTATTGACTAATTTAAAACTAAAATAAGTAGGTCGTATTTGCCTCACGTAATATATGGTCGACAAAATATTCATAAACAATCTTTTATTTATATACAATGAAAAGATGGTTTAATGAAATACTAAGGGTAGACGAAGTTGTCTTACTTGGTCTCAAGAGTAGTTAGGAAAGGCAGTGTGGAAGAACTATGGTTCAAATGCCCATTTTTACCATAACTATGACTCATTTTCAAATTTGGAATATTTTTGTGAAATGAAAAACAGTAGGAATTCTTTCTCGCTGCTTTCAAATGTGCCCAAATTTAAACCGTATTATTTTGAAAAATTAATTATAAGTAATAATAAAAACCTACTTTGCACCGATGAATATTAATTTTAATTTAGTAATTAGCTATTAATTAGCTGTTTATTAGTTTTATAAAATAGAACACCACAGCATCATATTAGTTATCGTTTTGTAATTACACTTCATTTAACACAAAGTGTAAATATTTACACAAATAATAATAAACAAAAGTTAGTTCTATTTATTAATTTCAAGAGGTTGTGGGGTGAACGCCTGCGTAGCGGCAATACGATAACCCTCAACAATCTTGGTCATTTGAATGTCGTGTAACTTGGTTAGTTGAACGACTTGTATCTTGATTAGTTGAACGTCGGGTATCTTGGTCATTTGAACGTTACGTACACTTTGGTTAGTTGACACCTTGGTAATTTGAAGGAGCCCCTTAAATGAATCCTCTACATTAAGGTTAGCAAGGAACCAATTTATACATTCTAACACTCACCCGCTAAATAAAATTATAACACTAATATTTCGCTGTTAGAGGTGATACAATTAGGAAATGGAAAAATCAACGCGAATAGAAATACGTGAAATGGCCTTCTTTGCGAATGTGCTTTTTCTTTAAGCCCATAATTATTATAATGTTGTAACATCTAGAAGTTAGCAACACACTGACGCGGTATAAATAAAACGGAAGACATGCGGGATACTAGTAAAATAACTGCACTGAAATTGGAAAAGCAATCATGTGAAGAGCTTATTTAATCTAGTCACGGGCAGTTTCGATTAAGAAAACTATTGTTAGACAACTAGCTTTATTTTTATTAGTTCTTTGTTCATAGTGTCTAGAATCTTTTATCTCGGCTTTTCTCTATTGTAGAAAAGTAGAGACGACTCTCCTTAGACAGAACGCAAACAAAACAATTTCCTCGAAACTGTATCAGATGCCATGCAAATTGCTCACTCATCCTCTGCCTTATTTTTCCTTGGATGAACAATGATAAATGAATAGTATTTTACTGGGGAAGCATTTCAGAAATAGTGGTTACTCAGTTGTTACAGTCTGGTAGTGTTAACGCATCAATGACTTTCGAAGTGTAGGGTTGAAATTCATTTCCGGAGCGATGATTTCTTCTAACGATGATGCAACTTTACCCATTTTGAGTTTTTATTTCGTATTGAGGATCCACATCTAGTAGTTTTATAGGTATCTAAAACGTTATTTTGAAAATTTTATTTCTTTTACTTTTGAAAGCCCTCAGAATCATAAGAAAATAATAACAAAATTTGAGCAGACTTTCCAAAAATTTTAAAATGTTTCAAAGTGTATACATTTATTCTCACTCAGTGACCCATTTTGCAATGTATAGAACCCAAATTAGACTATTAGAGTAGGTTTGTTTGTTTTTAAAACACAGTATACCTGAGCTAGCTTTTGAAGGGTGAATGTAAATGAGAAATCCATTCTGTGTGCAACAACGTATAGTAAGATGGATGCCAATTCATTTGTCAACAGTTTAGCTTATGTAAGGAAATATTAAGTCATTGTTTTTTTTTATACATTTTAACTCTGTTATAATATAATATAATATGGGGGACTGTAAATCTTTTATAGCGAAGCCTTGATTTTAAAATATATGCACGACGCAAAATGAGGTTAATTTTGTATTTTTTTAAACATTGAACTTTTGATGAGTCAGAGAGGAGTTTTATTTTTTCCTGTATTTCTGAAGAGCTCCAATAGTATATATATATATATATATATATATATATATATATATATATATATATATATATATTAGTTTTATTAAACATTTTAGAAACAAGAATGTACTTACGTAAGATGTCTCAAGATGTTCGCAAGCTACATTACTACTAGCATTATCAAAACTTGAAATATTTTGGCCGGAACAGACACTGTACTCGTTTACCAATTATGTGATATCAAACTAAGCTATATTAACAACGTTGATAAAAGAATTATAGAAATATTGTACAACATTTAATAAAATTAGAATTATGGATTAATAATAAAATCGATGAGATGTGAACTTTACAACATATCGAGTTTTTTTGTATGAAAATATTTTTTCAAAAAAGAGTTAAATACTACAATTTTGGTTACTTAAACTTCGTTTAGTTGTAAATTTATCGACAATATAACTTTTCAATAGACAAAGTTGCCCAATAGTAACTAGATGCCCAAAGCGCTTGCATAGTGAGAGTAATAATTAATTTTATTGCTACATCTGTACGTTGTGTTGATATTTTGTAAAAATATAGTACATAGAAAGATTTCTCATTGTTCTAATAGTTTAGCATGTGTTCAAGGTTTCTTCACTGACGATCGGTAAATGTTGGTTTTATCAATAAATTAATGAGAATATCTCAATAATGTTTCTTGATATCAACGAGATCGTTAATTAATTAGAATTGGTTAGCCTATGTTAAGTATTATTTACCGCGTCCCAGCGGTAAAAACCAACATGTATGGAGTAGATGATGGTAGAAGTTCGAAATAACGATGATGGCAGAAGAGTTCAGACTTTTACCATTTAAAGTTAGTAAGTTTGTGGTTTTACTAGAAAATCTTATAGATTGCCAATGTAGGGTATTTGCAGTAACAAATACAAAAAAATAGACCTGTATGATTTTTCATATTCACTTGACTTTTCAAACTTCTAATCTTTATTTGCATGCTTCTCATTTAATTGGAACTGAAATTACATTCAAACTGTACTGCCCCACTATAAAAGTGCTAATGTTTTGTACAAATACGGTGCAAAAAGAAGAATGTTTGTTTTATTTTTTGTTTGAAATTCCGCTTAAAATTTATTTATATTATTTAAAGCAATTTTAAAATGTTTAAAAAAGGTAAACATAGTTTCTGTCAACGGTAGCTAATTTCACATACATTTGCATAAAGTTAAACCATTAATCGTCAATATTTTAGTGATAAACATACGTAAGTTGATCAAATAAAGTTTTGAGAACGAATTACGTTTTATTGCTAGTTTTATTACTATTTGTGGAAATGTGCTTTCACATATAAGAAAATAAGGTTTAAAATTGTCTTGAATGTCAAATAAAATATTTCATGTGTGTAAAACACCTGACGTTTGACAAAGACGTGGAAACAAAATACGATATTCCAGTCACGTGGTGCGTTCCAGCTATATTCCCATCTCGTCATCTTCACAAGACGGCACTCACGTTGTCAAAATAGAGTCCCAACGTTTCAGATGGTATGCAAATAGGATTCCTTTTGAAATTCAGTTGTTTTCCAAACACCAAAACGACATACAAAGGATTCGCGTTTCTAATTTACGTGGAAAATCCCATTGAGAGACGTGGATCTCTGTATGTATTACATGCTTATTTATTCCCTTCATCATTGTATTATTGGAATTGCAGAAATATGTTTCGGATCTTATGATAACAGTTTACTGCAACAGATTAAACGTAAAATCGTAAACTTTTAATTTAATTATGATAGAGAATTATCTAGAGTTTAAGAGAATGGCCACTTGAGCCCTACACTTGATGACCTTGGGGTATCGTCAGACTGTCGTAGTATGGCGTCCGTGTAATAGAAGATATTTTTGTGGTATTCAGTTCAGTATTTAATCAGTGATTGCAGTTAAGTTAATCACTATTAACAAAGGACTATGGTAGTTAAACTAGTTTATAAAAACCTGGTGTTTATGTAAGGGTAATGATCCTGGCCGAATACGCGTCTCTGAAGAAACAGTGTAATGATTCCAACTCGCGTTTGAAAGTCTAGAAGTGCCGACAAACTACTTGCAAACAACGCACTCCATACACTTATTTTATATAATTCTTAAAATGTAAACATTTATCATTTAGAAAAAACGTTTTTCGAGATGTTTATTTTCAGGTTAATAATTCACACGGTTTTAAAAATAATTATCAGATATAGAGTTTAGCTGTTGAGAAAAATGAAGTGAATACCAAATCAAACATAACCTGCGAACATTATTACCTTTTCGAAAAACTACATCATTGTACAAAAACGAAAAATTGTGTATTCTTTAATATTAATAGTGTAAAACACATATACTGTCTCTCTTCCACACACAAACACACACACCCAAAGTGCACGCAAATACAGACACACACACACACACACACATACACACACACACACACACCACACACACACACACACACACACACACACACACACACACACACACACACACACACCCTCAGCCACACACACACACACACACACACACACACACACACACACACACACACACACACACACACACACACACACACACACACACACACACACACACACACACACACACACACACACACACACACACACACACACACACACACACACAATGGAATATTCTATACCTCGGTATATTCCTTAAAGAAGATTCAGTAATCTGTACTACAAGTTCTAGTTTCTAGAACCTATTTAGCAACCCACAGCATTAAGATGTAATTAAACATTTTCTTTTCACTTTACAGTAGAACATTGCGTGTGAATAATTAGATGACTACTTTGTGTGTATTAGCTTAAGTGAACATTGTAACCTCGTCACAGGTTATTAACATCACAATGGCTTGCGCTTTGCACCTCCCCTTATGTAGCAGTTAGTTGCACTAATTAGTAAGTAAGGGGGTTGTGTTCGGTTTCTATATGTTCTCGTTAATAATGTTATTTCTAAGGCTTCACACAGCACAACGGCGCATTGCGCAATAATTGTTCTATTTGGTTTCGTTTCAATGAAATTAGAAAATAATTAATTCTCAAAAACATCACGAAAACAAAAAAAAATAACATGTTATGAAGTTTTTAATCGTTTAACAGTGGTATAAGATGTCGAGAAATGCCGCTTTCATCTACGTCACTTGTTTGTTACACACTAATTTATAATCATAATAACATCATATTTTTGCCTTATTCAATCTAATGTAAGCTTAATAATAACTTAGACCAACTATGGTGTAATTTTTTAAATTATAAATAAATAACACCTCTGAGCATAAAAACATTTGATTTAAAATCTGATGTACATTTCGATCGCATAGCAATCATCTTCAGAGGAAACGATTACCAGAATATCCAATTGTCGTCTTATAGTAATTTCCACTGAAGATGATTACTTTGCATTTGAAATGTACATTAGGAATAGAATAAAAGGTTTTAATTGTTAGGATTCATTTATTTAAAATAAAATAATAAAGGATGATTAATTTCCCCCCTTAAACAAAATATTACTAAACTTGATATTTTTAGTAATGTTTGGTCGTCTCAAAATAAACACATGCTCCTGTTAGCCAACTATTGTAGTCATTCTAGTAACATGTGTTAATTTTCACCAAAATCAACGTATGAATATTTTGTCCAAAAGAAATTTACCTTTATTCAAAACCTACTATCAGTTCATACTGTCCCCAAATATAGTATATCTTGTTCATATTTACAATTAATAATAAAATACGTTTTTATTCGTCAACTCAAATTGAAATGTATACAATAGAGTCTCGAAAATCCGAGTTCCGATATTCCTAGCTTCCTTATAATTCGAGCCTATTTCTATCTGAACATATTTGATCTATTTGTAAGGAAATGAGTCGGGCGTCTAAGAAATGTTTATAGCCATAAAGAAAATGAATCGGGCGTTCAAGAAACATTTATACCAATACATCATACAACGGAAATGATTCAGGCTGCCAAGAAATGTTTATATCAATACGGTAATTTTCTTCCTACTCATTTTGTTGTCCTAGTAGTTGTTGTTATGCTGTCGCTCATGCTCGATATTATTTTATGTTTGAATGTCCATATCAGTTAAGTTTAGATGGCAGAAGGTCAATGGGTCATAAATATCTTTCTTTATTTAGGCTGTAAGTTTTGACAGTCAACAAATATCCTTGCACAAATGTCTAGCCTTGTGCATGACATGTCAGAAAATAAACTCTCTTGAAGCAAACAATGACGACACTCATGATTAGCCGGACAGGTCTTTATTCCCGCTGTTAACAAATCCGCTTCGGGCTATTGCCACATTGACCTGGATATGAGGGGTTTAACAGTATTAGGGTTCATTAGAAGTCTGTTTTTTTCTAATGCTCAGAAACATTTTCTGTGTAATCCAAGTTTTCGGTAATCCGAGAAGTTCTCAGACCCATTCACTTCGAATTATCGAAACTTTACTATATATTTCTTTATTTGTAGGGGTTGACACTTAATGTTAATACAGTTTTTTCAAATATTTATTAATTAAATAAATTTAAAAATGTTGATGTTTTTAGGTTGCATTAGAGCTGAATGACATGTTTGAAATCCAGCACTCAACTGGATTTTTAATAAACTTAAATATCGTTAATAAAATACTTTTTATTCATCCACTCAAGCTGAAATATATTTGTTTAAACTTGTAGTGGATTACACTTGATGTTAATAAGATTTTTTCCAAATATTAATTCATTATTTTTAGTTAAAGAAAGTGGATGTTTTTTTGATTGTATTCGAACTATATGACTGCATGTTTGAAATCCAGCACTTTGGCACTGAGCCAACATGCTGATAGCTGTACATGTTTTTTTAGAGAGGTATATGAATAGCAGTATTTTGACCAGAACATTTTGAGGATTGTATATGTTGGGACTTTGTATGGAATAATAATTCGTCACGTTAACAGGAAATTGTGCTACTTAATATTGACTCTGTCGTATATATACACATATTTATATTATTTGTAATTATTTAATAAAAAGTAACTAAAATTAACATTTTCTGTTTACCAAAGTAGTAATTGACTTGAATTTGTTTCTCATATTACTTGTTTTAAGATAAATGTATGTTTATAGAAATAATGAATTAAATATTTTTATTCAAGGTAGACTACTATATAGATGAAAATCACTCTGAATAAATGCAGAAAGATGCATTAAAGGTAAATAAAAATGCTTATACATCGCTTACTGCAGGCCAATATAGTAATAACCCAAGGGTGAGCAATGAATCTTGGCCCTTGCAACTTGCCTTACGGACTTTTAAACAGGTACGAAATAGAACCAAGGATAACACGTTAAGAGACAGCTACTAATTGCGACCTTTTTCACTGAGAATAACAGACTGCAGTTGTCGGTTACGTCAAGTGATAAATTAGCCAAGTTCTTAAGAAAGTGGAAGCATGTTGGTATATGACGTCACAGATAACCAAATGCATATGAAGCGACACATTTCGAAAGATATTTAAACAAGTACAATTATATTTGTTTCATTTTAAATGTAATGAATTTTGTTTATTTTAATTTTGTATGTTGTTTCAATGCATTATTTTAACTAACTATAAAGTCAGACATTCCTGGTGTAACCTCTTGATTCACGGACTATTCCACACTAGGCTATCATAGAATTGGTCTGAAAAAAGTTAAAGTTTCTTTCAGGAAGCTCAAAAGCTCAGAGATTTAAAAAAAAAATTGTAAATGATCCAGATGTTTGCATTTATTATAATATCAACATAATTTTTATACCTGAATTTATCAATTTTAACACTTAGGGAAACAACATTACACCAGGGTATTTGTGAAAAAATGTTTTATTTACGTTTTATAAATTGAATTATCGGAAAAAATAAAATGATAAATGTCTAATTCTTCGTCTTTTCTGATGAAATGCGTTTTGAAGATACGATAAAATTCAGGTGGAATAATTAATTTTTCTGTTCTAAAAGTTTCCCATAAAATTGAAAATTTTGTTGCTACTGCACCAAGCGCTAAAACTGGACACCCATTGCAAAAAACAATTTCCGTTCTAATACTGCCGAAAATATTTGCTGGAGGGTTTTATGGGTGGCGGAAACTTTAGTTTATTTTAAAATTTGTAATGATTGCAAAATATCATGAAGAAAGTTCCTTTTATGTTACACGAATACTTTTAAACACACACACACACACACACACACACACACACACACACACACACACACACACACACACACACACACACACACACACACACACACACACACACACACACACACACACACACACACACACACACACACACACACACACACACACACACACACACACACACACACACACACACACACACACACACACACACACACACACACACACACACACACACACACACACACATATATATATATATATATATTTACCTTTAGAAGATTCTGTGGAAAGTGTTGCTTGTAATAATTTAATAACATTTTCAAATTTTTGGGCGATTATGTTTTTAACCAAGTATTTGACCTTAGAGTAGAAAGTGGGTGTAGGTTTATTTTCGAAGTGAATAGGGACGTCACGTCTTTCCGCAATTATAGCTAAACACCTACATTCATATATTTACACTAATGCCTTTTAAAAGGGTTTGGATTAATCAGAATATATATGATTTGAGTATGCTAAGGTATCAAAGCTTGTCAAGCTGTAATCTGGAAGAGTAACTCGCGTTTGCTATACCTCGACTAAACTATGTAAAAACAAGAATTAAATTAATTAATTTTGCTTTTATATTGGTGTAAAACACTTCACAAAATGACAAATATCCAATATAGCTATTTCAACCTATTTGGCCTAAAATAAGTGATGACATATGATTTCATAAAACAGCTGATTTTCTGTTATAGGTTATGTGGTAGAAAAGCTGTTTTAACGCATAGAATATGTTACTTCATTTATATTAGTTTGAATTACTTAATACAAAGAAGTTGAAATAAAAGTTGTCTTTGTTGACCCAAGTAGGAATTGAATGTGATGAAAAATGATTTATATTAGGGTCTACTTCTTTATATTAGAAGACCAATATTTTTTTGAAAATATTTTAAAAATATACAAAGCCGATTACTCATATCTATATTTGTTTTCATTCGGAATTCGTGAATTTTCCGATCATTGAAAGGTATGGAAATTCATGCCTGATACTAACTTTCGCGGCGGCATGAAACAATCCCAAAGTTTGCCCTTTTGAATAGCACACGTTATTTACTCAGTTCTGAGGGGGATACACCTCAGTTTTGTAAGATCTATCTTCCACGTGCAATTAAAACTTAGCAAGAATGTATCTGGCATTTGGCGTTCGAGTGCGAGCTGGTAGCATAGTATTTGTCTTCTTAAAGGGAAAGTTTTCTCGTCTTAGGAATGTAATTAAAAGTTCGCCGCGCACTTTATTTGTCTTTCAAGTCATGTAATTGTATTTCACGCTTGTGGGAGTAAGGGAAAAGTTGAATCGCGTACAAGGTCTATTAGGAGATCTATTCGCTTTAGGAAACGTACTGTTCTTTCAGTGATAGATTAGACACTAAATCTCTTGAAAGTAAAAACCTCTAATCATATAGTTTAATAAAACGTTTTACTTCTTGAGAATCTTTTCGTGAATCGTTAACGTTCAATCTTCCTGTTAGAATATAAGTGAAGTCGTCGTTGAACACCAGTTCATACAGTGATGTGGTCAACACTACACAGTGCTTCTTGCATTGATCGAATCTCTAAAGATGTTAGAATACACGTCATTCAGCCACGATTACGGGACGAATCGGCCCTCTTCTCTCTCAACGAAAGAATATATTTTATGAAGACTACATTGTAGGACGGATCGGTAACCCTAGGACATCCCTGTGTTGGTACTTCCAGACCGCTCAGGTGGTTCAATTGTTTGTTCAAACCTCAATTAGTCTGATTGTAAGACCCTGGAGAAGAATTATGGGTTGCGAAATTTAGTAATAGACTGTTTTTTCAATTCCTTATATTAGTTCACACTCTCTTTACATATACACACACTTATATATATATATATATATATATATATATATATATATATATATATATATATATATATCTTGATCAAATTTCCAATCGTTATTAATATACTTTTTATTCATCCATTCAAGTTCAAATACATTTCTTAAACTTCTAGTAGATGACACTTGACGTAAATACAGTTTTTTTCAAATATTAATTTACTAATTAAATTTAATGAATTAGTTTCCTACGGGAGAAAAACGTTTCACAAAAGGGGCAAGGTTTTCAATATAGCTATTTATTTTTTAGGATTTGATAAAACAGCTGATTTTATTTTATAGGTTATGTAGTAAAACAGCTGTTTTAAAGTAAAGGTTATGGTACTTTATGGTAAATTTTTCTTTATTGACCTAAGAAGGGATTATATTAATTAAAACAACCTCTCACCACAAATTCAACAAATTTTATTTTAACCTTATGTACATTTCGACTACAAAGTAATCATCTTCAGAGGTATTTTTACAAATAACTGTGGTGAGAGGTTGTTTTAATTAATATAAACATTTACGCCACAGTTGTTTTAAGTTGTTGTTAAGAAGGGATTGATTAATTTTTTTTTGTTTATATTACCTGTTTAAAAAAATACATATTCTATTCAAGAATGTGGGTTAAATAATATTTAGTAAACACACAAAGTATCACAGCGGAAAAGAGAGAGAAGGGAGAGAGGGGGAGGGAGATAAAAAGACAGAAAGAACCAAAGCAGATAGAGAGAGAAGAAAAGGAGGGGTAGAAAGAGGGAGAATGTAATAGTATCAAAAGTATGCGTATATCTGTTAAGATTTGTGTTTAGAAATTTCTGCCAACAATATTAAATTCCAGAGGTTGAATTCTGAAAAGTAGAATATTTAAAATTCCGAGGATAACAGAATGGAACACAGACATTCGCAGGGAAATGAAGCAATCTCATTTTTGCCGGATTAAATTTACGCAATATGGGAGTGAAAATATTTGTTGTATCTAATTTTCTTCTTGTTTTCTTCACATTTAAATATTCAGAGATTCTCTAAGCATGGTTTCATTGGTGTAATCTGTGCGCTTTGCAACTGTATTGTCTGTGTATAAGCATCATGGAAATTAATAAGCTTCTTCCATATAATGTCGCACAAGTTCTCTAATAAAAATATATTAATAAAAAATGTGCAATATTTTTCGTTGCATTTTGTGGCGAGACAGTAAAACTATCTTGGTCTACGAAGGATAAGATGAGATTGTAGAACATTTGCAAGATTGTAGGAGGAGTGTAAAACCGCTACTATTATCGGTAAAAGAAATATAAGGAGAAAAGGTTTTATTTGAATTACTTTTCATTAAATAATTACAATTAATATAAATAAAGTAATATACTCTATGAGTTAAAACATCTGTTCTACCACATAACTTATAACACAAATCAGTTATTTTAGGAAATCATTTGTTATCACTTATTTTAGACCAGATGTGACGAAATAATTATATTGCCCCTTTTATAAAACGTTTTTCTCCTATTTTATATAGGACTAACATTAATTGATTACTAAATTTTAAATATTGAATTAATATTTGAAAAAAAGTGTATTACATCAATTGTCCTCTACTACAAGTTTAAAAATGTATGAATAACGATTGAAAATTTGTACAAGATATACTTGAATTTGCTTTCAATACCTGTAATTTCTCACAATAAATGTTTTCTATATATATATACTATTATGTATGTCTACTTGAATTTAACGTTTGTATGTTTACGTATTGTGAATCCTTTTAATTTGAAATATTTTAAAATTAGGAAATTATTTATTTTACCCTTATGTCAAGATACGTGTAATTAGTTACTAGTACACACACACACACA
>JBAIZL010000004.1:166639731-166812231 GCA_036971475.1 Prosapia bicincta | reverse complement strand
TAGATAACATTAAAACAATCAACCTATTTTGAAGGTAACGAACAGGGTTTGGTATTAGACCGGAGTGCCAATTCAACACACCCAGTAAAATTTTCATCCGCACTGTTTTCACTGAGAATCCATATAAATTTTTTTTTGTGATGTCGTGAAAATCCTTTGTGAGTTTTGTAGACATTATGTTTTTACAACTATTCTTTGAGCTTAGTTTGTGAGGTTATCTTAAAACAAATAAAAGACATACACAAATTTACAAATTAGTAATTTATTTACTCAAACGCGTTTCAATGACAAAGTCACCATCATCAGTGAGTGTTGCTACTACAAACTCTAACTTACAACTCTTGTAAGTGTTAAGTTGGAGTTTGTAGTAGCAACACTCACTGATGATGATGATGACTTTGTTATTGAAACGCGTTTGAGTAAATAAATAATAGTTGTGGGTCTTGTGTGTGTCTTTTATTTGTTTTAAAATTATGTGTTTTTTTCAAATTGAAATGTATTTTCATGGGAATAAACGTTTACTTGGGAATATAATGTAGTTTTATTTCCACGAATCATGCTTTGGAATTGTGTTGAAAGCAATACAGGAAATAATATGTTAAATGCACGTTTTCCGTTGCTTTCCGGGAAATGCAGGTTTGCATTCTGAAGACGGACAATAGGGGCTGCAAACACTGCGGCGATGCAACAATAGTTTACCTCAGGGGAGGGGTCTCAAGAATATCACATCTCACAACAATAGAGCCAAATGCTGCAGAGCTTCTCTGGGAATACGTTATGTGGGAAATAAAAACCACAAGTGTCATTTCTTAAAGTACAATTTATTACCTTATCTTACTATTTATTCTTTGTTGCAGTGTTCCATGAGAAAAGGGCATCTGGTGAAGCGTGTTTTATGTAATTAATTTTCTTTTGTTTTTTTACTAAGACAAAGAATAATAACATCAAGTAGCACATTCATGTACGAACTGAGAAAAGCTGTCTTTCGTTTTAATAGTTAGCTATAGAGAAAATGTATAATGCAAGATATATGCATAATGGAATCAAGACAGGTATAACAACTTTACCAGCGACAAGGGGGAGCAAGACTCAAGTGTTTAAGTGGCTCATCTGATCCTTCCTATAGTGACCATAACTACTTGTCTGACCCTTCCTATAGTGACCATAACGACTTGTCTGACCCTTCCTATAGTGACCATAAATACTTGTCTGATCCTTCCTATAGTGACCATAACTATTTGTCTGACCTTTCCTATAGAGACTATAACGACTTGTGTGACCCTTCCTATAGTGGCCATAACGACTTGTCTGACCCTTCCTATAGTGGCCATAACAACTTGTCTGATCCTTCCTATAGTGACCATAACTACTTGTCTGATCCTTCCTATAGTGACCATAACTATTTGTCTGACCTTTCCTATAGAGACTATAACGACTTGTGTGACCCTTCCTATAGTGGCCATAACGACTTGTGTGACCCTTCCTATAGTGGCCATAACAACTTGTCTGATCCTTCCTATAGTGACCATAACTACTTGTCTGATCCTTCCTATAGTGACCATAACTATTTGTCTGACCTTTCCTATAGAGACTATAACGACTTGTGTGACCCTTCCTATAGTGGCCATAACGACTTGTGTGACCCTTCCTATAGTGGCCATAACGACTTGTCTGACCCTTCCTATAGTGGCCATAACAACTTGTCTGATCCTTCCTGTAGCTACCACAAAGACGTGATTGACGTTTCAAATATTTAAATTTTAATTAAAAATTAAAATATTGATAATTTTACGTCTAAGTTAGGAAGATGAAAGCACCAGTACGAAAAAAAAGTGAATAACTCGTGTAAGAGTTTACTATCGGAAAAAATTTAAAAAAATTAATTAAAATGCTGTTATGTATATTATTTGCTTACAGTTTATTTATGGAATATATTTTAAATTATATTATTTAAAACCTATATAGGTAATATTTAGTACACCTTACACGCATGCATACATGAGTTCATGGTACACTGAGTTACATAAATAATTTAGTTGTTATTTAGAATTACATTTTACCAAAATACATCTAAATGTATACCGGATCTATCACAGTTGTCAGCTCCTCTCCGTCTCCAGTTTATAATTTCTTGTCATAAGTTAATGCCTCTTCTAATTCTTATGCAACGATTGTTTCGTCAATGTTATCGAGCGAACTTCTTCGTAGCCACCCTCTCTTTCTTTTCTCATAGGGAATCTACTCTAATACCTTTCGGGGCCACTTGTCTTCTGCCATCCTCTTTACATGTCCAAACCATGCCAATTGCCATATATAGCTTCTATGTACCTTCGATTTTCAATTACTTCTTTCTATCTATTTCCATATACTTTTATCCATTCCCATTTCGTTACAAATGTATTCATTTCTGAGCCTTTTAAGACTCGCTTTACCACAGCTTTGTCGTAGATAATCCATTTCCATCGTCATTAGTTTGTTACTATTAGCTTAGGCAACATCCCACACCTCTGCACAGTAAAGTATAACGCTCTGAACAATGCTTTTATAAATGTGTTTCTTTACTTCTTTCGTGGTTGTCTTTGGCCAGAGAAGAGAGTTCAAGGTTCGAGTCACTGCTCTGGCTTTGTTTCTTCTTCTTCTGGTTTCATCCTCACTCTCGCCTTTACTAGGTCGCCCCCTAGATATTCGCACGTTTGTACTTCCTAAATGTCACTGTTTTTAAAGTAAAGTCCCAAAATACATCTAACTAAACAAAATAAACATAAAAATCCAAGAAGTAAAATAAAAGTAATTTACTCACTATAAATGAAGACCAGATGTACCTTTCAACTTTTCGTCTTCAGAGGTACACCAGAGAGACCATCTTAGTTCTTCTGAAGATGGTTAACTTGTAACCGAAATGTACATCACATGTTAATTTATAGTGAATAAATTGCTGTTATTGTACTTATTGGGTTTTTATTTATATTCCACAGTTTCATAAGAAAATAAATGAAACACATCAACGATAATCTTATGAAGAAAACATTTCCTGATATTTATGATAATATTTTTAATTTCTCTACAATAAAGTAAATAAAAACTAACTATACCCAATTACAATTAAACCTGGGGGACAAAGTTGGTCGCGTCTACAAAATACTTTAAGCTGTACGTGTCCCCTGGGTAGTGATAAATGACCAGCAGAGTTGGCTGAGAGCCCAAGCCAAGCAGAGACAATGCAAAAGCCAAATACACTCAAGAACCAAAATCAAAATGGCCTTCCTAAAGGCCTTCTTCCTACTATCTTCTGGAATACCGGAGGCCTAAGTAACTCAAATTTCAGTGAACTTAAGACCACTATATACGCTTGTGACGCTGACTGAAGCAGAAGCATCAACAGATAATCTACAATTTTATGAACTGACAAACTATACTACATATGTGCTGAAAAGATCAAGACAGGTTGCCTCTTGGATCCTGGTGGAAGTAAACAAGAGACATCTTAGTAACTTCTCTATTATTCATGAAATGGAGAACGCTGACAAAATGGAGGTAATAAGACTAAAAACACTGCCAATAGAACACTGTACAATGTCTTTGGCCTATATAACCCGCCCAATAACAGACCCAATTTTGATTGCCTTGCTGTAAATTAATTGAAGTGATAAATATCCAAACACCATAATCATCGGAGACTTTAATGCACACTCTCCAAGATGGGGCTATGGAACTACTAACCCTGCCGGATGATCTGTGGAAGACCTAATTGGCAACTCAAACCTTAAACAACTAACTTAAGAGTGACCCAACCTTCCTCTAGTTCGCCGGCTAAGCATCAACACCTGATTTAGCTTTAAATGTGCATGCAAACATTGCAGCGAAAAGCACATGATGGGAGCGATCATCGGTCCCTCATCTTGGAAATTAAACCAAAGAAAACTGTACTTCCGCAGCGACGGATGCCAAGATGGAATTTTAAGAAGGCTGATTTCGTCGCGACTCAAGACACAAATATCACCAGTCATTTATGCCGAGCAACTTGGAATTAAATACAACCTGAAACTGGGGCAAGCATCTAAATTCCCAACCTGTCATACGGTTTTACCATCATTACCAGAGGGAAAACTGTCGCTTCTAAATCACAAAGACTCCAAGGCTAATAGCGATCCCCACATCCTGAAGGCCGCTTGATGTACAGTAAAGATAACTGGATTCATGTATACACCGATGGGTCAGCGGTAAATCGTGCCTCTGGTGCTGGATTTTACAGCGACCTCTTTGAGGGCTGTAGCCCAGTGGAATTAATGACAACAACTTCGATGGTGAGATTGCGGCTATAGTACAAGCTGCCGAAAAACTTTTTTCGATCTCCAGAAATTTGGAAAGAATTGTGTTCTTCGTGGATTCACAGTCTGCTATAATTGCACTAACTAGTAATTCCTCCACCGACTGTGTGCAAACAATGAATGGACGAAAGGCCTTGGCAGGGATGATTGGAGAAGGGTGGTTATTGTGCTGCAATGACTCCCTAGCCATGTCGGCATTGAAGGAAATGAATGTGCATACCAGCTAGCGAAGAAAGGTAACACCTTGCCACAGGCTGATAATCCTATATCTCTATTGACAGCAAGAAGCCTGATTGAATCTACAATCAATGAAAAAACAAGGGAAACCCAAAATGAAATGAGCGCTGGTAAGATATAGAGGGGCCAGGCGCACACAGTGCTAATACCAAGTAGTCTACCTAGAGTGGAAGCTGTTGCCAGATTCAGAATGCTTACCGGCCATGACTATCTGCAAGCCCATCTATATAATATAGGATTGTCTCAGACAATATATAATGCCTCAGATATTTGCCCTCTGTCCAACTGTCAAAAGATGGATGCCCCACATCTTCGGAATTGCACAGCGTTGCAAGATGTGGAAAACCGAAGCCAGCATTGTCTGTACTGGGAGGCTAGGAGGAGAATGGCCGAAATGCCAAGATCTGGCAATGGTTAAAGTAAAGTACAAATAAACCTGAGCATAATTTTTTTCGTAATTATTCAATCCTTATGTTTAAGAAAAATGTGCATTCTACGCAACTTTTCTACATAAAAAACCCTGATTTAAGGTTCTTTTTATATTTCTTGAGTAGAATAATTTATTCTACGATTACGCTAAAACACAAAATCAAACGGCGAGTCCTCTCAAATAGCGAGACTGAAGTTTTGAAATAACATTTACTTTTTTACTCTAAATATTTTATGTTGCCTGTTTAGAGAGAATATTAAATTATTTAAGGTTTTATATGGCCTGACATTCTCCTCATTACTTTTTCACAAATTTTAACTTTAGATTTATTGAGGTCCTAGATTAGTGAAAATAGATTATTGAAAAAAGTGATTATTTTTCGTAATAATTTTTTTTTGTAATACGATAATTTGTACCGTACAGTAAGAAATCTATGAGTTGAGTGTAATTGTACAAAATAACTCATTTCATTTCAATAATCGATGTACTATGTAAATGTCTAATTTAAAATTTGAGACTTTTTAGGTTCGTTCCTGGTATACATTATCATTCACAAATATTACCTAATTTAAAATACCAAACTGTAGTGAAATATTCTACCTATAAGGCCGCAAACCGCTATGAGTGGCCTAAGATAAACCCTCATGTACATTTCGATGACCATGATCACCGTAGGGTCTCTACAAAATTACAATCTAGAATACAATAATTTACTGATTAAACTGAAAGTCAGTTAGTGTTGGGGTTTTTGCCAATACTTTCATTGTAATATATTTTACCACTGCGCTGTTGATATTGTACGTTGGTTAGTACGAAATAAATAAATCAATCTTTATACAATTCATTTAAGGGTAGTTAATAAGTTATTAAAAAGTATTTACGAAGAGAACCGTCAACAAACTTATGCAACTAATTAATAGGTATCAACCGATGAACAAAACTTATTTTACTTATATCTCGTAGTATCTCATCATTAACTAAACGGTTTTATTAGTTTATATAAATTTTTGTTTATGTGTTCTTAGTTATGGATATATCTAATTAGTTCCTTTATGAAATTTAAAGTTGATTGTCGGTAGAATGTAAATTTGGTTTTTTATATACAATAAAAAAATATTCGTAGAAAATACAGCAATAATATATAGAGGCGTAGAGTTATATGGGAGCGTACTAATTATAGGAGCATCACGGAGCTCCACTTTTAAACATAACGAGCTTCTCCTTAACCTTCTATAACGATACATACCAATCCTACCTCGTTATTTTTAATTCAATTATTTTCAGAAAAACAAAGCGACATTGTTGTCAGAAAGGCTTGTTAGTGGCTAATTACTTCTTGTAAAGACCTCAGTAGCCATTACATTAACCCGAATTCAGTGAAATCTAACCAATGCTAGTAATAGTTTTAATTACTTCACGTAAACGAGCGCTCGTACACAGGTGTGCTCAACTCTGAGAAGAGTTAATTGTCTAATTCCTTCTATTACCTCACAATCTGTCTATATACATCTCGGTCAAATATTCAAGCATTAATAAAATATTTTTTGATCTATACATTCAAGTTCAAATATATTTTTTTAAACTTGTACTAGAACTTGATGTTAATAAATTTTTTCCAAATATTAATTCTTTAAATAAATTTAATAACTTATTTTAGCTTTATATGAGAAAACTTTTAGAAAAGAGGCAATGTGTACAATATAGTTATTTCATTCCATTTGGCCTAAAATATGCATAACGAATGGTTTAATAAAACATCAGATATTATAGCATTAAATACAGTTTTTTGCGGTAATAGAGCTGCTTTAATGCATATATTATGTAATTTTATTTATATTAATTGTAATTATTTAATAAAATGTAACTACAATAAAATTTTTCTTTGTTGGCCCAAGTAGTAATTGACATTAAATACATTTTTGTTTGTATTACTTGTTCTGGATATGGTTCTCCGTTGTGTACGCTTGACCGATCGTCTAAGGTCTAAGATAACTAACCTAGATAAAAAACGTATCCGCCGTCATGCGGGTTGCGTCAATTGTTTTCGCTGCCCTATTGAAGGCGCTCTAGTAGATGTAATTAAGTGATGTATGTCTACATCCGCCGTAATTTTCGCAGAACGGTCTTTGCCTAATCCCCACCCCCTATAGTGCAGCGTCAAGGTCAAGTGCCAGCCACGTGTAAATACCTATACAAAGCTATGTATTTATTGGCGTCAGATTTTAGTATTTGGGTAGATGAGATGTCGGTCAACCAATTTACGTTATTGAGCTAAAGTGTATTATCCAGTCATTTGCTACTGTCAATATTTTCTGGAATATACAACGGACGCATTCTATATTTACTGTACCTAATAAGATACGGTACCTACGTGTTCTAGGTCTATTTATAATGAAAGTTAACATTGTTTTAAAAAATTCATATTATGAACAATTGTGTATTTGATACAACATGACGAAAAGTATTGATCATTGAAAAGTTATACTTTTCATGAAAAGTGCTTTCCTGGTGTTTAGCCGTAAAGTTCGAACACACTCAAGTCCCTTCCTAATACTAATAAAGCATAACCATTCAAGTTGGCAATCAATAGTAGGCAAGAAAGAATGCTCACTCTGCTAAAATATCTGCGACAAGGGCATTTCCAGTTAGGTTGGATTATTTACTGTGAGTTTTAACATTAAACTAACTTGCTTCAAGTAAACAACCACGAAGTAGTACAAAATATTAATAATATAAATTTATTATAAAAAGAATTTAAATATTGTAGGCCTTTATTGAATTCCACTATAGACCAGATTATTCCTTATAGAAAGTTCTCCCTTCTGGATCTTTTAATTTATTTATCGTATTTGAAGAGAAAAGTTTCTAACTGCTCACTAAGGAATTTCATTAAAAGTTGGCAGCAAACATTTGAGTTGGGAAAATAAATTGTACGAAATTTCTGGGAAAGTGGCTGCGAGACCGCAAGAATGGACAGACGCTTTCCTTCACATTCACTTTCTGATTTTACTTGCTTGAGTGAAACGCGAATACTTACAGTGTTATGCAATATTGTGGTGAATAATTTTGCTTATTTTATTTTGATACATTTTTGTAATTACAATTTCATTAAATGGGAGTACATCATTAATTGACTTCTCCAGAGGAGATATAAGTGAGTGAATATAATGGAGCAGAGGAATAAATAAACACAGTGAAATTCCCGGATATAATATTAGTCACGTAGTGGGTTTAGTTGTAAATATAATTTCTACAGAGGGACAGAGAATAATGCGTTTTCTTGAAGTTTCAAGGAAACAGTGAAACCAGTTTGGCCAGTATTGCAATGGAAGAATAGGAATGATTGTTAATGTAAGATAAGGGTAGAGAAGTAACATATGATAGAAGACGATGTGAGGGAAGTAGGGGATGGAGAAGTAACGTATGATGGAAGACGATGTGAGGGTAGTAGGCGATGGAGAAGTAAAGTATCATAGTAGACAATAGGGACGTAAAGTAATAAATAACGATGTGATAGAAGTGGACAATAGGTAAGCAAAGTGTCATGGTAGACGATGTAAGAGAAGTAGACGATTAAGAAGTAAAGTACCATGATAGACAATGTGAGATAAGTAGACAATGGGACGTAAAGTGATAAATAACAATGTAATAGAAGTAGACAATAGATAAGCCAAGTGTCATGTAAGACGATGTGAAATAAGTAGACGATGGAGAAGAAAAGTATCAAGTTAGGCGATGTGACGTAAGTAGACAATGCGGACGTATAGTAATAAATAACAATGTGATAGAAGTAGACAATAGATAAGCAAAGTGTCATGGTAGATGATGTGAAAGAAGTAGACGATGGAGAAGCAACGTATCATGGTAAATGATGTGAAAAAAAGTAGACGATGTGAAAGAACTAAATGATAGAGAAGTAGAGTGCCATGGTAAACGATGTGAGGGAATTAGAAGATAGAGAAGTGAAATGCCATACCCTGCCATGTAAGAATAGTTACGCCTTAGAATTAATTACCATGAAGGCGATGTAGGAGAAGTATATGTATATATATATATATATATATATATATATATATATATATATATATATGTATACTATATGTGCTAATCTCTACCATATACCATCGTGATGACTTGTAAATTAGATTATGTCATGATGAAAATAATGTGAAAAATCATGATGAAACAGTCATGTGATACTCTGAAATTACCAATAAAAATTCCTAACGGCCATCTTGAATAACTCCGCTGTATTATTTAGGGATCCTACGCCCCAAGAAAAGCACATTGTATTTGGGAATCCATTTCACGTAGTAGCCTCTATATGCACCATTACTTACCTGGGTCTCAGAATCTCATACACAAAGGTTTATATCCGTGCTATTGAACCGTAAGTTTATAACATTGATTTACGCGTCGGTAAGTAAGTGAAGCATAAATTGATGACCTTTTAATGCTGCTTCTATTCACTGAATTTTGCTGGTTATATTACTTTTCGGTTTTATCCAGCTATAAGACTTTTATGCGACACATAAAAGCGAAATCTGATATTGTTATTTTATATATTGATACTGTCTTTCTTATAAAGATGTTAGGATCTTTAAAATTAAAATCAATAACTTTTTAGAATCTTCATTTATAATATTAAAGTTTTTTAAAGAGGTTTTGTTTGGATTACGTAAATATTTTGAAATGTTTCTTCTTGAGCAAGTCGTAACATGAGTAGACACAATATTCCTGTAATACAACTCATACTTTCCTTGGCCTTGTTGAGAATATTTAGTAATACAAGAAAACAACAAGTCCTGCAGACTTTACCCAAAATTCAAATATGTCAAAAAAAACATAACCTACTGTAGAACAAGTAATATAAAAAGATTTTTTAAAGTCAATTTCTATTTGGGTCAACAAAGAAAAATGTTTATTTTAGTTACCACATAAATTTATAATTAGGTATGTTTGTATTAAAATTGTTCTTTTAATTAAAAACAATTTTTTACTGTATTACGTTCTTATACGTTGAACAGACCAGTCTATCTATAAATACAAAATTGAAGTTAAAAATTACACAATGTTGCATAAGTTACCACAAGAAATAGAAGCTAGTACGATTTAGGCAGAGCTCCACAATATGAAACTTTTAAAGTTTTACATGTTGAAGTAATTTTTCAGGTGACTTGAACGCCATAGAATAACGTCAAAATTAAATAATAAATGATTTGCAGTCGTTGAAATTCTTGTAAAATACATCCGAAGGTATGGCTATTTAAAGTTAACATTACATAGCATAAACGTAAAAGACAACGTCGTACGTTCTCTAGATAACGCCATTTTTAAAGTCGGGACAGCAAAGTTTATAAGCGGTGTTTTACTGACCCACTTGTGACAGACAACGTAGTTTAAAATGTCCCAACGGGGACTTTATCATATTTTTCTTATAGAATAATAAATACGTTCGGAGAACACCAACTCGAGAAATAAAAACTATTCTACCACAAGGCTAGGATGCATTACATTCAAGATGAACCAACGTTATCAATTTTAATTAATATTTGAATGATTATTTTTTAAACATGAATTCCAATTATATTTTCTTGTAAATATAATTTTAAATTATTAAAGCACTAACCTTACCGCACAATATTATCTTGAATATGACCCTATACACTAATTTTCAACATCGTGATTACATTCGGCTTTTAAAAGCACATAAAATTTGTTTGGCACTAACGGATCGAATTGATGACGTTTAATTTAGTAATCAAGTATTGTACCAATATAAACTCTCTATAAACAAATAATAAAAACAAACAATTTTAAAAATCAATTCTTATCTATTTAAAAAAATCATTTTACTTACATTTTTATAAATAATTACAAGTAATATAAGTAAAGTAACATTACCTGTGCGTTAAAACAGCTGTACTACCATATAACCTATAACATGAAGTCAGCTGTTTCATGACGGCATATTAACACTTATTTTAAGCCAAATCACTATATTGCATATGTTGCCCCCTGTTGTGAAAAGTTTTTCATTCATATGTAAGAAAAATTAGTTCATTAATTAATTTAACTAATGAAATATTTGAAAAAAAATATTAATTTCAAGCGTCATCCACTAGTTTAATAATTTTGAATAAATCAATAAAATGTATTTTATTATTGATTGAAAATTTGAATTATATATACAGGTATATATATATATATATATATATATATATATATATATATATATATATGTAGAATATCAAATATGTTTTCCTGTTAGAATTATTTTTAAGATTAAATAATATACACTAATTACAGGAATAATTTATTGAATAATACATTCAAAGCTTTTCGTTGGTTGACATTACCAACATCCTCAGGAATTACAATACTAAGAATCTTAGAATTAAGATTCTTAGTATTGTAATTCCTGAGGATGTTGGTAATGTCAACCAACGAAAAGCTTTGAATGTATTATTCAATAAATTATTCCTGTAATTAGTGGATATGATTTAATCTTAAATATATATATATATATATATAAAATTAATAAATTAAAAATATTTCAAAAACAAGAATACTTTTAATACATATATTGTTCAAAGGTTTTCGAAGATTAAACAGTACCAGCATCTTCAGGAAAAATAAAAAAAGCATCTTCTTTTATTTATGTTTCCTTAAGATGCAGGTACAGCTTTATTGGCGAAAAGCTTTGAATAATATGTGTAATAAAAGTATTCTTGTTTTTGAAATATTTTTAATTTATTAACTATATTACAAGAAAACATATCATCATATTTAATATATCACACACACACACACACACACACATATATATATATATATAATATATAAAGATTTTAATACAATTCAGTTAATGCAGTTAATAATAAAATCATGCAATTAATAGAAATATTATATAAAAATATATGTATATAAATCTTGTTCAAATTTTCAATAGTTAATAAAATATTTTTTATTCTTCCAATAAAGTTCAAATACATTTGATTCAACTTTTAGTAAATGAGAATTGATATCATTCCAAATATTAATTAATTATTTATATTAATTGAATGAATTGTCGTTTTTTATTGGAGGAAAATATTTCTCAAATGAGCAAGGTATGCAATATAGTTATTTCGTCCGTTTGGCTTATATTAACGATAACATAAGATTTCCTAAAACAGCTGATTTTATGTTGTAGGTTATGTGGTAAAACTGCTGTTTTAACGCATAGGTTATGTTACTCTATTTATATTAATTTGAATTAATTACAATATAAAAAGAAACTAAAATAATGTTATTTTTGTTGACCTAAGTAAGATTGTTGACTTTATAGATTGTTGTTGACTTTATACAATTTTTGTTTCTATAACTTGTTTGGTAGCAAATTGTATGAAATTACAAAATAGTGAGAAATGTTATTCTGTATGAGTAAATTATTAGACAACACTTACATATAATGTGAGTAAACTACTGTATCAAGCCGAAACTCTGGCAAAGTGAATTTCACAAGGGTGTCCGATGTATATTTCTACAAACGGCCATATTTCACGGCTACAACACTTTATCTACAGCAAGAGTAGGCTAAATGCTAATATATCCACTGCCGGTGTATGTATATTTGATTAAGTGTACGGGAACGCAGCGAGCTATAATTCTTACCTTGCAAAAGGTTTGCATATTTCCGTTGGCTATATATTTCATAACGTATGTTTATTACATTACAGAAGAGGGATGAATTTCGCACGGCAATATTTTACCGGTTTTACATCGCCGTGCTTCCACCAAAATGGTCACAGCATTAAAAACATTTCTTCGGCCGCTTATTGATTTCTACTAATTAGTAATGTTTTTATCGATCATATAATAAATAAAATTATTTATTTCTCTCTCTGTTCCTGTCTGTCTGTCAGTCTCTCTCTTTCCGCTCTCTCTTTATATATATATATATATATATATATATATATATATATATATATATATATATATAAATATATATACATATATTATATATATAAATATATATATATAGCCTATATATATATAATTAAATACTCACATACACACACACACACACATATATATATATATATATATATATATATATATATATATATAAATAAATAAATATATATGTGTATATATATATATATATATTTTTTTTTTTTTTTTTTAAACAACATAGGTTACTCAAATACAAGAATATTTAATAATTTATATCCATAGCTTTTTGTTGGCAAACAGTACCAACATCATCAGGAATGAAAATTACAATGATAATTTTTTACACTTTTTATTTTAGTGTAAATAATATACAATAATTACAGGAATATTTCATTGAATAATACATTCAAAGTTTTTCGTTGGTTGACATTACCAACATCCTCAGGAATTACAATACTAAGAATTTCGTATATTATATATTATATATATATATATAAATACTCACATACACATGATGTTGGTACTGTTGGCCAACGAATAGATTTGGATATAAATTAATAAATATTATTGTATTTGAATAACCTATGTTGTTTTAAATTATTAAACAAGAAACGTGTTTTATATATATATATATATATATATATATATATATATATATATATATATACTTTTTTTTTTGTTTTTTAAGATTAAATACTATACACTAATTACAGGAATAATTCATCGAATAATACATTCAAAGCTTTTCGTTGGTTGACATTACCAACATCCTCAGGAATTACAATACTAAGAATTTCTTAGTATTGTAATTCCTGAGGATGTTGTTAATGTCAACCAACGAAAAGCTTTGAATGTATTATTCGATGAATTATTCCTGTAATTAGTGTATATTATTTAATCTTAAAAATAATTCTAACAGGAAAACATATTTGATATTCTACATACATATATATATATATATATATATATATATATATATATATATATATATATATATATATATATAAATATATATATATATATATATATATATATATATATATATATATATTTATATATATATATATATTAAAGAATAAATAATATACACTAATACAGGAATATTTAATTTACTGAATAATATACTCAAAGTTCTTCGTTGGTCAACATTACCAACATCCTCAGGAATTACAATATTAAGAATGATAAAAGAACTGTCTAACAAACATGAAGGTACTAGATAAAAGCCTTTTATCTAGTAGCTTCATGTTTGTTAGACAGTTCTTTTATCATTCTTAATATTGTAATTCCTGAGGATGTTGGTAATGTTGACCAACGAAAAGCTTTGAGTATATTATTCAATAAATTAAATATTCCTGTATTAGTGTATATTATTTAATCTTAAAAATATTCTAACAGGAAAACACATTTGATATTCTATATATATATATATATATATATATATATATATATATATATATATATATATATATATATATATAGAGAGAGAGAGAGAGAGAGAGAGAGAGAAAGAGAGACAGAGAAAGAGAGAGAGAGATAGTTAGATAGAAAGATAAATGGATATATATTACAGAATGGACAAAACAGTAACGACGTATGAATGTAGTTTCCGAAGGATATTTAGTGTGCAATATAGGTACAGGAATATCAATATCAGTAGCAGCTTATAACAAACATAGCATCCACATTCACCCTTAACAAAAGTCCGAATATTTTTAATAAACGTTTTCTCTATAAAACCATATTCTACTATAATATGATTTTTGCAGTTTTTAATGATATATTTATAACCATTTTTTTATAATAGATTGTACAAATTCGATTATAAACAAAATTTAAATATTATAAAAATAAAGAAAGTGTAAAATGTAATCCTTATAAATTTTGACTTTAGTAACAAAAATATTGTTTTGAAAATATAAATTTTAATTTTAAGAGTAATTAAAACATAATTTTAAAATACATAATTATATTTGCGGTCAATTTTGTTATACATTTTTAGTTTTGCTCTTTTTTTGTTGGGAAACGGTGACACCTATGATTTATTTAATGTTTTTACTGCGTAAACAATAGAATTGCACTTACAAAAGTCTAGGCCAGTTTTTCTCATATTATGGTGGGTATGTGTATGTAATGAGGAGGCTTGAAAAATATGTAGAAGAAACGAGTAAAAGGGAAAACAAATGAACAAATAGCCACTCAGAACATTTCCACCGGGAGATTATTCTTATGCAGTTTAAATTTTCATTGCTGTAAAACTGTTATTAATGGAGTGAAATTTAACAGCTGTTGTTTTAAAACGAAATATTGCCTCATAGAAGCTGAGAAGATGTTAAATAAGCATGTGTTGTAAGCCTAACATATGTTAGGGTCATGGTAGCTTTGTTGCTCGCCGGACAAGTTTGCGTGAATTAATTGTGGATGTTGGCATGAAAACTTACTTTTTAAAATTAATGAAGAGCGTTTAGCCACTGTTTACAAAACTATTATAAATGTTAACACTTTAGGAAATTAAGCCGACGTCGACGGCCAGTACAGTGAACCGAATACCGTCGGACTCGACCTTTATTGTCTAGTAACGCTTTATGTTTACTCGTACTACGCAACCGGAGTTGGTAATTTTGGAAAAGTGAATGCACAATATTAAATAACAAGCATTACACTACTTACAGATATAGTTACGGTGGTTTTTGCTTGTAGATAAGCGCCGACGGCATTAAAAACATATTATTCTAGGAGCTCTTTATCAGCAGTTACGGGCCGACACAATTATTTGTTAACAATATTAGTGAAGTTGAGTTGATTAATCAAACCGAAAAAAATGGTTCATTGAAAGAAGTTTACCTTTATATACTTTAATAACAAAATAAATTATTTTTAATGGCTTAATATATTGATTTTCACTATTGTTTCACTAAACCTAAAAACAGTCGGATATACTGACTAAATATTTAGTTGTAAAATAATTCTTAAAAACTGCACTTGGTTGAAGCTAGGCACAAACATTGATACACTTAGATAAACTCATCCCTACTAGGAAGTAAATTATATCGTAAATTCCTTAAGAAGTAAATTATTTGGTTTTAAAACTTTTGTTTCTTATGAATCTAGTGTAGTATTTGTCGGATCTGAAGTATTACCTATCAGAGAGAAAATATGTTTATACTTCCGTTCTATATACAAAATACTTATAAACTCACAAATGTCTTCGTAATAAGCGTCAAAACACTTTACTCACCAGTCAGATTATTATGTTGGTTACCGGAACATAGATTGTAGTTTTGTTGTTTATTTTTTACACAAAACACAAAAAATATTAAGACAGTGTTGTACAGATAAGAAAATATAATTAAATCAAAAACAATGTCGGGCCAATTGGTCGGACGAATTTTATTTAGAAGTGTACGCTATAAAAAAACTGTCGAGTCAATTGGACTGACACGAGTTTTATAAATATTATGATAAGAAACTTATTTTCGTATTTAGATATGATAGTACAAAGAATAAGTATACATTGTTTAAAAAAAGGCTTAAAATATTTTGGCAATTCTCTTGGAAAACGCCGGAAAAGTGTTAAAGCTACAATTTGAGACAATATTTTTGCATGATTTTTAAAAACTTTTACATTAAATTAAATTTCTTTTACCCTTTAATAAACAGCAAAAATATTTCCTTTTGAGCATATAGTAAGCATTCACTCTAAATGCATTGCTTATTAGCTGCGTGTTTCGATGAAAATGCTGTCATCATCAGTACGTTATAACGTAAAAAAATGTAAATTAAACCGCCGTAATATTAATTTAGTTGTGAGTTTGTGTAAAAATCTTGTTATACTTATAACCTACCGTCGTTGTTGTTTTCGTATCCATGGAGTTCTAGACAACATCGAAACTCCGGACGATAGCGGCCACCAGTTCTGGTGCCTTTTGACTGAAGAGAACAGCTCTGAGATGATCTTCAAATAGCACCATTCCTTACTTCAAAATATACGGCGTGAATTCTGGGCACTCGAAAAAGTGTCCAGGCGCTAGACTGACATACGGATAGTTCCTGCAGGTAACGTATGTCGTTGTCTTGTCTGGGAGAATCTTCATCCCTTTGAAATGATTGGTTCTTAGTCTGACAATGATCGGTGTCAAATTTCTGGAGCAGTTGAAAAGTGGGAATCTGTTTTGGGCCAATGCGTTTGCATCTCCAAGTGTAATGGTTGATCGTTTTACAGGCTCCTTTGGTCAATGAGTAGGCACATCCATTGCCTTCAATGTTTAAGTGTGCAGAGATCCATTGTAGATAACACCATTTCCCCTTACAGTGCAGACTCTCAAAGAGTACATTTATCGCAGAGGTGATGTTTGTGTCTCCGTTTGTTATTGCTTCTAAGGGCGATTTACAGTCAGAGAAAATAACTATCCCGACTGTTTTGGGTGAAACAATTGAGTTATTTGGATAAAGAGTGACAGCTTCCTTAATCGCCAAAAGCTCACTGGTGAAATTTGAGACAATCAGTTCTGTATTTATTTCCATCAGGAAGAAGAAAGAGAATGCCTGCCCCTTATCGATAACTTTATCTGAGGAACCATCAGTGTATGCAACTTCCAAGCTACCCTGGGGGAGATTTTCAATAGTGTCTAGATTTTAGTTTGAGAACTCTTATAACCTACTGATGATGATGACATAGTCGTTTGAGTCAGTAAACCTTTGATTGAGTCAGAGTGGATTCTTAATTAATTATTACATTTTACTTTTATTATTAAATCGCTGATTTAAAATAAAATATCTGATGTGTAAATTAGTGCAAAGAGAATAGAATAATTTACGGAGAGTTATTGTAGAAAGTTACTTTGTTGTACAGTTTTGTTATACAGCAAGTAATCCCTCGATGGCAAATCGTTGAAAGAAAATTATCTTTTTAATTAAGCTAATGCAAATGCAAACATAATTACTCAGCAGATCTAAATATAGATTCCAAGAATTAATTCACATCAAGAGCAGCCTGTCTTTAGCTTTTATACAAATTATTTTTGTCTTCAGAGCTTTTTATGTCACTTTAAGAAAGCCTTCTTTTGAATTGGATCTCTCTGTCAGAGATTATCTCGTGTTTAAACAAAATTTTTCAATTTCTTTGAAACAACTATTTCTTTCTCTTAGTCTGAATTTTTTGTTACTGTGTTTTTGTGCTATTACGTTTATATTTTATTAGGGTTTCTGTTACTATTGGTTTTGTTTTATGTTACGTTTTTTAATTATTATTATAGTTTTTGGTTTTATGTGTGATTATTGTAATGTTATATTTGTGTAGTTTTTGATTTATTTTAGTTAGTTTATTTATTTTATAGTTGTGTTATTGCTTCTAAATTTATATAACGTTTAAAAAAAATTGATATGTTTTGTGTAACATTGTTTGGGTCCTAGAAAGATTCTATGGGTAGATTGAAACGTTGAGTGATGTATTAAAACACTACATTTGACCTTGAGACTTTAGCTACAATTAAAAATTTGTTTACTTTTCAATTATAGACGTATTGATTATAGACTATACAAGTTGTATTTGTCTTGATTCTAACGAGATCCTTAATTCCTCAGAATTTTACCTTTATATATATAATCAGAAAAGTTATTTTTAGAAGCAATGTTCTGTTCTTATTTTGTTGTTAGAAATGTAGCTACGTCCTTTAGTCTCGTTTGACTGGGTCTGTATAAAGGTCTGCAACTATGACGTTGCTATATAGGCCTATGTATACATGAGTTAGAGATTGGATGATGACTTTCTTGTTTCAGTTTCACCGTGAATTTCTCAATTGACATAATAATGGAAGAAATGTTTTGACGCTAGGGATCCCGGCCAGAGCATGTGGATTAAAATTGTACAAGGGAAATAAATTTTGAATACACAATTATAAATAATTCAAATATAAAATAGCATAAGCGTTGAGCTCGCTCCATGTAAACATGCGTCTAGACCACACGACCTTTGAGAACAACAAATGGGAATTCGTATGAAGAAAAACCATGGGTACTTCACGGAGTCGCAATAACGGATGATTCGTCTAGCGCACGCAACGTGCATTGGCGCAGAGTTGATTGCGTTAAAGTCTAGACAACACGCTTAGGATGTGTCCTGTACGTTACAGCAAGTACTTAAGCTATGAATATACTGAGGAGCGTGTACATAGCAAGGCTGACAGGCTGTAAGCTTGTTTTTACTGGAGACCTTATTGTCGGTCATTTTGGAGTCATCTTTGAAATACGTTATGAAATGATTGACGTTTATTAAATATTTTATTTATTTAGATAAATATTTTAGTTTTTTATAAAATTCGCACTTCAGAGATTTTTTAAATTAAAAATTACAATTTATATAAAAATGTTTAAATATTATATACAATTAATGTATATAAAATAAAAATATTCTTATTATAATTTATAAACATATTGAACATTATCACCCCAATAATATTTTCTAATATCTAAGAGAATAAATATGAATACAAGAAAATATTTGTTACGAACATGAAAGTGTAAACACGGATTGCTGTTGACTAACTTTTATCCAGTGCTTGTATATTTGAAATTGTGTTTAAAGTTGTTGAACTTGTAATTTATTGTGAATCTAATGTTTAAATTATAACGATATTGTTTCATGTTTATAGATTTGCAAGCTTGAAAAGGGCCACCTAAAATGTGACCGAAACCTTGCTTTATAATATTAGAATAATTAACTCGGCATTGATCAGCGTTTGAGTTCTATTTATTTTTAAACTTGCACGCCATTAGAAGCTAAACCACAAGAAAATATTCTACTATAAACAAATAACATAATAGAAGAAGCACAGAAATAATACTTAAAGCTATCCGTAATATTTTTCAATACATTTATTTACATTTTATGTCACGTTTTAGACTGATATTAAGTCAAGTTGATTTTTAATCGAAAACTTATTTTGACGCTCATGAACAGAAACATGTTACGGGAAAATCTAGATACGCACCATTTAAGTGCTAAAATCACCACGTATATATATATATATATATATATATATATATATATATATATATGTACTGTAGTTATATATATATATATATATATATATATATATATATATATATATATATGTACGGGATTCAAATATATTAGATTTAATTATCTGATGGCATATAATTTCATACAACAGCTGATTTTTAGTTACAGTAATGTTGTAGTACAGCTGTTTTATCGAGTGGGTTATGTAATTTGATTTATTGTACATTATTAGATTAAAATCTTACTTAACAGATTATTAAAATAGATTTACCTACATTTAAGTCGCTTTTTGGTCTTACATTAATTGGGTAAAGTATATTTTTAATCTTAACTCAAATTAATAAACTTAAAATATTTTCCTGCATACGTTTCCTAATTCTAAAACTATTGGAATATATCTTCTACCTTCTCAATATGGACACACAAAAGTTTAAATACCTCCCCAGAGATAAATACCATTATGTTTTGATAAACATATAAAACTGCAGAAAACCCTCAATTTTCATACACCGCTGATAATGGCAGCGTTACAGTTTAAACATGTGTGATGAAGCTAGTCATTTATAATAATACTGGTGAAAGTTGAGTATTTAAATTTTCGCTACGTTGAGTTATTCTTATCGGCAGTAAAAATAATTAAAAAAAAAATTATTTCATAAGAAACAATCGTATTTAACACGTATTTAAGGATAACAGGCAAGCATTATAAATTTGAAATCGTTAGATGTGCAGATATGAATATATGTGTTTTATAATAGGCTGGTGAATATATGCGGTGTTTACCATTGTAAATAAAATTAGATGTATTACAATATAAATTAATAATAAAAATTGGAAATAAATGTAAATAGAATAAATTTAACATCATTTAAAATTTATTATTCATTAACAAAGTAAATAATAATATTTTAATTTTTTAACATAGATAGGTAATTTACTTTTATTATTTATAATTCATTACATAGGAAAATACACAGATCTCACACGTTATATCACAGATTGCTTCCATTGTTGGCGTTAGTGGTCAGTTTTTTCAGTTCAGTTCACAACCTTTAACGTCACTGGCGTCACTAATTCAGCTTTGTGGTCAGAACAGTAACAGCCAACAGGAACCTGTCGCCTGTGATTTATTCTTCTTCCAGTCCTTTCATCCAGTTCACTTACGTGAATGTCTTCGTAACGGTTCGTGCATCTGTAGAACGGTCCTCGCTGCAGGCACCCAGTAGCTTCGCAATCTTTCCAACAGCGCCCGGTCAGAACTGCGTTAGGCGAAGATGCCTGGTTGAAGAACAGTAGCTCGTAGAACGTCGGACAGGGACCGATGGTTTCTCCGGGGAAGAGAGGATGGTCGCTAAGCGTAGTCGCGTTCACGGGGCATAACTGCCAGCGTATGTTCAGGAACTGCATAACCCCGCCTAGAGTTAGAGTTAAACCGGAAATCGGGACGGTGAAATGATCACCACCTACACCGAAAGTGACTAGAAACAAAAATATTACTGGCAATGCTTTGCAAAGCATGATTATAAAATAATCGTGTAATTTGATATAAAAACTGTTTCACTAGACTTACTAAATATTATGCACAGTTTATAAATATTTTGGAGTTCTACCGAAACTACTCAGGTAAAAATCCTCAGGGACTAAATGGATTTGGCGTCGCGTCCTTTTATATAATTTAAAAATAAATCAGTATCAGCTGGTCCTGTAAAACACAGGAAGCAAATTTATTGATCTGCTAGAAATTAATTCCCCTCAAAAACCACAATCTACACGATAGAAGTGACGTAGCGATCAGTTGTGAATGACATCTATTACTGTAAATGAATTAGCTGAGATAAGCTGAAGAGGTGGACGTCATCAACACTGCCTCCAGCAGATGGGGATTCACTGGATAAACAAAACAGCCAGGCCAAACAAAGTCGTTTAGGCAGCAATTGAAATTAAATATTTTGTGTAGAATTAGCTTCTGGTCATCTTCGTTTGTTCCACCTTTAAACATCTTCATTTACAAATATTAGTCATATTTGCTATTTTACCGTCCATAATTACTTTAAGGTATTTGTTAAACTAATTAATAGCCTGTTTTCAACAGAACCGAAAAAGGGGAATAAAATCTTCAAGTCGTCCTAAAAGTTCAAAAAAAGGGGACAGGATACATTTAAAATTAAAATAAACTGTAATACAACATACACAACTGTAACTAAAAAAAATGTTAACTCTAAATACCAAATACAGTATATGAAAAATAAAACATTAGACAAACAAAAACAAGTAGGCCTAAATATTTCTAAAGGGATTCTAGTTAGGTAAATAAGGAAAAATTTTATTTTAGGTACCTTTGATTTACAATTATCATAATGTAACATAACATATGGGTTAAAACAGTTAGTTGTTTTACCACATAACTTGTAACATAAAATTGGCTATTTTATGAAATCCAATGTTATCACTTATTTCCCAAATGGTACGAAACAAATATATTGCATAGCTTGCCCCTTTTGTGAAACGCTTTTCTATTTTCTTTCAGATTACACTAAAATTAATTCATTACTAAATTTAATTATTCATTAATATTTGCAAACACCGTATTAACATGAAGTTTCCCCCGCTACAAGGTTAAAACATGTATTTGAACTTGAGTGAGTGAATAAAAAATATTTTATTAAAGCCTGAAAATTTAAGAAAGATAATGTATATATATATATATATATATATATATATATATATATATATATATATATATATATAAGCACATTAAGGAGAGTGTGAACTAATAGAAGGAATTGAAAAACATACATTTTATTAAATATGCACAGAACTATCTTTAACTAATAACATAATAGGAACAGACTATATATATATATATATATATAAAACAACTGAGCCTAATTAAATATAAGAATTATTTATTAATTTTTATTCAAAGCGTTTCTTTGATAAACAGTACCAACATCATCAGGAATGAATAAATTTATTTTACATGGTAACCTATTTATTTACAACACACACACACACACACACACACACACACACACACACACACACACACACACACACACACACACACACACACACAAATATATATATTTAAGAATCAAAGAAAATTAATTTTAAACTTCTGGGGATTCTATAACATAACGTTTGAGGTTAATGAATAAATTCAGCTTGTATCCAAAAACAAAAATAGTCGGAAAAAATATTAGGTGAAATCGCCCAGAATAGTTTCTAAAATTATGGACAAAGTACATGACCATTGTTCTATTTCGAGTGTAGTCATAAAGGGGCTGGGGAATCTTTAACAAAAGAAGGGTTCTACTATTTTAAGATAGGACTTTCCAAATTACATGGGTTATAAAAATGTACCGTTAAGGGAAGTTCTTTGTAGATAGTTATGGAAATAACCAAATTAACTGAAAATACGTGAGGGGGAGAGATGACGCGAGGTTGAAAAAGGAAGTAATCAGGGGAGTATTGGAGAAACTTCAGAAGTAGGTAGATTTATTGGTGGGGACCAAGTGTCAGTAATGTTAATTAGGGTTAAATTTGGTCAAAACAATTTTAGGGGAAATGTAGTTTTTTTATTTGTATAATTTAAAAAAGTGCAACGTAAATAATTGATTAAAGAATTAGGAAAAATAAGTGAGTTATGTGAAAGTGCATCGAATTAGTATCAACGGTCAAGACCCAAAGGAATCAACAAACAATAAGTACTTTCTTTTTTTTTACAATAAAATATGCCAACAGAGCTTAATAAACAATAAATTCAGAACAATTTAAAATTATTTAGTATAAAATAATAATCTAGTTTTTTCACCACATTCTAATTTATAAAAAGATCCATAATAACGACCCCAGAGAAAGAGAAATTAACACTGTTATTATTAAACTTTATTGTAATAACCTAAGCCTCAAGAGTCCACCTTTGTTTTTTTTGTAATTGTAATATTAGTTAAGGAATCAATCTGTCACAAATAGTATTAAGAAAAATGGGTATAATGTGTAAATTAAGTGTTAAGAATAAATGCAAATTATGTTAAAATTGACATTGGTGTTAATTAATTAGGTATCTGAAGGTGAGACAATAGAGTGTTTAGGTAATTAAATATAAAACCTAAAAGAAAAGGCATTTTTTTAAATAACTTAGGTTATAATATATATACGTACAATGAACCATACCTACAATCCCGCCTCGTCAACAAAAATGTACCACATGTCAACAAACTATAACAATAACAAATTTATAATTATACTTAATTGAAAAACCAAAACATAAAATTGTGTAGGCAATGAAGTAAAGTTCACACTTTAAAATAAAAACGATATTGAAAATAATGCTTTGAATCGAGAATGATGACAAATTTTAATTCTAAAGTTATAAATAAAAACAAGGTTGTGACATTCGGGGAGGGAATTTGGAGAGGGTTGCTAACAGAAGTGAAAACGTTTATAGCCATTTCTAAAGAAAGTTTGAATTGAGAAAAACTTTTAGTTTTGCTTAACGAGAAATTACCTATTTGTTATAAGATACGCCAAAGAATGTTTTCATTTTAAAAATTAAATTAAAAATACATATAACCTATTATTGTCGCTATATCGTGTGTATTATTTATCTTGAGAATAATAAAACTTTAAATAAATTATTATATCAATAACCGATCAAACAGTTTAATAATAACCCTTTTCCTTAACAATTTTCAATAAACAATGTATTGTAACCTACGAGTAAAACAGCTGTTTTACAACATACCCTAAAACATAAAATCAACTGATATTCCAAATAATATGTTTTCAATTAGTTCACCTTGAGGTGACCCATAGCGCAGCCAGACGGAAATTATACTGACGCGAAGTGGTATGTTTACGAAAGATTTCACTTCAATAAAAACAACGAAAAAAACCAATAGCGATTATAGTTATTGACCATATTGTAGATTATCTACTTTTAAAACTTTTGCTTAAGCAACGGGCAACCCAAGCACTGATAAAAGAGGAGTCGCTGACTAAAGACTTTTTGTCTCCATAAATTTGAGTTTTACATAAATTAAATTACATTAATTAGTTTGTCTAGTTGTTTGTAAAAACCAAGTTTCGTACAAGCTAAGTCAAACGAATACCTAGACTTAATTACAATACTGAGCTTATGCCTAATGCTTTACATAGGGGAGTGTTGGGGGGGGGCGGTAGGGAGAAATTACTTCGGAGTGAGAAGATAAGGTGAATGTAGAAGGAAAAGTCTGGGATATGGGAGGTAATTTGTCGATGAGTTCCCGTGAAGAAAATAAAAACCATAAATTTAGTCTAAGGGCTACCCTTTTATGTTTTATTTTAATAAATTGTCTATCTGCAACTACTACTTCCTTTGTAAGATAACAATTTTCAATAAACAATGTATTGTAACCTACGTGTTAAACAGCTGTTTTACAACATACCCTAAAACATAAAATCAACTGATATTCCAAATAATATGTTTTCAATTAGTTCACCTTGAGGTGACCCATAGCGCAGCCAGACGGAAATTATACTGACGCGAAGTTGTATGTTTACGAAAGTTTTCACTTCAATAAAAACAACGAAAAAACCAATAGCGATTATAGTTATTGACCATATTGTAGATTATCTACTTTTAAAACTTTTGCTTAAGCAACGGGCAGCCCAAGCACTGATAAAAGAGGAGTCGCTGACTAAAGACTTTTTGTTTCCATAAATTTGAGTTTTACATAAATTAAATTACATTAATTAGTTTGTCTAGTTGTTTGTAAAAACCAAGTTTCGTACAAGCTAAGTCAAACGAAAACCTAGACTTAATTACAATACTAATGCCTAATGCTTGACATAGGGGAGTGTTGGGGGGCGGTAGGGAGAAATTACTTCGGAGTGAGAAGATAAGGTGAATGTAGAAGGAAAAGTCTGGGATATGGGAGGTAATTTGTCGATGAGTTCCCGTAAAGAAAATAAAAACCGTAATTTTAGTCTAAGGGCTACCCTTTTATGTTTTATTTTAATAAATTGTCTATCTGCAACTACTACTTCCTTTGTAAGATAACTACCTTGGATTTTTCTACAGCAAAATAGTTAAAAATTTTTCGTATTGTCTTGGCAGACCATTGTTAAGGTTTCGTTGAAAGTTTATTATATAATTAAAATTATTGTTTACAAATTTTTAATTATTATTACATTTTTGTATTTTAAACAACAGATTTAAACTTCCACATTTTTTTTGTCAAATGTCTGTTGTCGAGAAGCTTGTTTTTAACAATAGCAATAAGAGTACAATGGATTATGGAAGTTTAAAGCCTAAAGGAAAAACTAAACAAAGGAAAACAATTTCATTGTATCGCAGTACATCTTGGCAGCAATGCTAGATACATTACTTTCAATGGAGGCCTCCATTTTAAGAAATTTGAAGAGGTTCAGAGACTAATTTTTAATATTCAAAGAACATTCATACATGTTTTAAAAATATAATGTACTTAATTAGTTTAAGGAAATAATATTAACAATTTGAGAAAATTAATTTCAATCGAGTAGCTATTTTAACTCTGTTAATCAGCTGAAACTCTACTCACGTAAAACCGTAACCCTCTGAAAATCTTATCATCTAAAACCCTAATCATCTGAAACTCTCTGAAACTCTAATCAGCTGCAACTCTAATCATATGAGACCATAATCAGCTGGAACATTATAAGATGAAATTCTAATCAGCTGAAAATCCATCCCTGAACGGTAATGAGATTATTAAAAAAAAAAAAAAAAAAACAATATAAAAACTTGATTAAATCGTGCGAGGGTTTTAAGCAAAACTGTAGTTTACCGTTGCTATTTGTCGCAGCACAAGCAACATGGAATTAAAATGAAGCACAATGTGGCTCTTCTTACATAATTTTTCTTAAAATAGTTTACATAATAAACTTTAAAATTTTTTAGGCTTTTCGATTTGAAATCGATATCGATGTTTTACTGAAACCTTTTGTTTAAGCAGAACTCGATTAGGGAAAAGTATGTCCAAACTTTGAATTTAACTACTCTAGCATAACACTTTCGACAGTCTACCTAAAGGATATACATTTTTCAGGAAAACCAGACTAGTTATACGTACAGCAAAGCCTCTAGTTGTACAACAGAGACAGAACACCAAGCTAGAGTGACATAGCTGGAAAAGAAAGTCAGAAAACCCAGCTAAAGTGACAGATGTACAACGAAGATTTTAGCTGTAAAACAAGGACAGAAAACCCAACTACAGTGACAGACGTGCAACAAAGCCTCTGACTTTACAATGAGGACAGAAAAACCCAGCTATATTATCAGACGTACAACAAAATCACTCTCCGTACAACAAAGATAGAAAGCTCAGCTAGAGTGACAGACGTACAACGAAGATTCTAGCTGTATAACAAAAATAGAAAACCCAACTAGAATGACAAACGTACAACAAAATCTCTAGCTATAAAACAAACATAGAAAATACTGCTAGAGAGACACGCGTATAACATAACCTGTAGCTGTACAAAGACAAGAATCCCAGCTAGAGTGATAGACGTAAAACAAAGCCTCTAGTTGTGCAACATAGATAGAAAACTCAACTGCAGTGACAGACGTACAACAAAACCATTAGATCTAGCAAAAAAGACAGAGAACCCAGTTAGAATGACAGACGTACCACAAAGCCTCTATCTGTACAACAAAGACTGAAAACCCATTTAGTCTGACAGACGCACAACAAAGCCTCTAGCTGTAAAACAAATATAGAAAACCGAGCTAGAGTGACAGACGTACAACAAAGCCTGCAGCTGTAAAAGTAATAAAGAAAACCCAACTAGAGTGACAGAAGTACAAGAAAACCATTAGCTGTACAACAAAGAAAGTACACCCACCTAGAGTAACAGATGTACAACAACGCCTTTAGCAGTACAACAACGACAAAAACCCAACTAAAGTGACAGACGTACAACAAATGTTCTAGCTGTACAACAAGGACAGAAAACCCAACTAGAGTGACAGACGTACAACAAATGTTCTAGCTGTACAACAAGGACAGAAAACCCAACTAGAGTGACAGACGTACAACAAATGTTCTAGCTGTACAACAAGGACAGAAAACCCAACTAGAGTGACAGACGTATAACCAATGTTCTAGCTGTACAACAAGGACAGAAAACCCAACTAAAGTGACAGACGTACAACAAAGCCTTTAGCTGTACAACAAGGACAGAAAACCCAACTAAAGTGACAGACGTACAACAAATGTTCTAGCTGTACAACAAGGACAGAAAACCCAACTAGAGTGACAGACGTACAACAAATGTTCTAGCTGTACAACAAGGACAGAAAACCCAACTAGAGTGACAGACGTACATAAAATGTTCTAGCTGTACAACAAGGACAGAAAACCCAACTAGAGTGACAGACGTATAACAAATGTTCTAGCTGTACAACAAGGACAGAAAACCCAACTAAAGTGACAGACGTACAACAAAGCCTTTACCTGTACAACAAGGACAGAAAACCCAACTAAAGTGACAGACGTACAACAAATGTTCTAGCTGTACAACAAGGACAGAAAACCCAACTAGAGTGACAGACGTACAACAAATGTTCTAGCTGTACAACAAGGACAGAAAACCCAACTAGAGTGACAGAAGTACAAGAAAACCATTACCTGTACAACAAAGAAAGTACACCCACCTAGAGTAACAGATGTACAACAACGCCTTTAGCAGTACAACAACGACAAAAAACCCAACTAAAGTGACAGACGTACAACAAATGTTCTAGCTGTACAACAAGGACAGAAAACCCAACTAAAGTGACACACGTACAACAAATGTTCTAGCTGTACAACAAGGACAGAAAACCCAACTAAAGTGACACACGTACAACAAATGTTCTAGCTGTACAACAAGGACAGAAAACCCAACTAGAGTGACAGACGTACAACAAATGTTATAGCTGTACAACAAGGACAGAAAACCCAACTAGAGTGACAGACGTACAACAAATGTTCTAGCTGTACAACAAGGACAGAAAACCCAACTAGAGTAACAGACGTACATAAAATGTTCTAGCTGTACAACAAGGACAGAAAACCTAACTAAAGTGACACACGTACAACAAATGTTCTAGCTGTACAACAAGGACAGAAAACCCAACTAGAGTGACAGACGTACAACAAATGTTCTAGCTGTACAACAAGGACAGAAAACCCAACTAGAGTGACAGACGTACAAGCAAACCTTTAGCTGCATAACAAAGACATTACACTCACCTAGAGTGACAGATGTACAACAAAGCCTTTAGCTGTACAACAAGGACAGAGAAAACAACTAAAGTGACAGACGTACAATAAAGGCTGTACAACAAGGACAGAAAACCAAACTAGAGTGGCAGAAGTACACCAAAGACTATAGCTGCACAACAAAGACAGAAAACCCAAACTTACCACAATGCCTTTACCTAGAAAACAAAGATAGAAAACCCAACAAGAGTGACAGACGAACAACAAAGCTTTCAGCTGTAAAACAAACAAAAAATCGAGCTAGGGTGTTAGACGTACTACAAAACCTGATGGCTTACAAAGAAAGAATTCCCAGCTAGAGTGACAGATGTACAACAAGCCAAAAGCTATAAAACAAAGACAGAAACCCAGCTAGAGTGACAGACGTACAACAAATATTCAATCTGTACAACAAAGACAAAAAAACCATTAGAGTGGCAGACGTACAACAAAGCCTCTAGCTGAACAAGATAGACTGAAAAGCCAGCTAGAGTGCCAGTTGTACAACAAAGTCTCTATTTGTATAACAAAGACAGAAAACCCACCTAGAGTAACAGACGTACAACAAAACCTCTAGCTGTACAACAAAGACAGAACACCCAGCAAGACTGACAGACGCACATTAAAGAATCTAGCTTTAAAACAAAGAAAGAAAACCCAACTAGAATGAAAGTTGTACAACATAACCGTTAGCTGTGTAAAAAAGACAGAAAATCTAGCTAGAATGACAGACGTACAACAAAGATTCAATCTGTAAAGCAAGGACAAAATCCAATTTAGAGTGACAGACGTACAACAACGCCTTTAGCTGTACAACAAGGACAGAAAACCCAACTAGAGTGACAGACGTACAACAAATGTTCTAGCTGTACAACAAGGACAGAAAACCCAACTAGAGTGACAGACGTACATAAAATGTTCTAGCTGTACAACAAGGACAGAAAACCCAACTAGAGTGACAGAAGTACAAGAAAACCATTAGCTGTACAACAAAGAAAGTACACCCACCTAGAGTAACAGATGTACAACAACGCCTTTAGCAGTACAACAACGACAAAAAACCCAACTAAAGTGACAGACGTACAACAAATGTTCTAGCTGTACAACAAGGACAGAAAACCCAACTAAAGTGACACACGTACAACAAATGTTCTAGCTGCACAACAAGGACAGAAAACCCAACTAAAGTGACACACGTACAACAAATGTTCTAGCTGTACAACAAGGACAGAAAACCCAACTAGAGTGACAGACGTACAACAAATGCTCTAGCTGTACAACAAGGACAGAAAACCCAACTAGAGTGACAGACGTACAACAAATGTTCTAGCTGTACAACAAGGACAGAAAACCCAACTAAAGTGACACACGTACAACAAATGTTCTAGCTGTACAACAAGGACAGAAAACCCAACTAGAGTGACAGACGTACAACAAATGTTCTAGCTGTACAACAAGGACAGAAAACCCAACTAGAGTGACAGACGTACAACAAATGTTCTAGCTGTACAACAAGGACAGAAAACCCAACTAGAGTAACAGACGTACATAAAATGTTCTAGCTGTACAACAAGGACAGAAAACCCAACTAAAGTGACACACGTACAATAAATGTTCTAGCTGTACAACAAGGACAGAAAACCCAACTAGAGTGACAGACGTACAACAAATGTTCTAGCTGTACAACAAGGACAGAAAACCCAACTAGAGTGACAGACGTACAAGCAAACCTTTAGCTGCATAACAAAGACATTACACTCACCTAGAGTGACAGATGTACAACAAATGTTCTAGCTGTACAACAAGGACAGAGAAAACAACTAAAGTGACAGACGTACAATAAAGGCTGTACAACAAGGACAGAAAACCCAACTAGAGTAACAGACGTACATAAAATGTTCTAGCTGTACAACAAGGACAGAAAACCCAACTAAAGTGACACACGTACTATAAATGTTCTAGCTGTACAACAAGGACAGAAAACCCAACTAGAGTGACAGACGTACAACAAATGTTCTAGCTGTACAACAAGGACAGAAAACCCAACTAGAGTGACAGTCGTACAAGCAAACCTTTAGCTGCATAACAAAGACATTACACTCACCTTGAGTGACAGATGTACAACAAAGCCTTTAGCTGTACAACAAGGACAGAGAAAACAACTAAAGTGACAGACGTACAATAAAGGCTGTACAACAAGGACAGAAAACCAAACTAGAGTGGCAGAAGTTCACCAAAGACTATAGCTGCACAACAAAGACAGAAAACCCAAACTTACCACAATGCCTTTACCTAGAAAACAAAGATAGAAAACCCAACTAGAGTGACAGACGAACAACAAAGCTTTCAGCTGTAAAACAAACAGAAAATCGAGCTAGATTGTTAGACGTACTACAAAACCTGATGGCTTACAAAGAAAGAATTCCCAGCTAGAGTGACAGATGAACAACAAGCCAAAAGCTATAAAACAAAGACAGAAACCCAGCTAGAGTGACAGACGTACAACAAATATTCAATCTGTACAACAAAGACAAAAAAACCATTAGAGTGGCAGACGTACAACAAAGCCTCTAGCTGAACAAGATAGACAGAAAAGCCAGCTAGAGTGCCAGTTGTACAACAAAGTCTCTATTTGTATAACAAAGACAGAAAACCCACCTAGAGTAACAGACGTACAACAAAACCTCTAGCTGTACAACAAAGACAGAACACCCAGCAAGACTGACAGACGCACATTAAAGAATCTAGCTTTAAAACAAAGAAAGAAAACCCAACTAGAATGAAAGTTGTACAACATAACCGTTAGCTGTGTAAAAAAGACAGAAAATCTAGCTAGAATGACAGACGTACAACAAAGATTCAATCTGTAAAGCAAGGACAAAATCCAATTTAGAGTGACAGACGTACAACAACGCCTTTAGCTGTACAACAAGGACAGAAAACCCAACTAGAGTGACAGACGTACAACAAATGTTCTAGCTGTACAACAAGGACAGAAAACCCAACTAGAGTGACAGACGTACATAAAATGTTCTAGCTGTACAACAAGGACAGAAAACCCAACTAGAGTGACAGAAGTACAAGAAAACCATTAGCTGTACAACAAAGAAAGTACACCCACCTAGAGTAACAGATGTACAACAACGCCTTTAGCAGTACAACAACGACAAAAAACCCAACTAAAGTGACAGACGTACAACAAATGTTCTAGCTGTACAACAAGGACAGAAAACCCAACTAAAGTGACACACGTACAACAAATGTTCTAGCTGTACAACAAGGACAGAAAACCCAACTAAAGTGACACACGTACAACAAATGTTCTAGCTGTACAACAAGGACAGAAAACCCAACTAGAGTGACAGACGTACAACAAATGCTCTAGCTGTACAACAAGGACAGAAAACCCAACTACAGTGACAGACGTACAACAAATGTTCTAGCTGTACAACAAGGACAGAAGACCCAACTAAAGTGACAGACGTACAGCAAATGTTCTAGCTGTACAACAAGGACAGAAAACCCAACTAAAGTGACAGACGTACAACAAATGTTCTAGCTGTACAACAAGGACAGAAAACCCAACTAAAGTGACACACGTACAACAAATGTTCTAGCTGTACAACAAGGACAGAAAACCCAACTAGAGTGACAGACGTACAACAAATGTTCTAGCTGTACAACAAGGACAGAAAACCCAACTAGAGTGACAGACGTACAACAAATGTTCTAGCTGTACAACAAGGACAGAAAACCCAACTAGAGTAACAGACGTACATAAAATGTTCTAGCTGTACAACAAGGACAGAAAACCCAACTAAAGTGACACACGTACAATAAATGTTCTAGCTGTACAACAAGGACAGAAAACCCAACTAGAGTGACAGACGTACAACAAATGTTCTAGCTGTACAACAAGGACAGAAAACCCAACTAGAGTGACAGACGTACAAGCAAACCTTTAGCTGCATAACAAAGACATTACACTCACCTAGAGTGACAGATGTACAACAAATGTTCTAGCTGTACAACAAGGATAGAGAAAACAACTAAAGTGACAGACGTACAATAAAGGCTGTACAACAAGGACAGAAAACCCAACTAGAGTAACAGACGTACATAAAATGTTCTAGCTGTACAACAAGGACAGAAAACCCAACTAAAGTGACACACGTACTATAAATGTTCTAGCTGTACAACAAGGACAGAAAACCCAACTAGAGTGACAGACGTACAACAAATGTCCCAGCTGTACAACAAGGACAGAAAACCCAACTAGAGTGACAGTCGTACAAGCAAACCTTTAGCTGCATAACAAAGACATTACACTCACCTAGAGTGACAGATGTACAACAAAGCCTTTAGCTGTACAACAAGGACAGAGAAAACAACTAAAGTGACAGACGTACAATAAAGGCTGTACAACAAGGACAGAAAACCAAACTAGAGTGGCAGAAGTACACCAAAGACTATAGATGCACAACAAAGACAGAAAACCCAAACTTACCACAATGCCTTTACCTAGAAAACAAAGATAGAAAACCCAACTAGAGTGACAGACGTACAACAAAGCTTTCAGCTGTAAAACAAACAGAAAATCGAGCTAGGGTGTTAGACGTACTACAAAACCTGATGGCTTACAAAGAAAGAATTCCCAGCTAGAGTGACAGATGTACAACAAGCCAAAAGCTATAAAACAAAGACAGAAACCCAGCTAGAGTGACAGACGTACAACAAATATTCAATCTGTACAACAAAGACAAAAAAACCATTAGAGTGGCAGACGTACAACAAAGCCTCTAGCTGAACAAGATAGACAGAAAAGCCAGCTAGAGTGCCAGTTGTACAACAAAGTCTCTATTTGTATAACAAAGACAGAAAACCCACCTAGAGTAACAGACGTACAACAAAACCTCTAGCTGTACAACAAAGACAGAACACACAGCAAGACTGACAGACGCACATTAAAGAATCTAGCTCTAAAACAAAGAAAGAAAACCCAACTAGAATGAAAGTTGTACAACATAACCGTTAGCTGTGTAAAAAAGACAGAAAATCTAGCTAGAATGACAGACGTACAACAAAGATTCAATCTGTAAAGCAAGGACAAAATCCAATTTAGAGTGACAGACGTACAACAACGCCTTTAGCTGTACAACAAGGACAGAAAACCCAACTAGAGTGACAGACGTACAACAAATGTTCTAGCTGTACAACAAGGACAGAAAACCCAGCTAGAGTGACAGACGTACATAAAATGTTCTAGCTGTACAACAAGGACAGAAAACCCAACTAGAGTGACAGAAGTACAAGAAAACCATTAGCTGTACAACAAAGAAAGTACACCCACCTAGAGTAACAGATGTACAACAACGCCTTTAGCAGTACAACAACGACAAAAAACCCAACTAAAGTGACAGACGTACAACAAATGTTCTAGCTGTACAACAAGGACAGAAAACCCAACTAAAGTGACACACGTACAACAAATGTTCTAGCTGTACAACAAGGACAGAAAACCCAACTAAAGTGACACACGTACAACAAATGTTCTAGCTGTACAACAAGGACAGAAAACCCAACTAGAGTGACAGACGTACAACAAATGCTCTAGCTGTACAACAAGGACAGAAAACCCAACTACAGTGACAGACGTACAACAAATGTTCTAGCTGTACAACAAGGACAGAAAACCCAACTAAAGTGACAGACGTACAGCAAATGTTCTAGCTGTACAACAAGGACAGAAAACCCAACTAAAGTGACAGACGTACAACAAATGTTCTAGCTGTACAACAAGGACAGAAAACCCAACAAAGTGACACACGTACAACAAATGTTCTACCTGTACAACAAGGACAGAAAACCCAACTAGAGTGACAGACGTACAACAAATGTTCTAGCTGTACAACAAGGACAGAAAACCCAACTAGAGTGACAGACGTACAACAAATGTTCTAGCTGTACAACAAGGACAGAAAACCCAACTAGAGTAACAGACGTACATAAAATGTTCTAGCTGTACAACATGGACAGAAAACCCAACTAAAGTGACACACGTACAATAAATGTTCTAGCTGTACAACAAGGACAGAAAACCCAACTAGAGTGACAGACGTACAACAAATGTTCTAGCTGTACAACAAGGACAGAAAACCCAACTAGAGTGACAGACGTACAAGCAAACCTTTAGCTGCATAACAAAGACATTACACTCACCTAGAGTGACAGATGTACAACAAATGTTCTAGCTGTACAACAAGGACAGAGAAAACAACTAAAGTGACAGACGTACAATAAAGGCTGTACAACAAGGACAGAAAACCCAACTAGAGTAACAGACGTACATAAAATGTTCTAGCTGTACAACAAGGACAGAGAAAACAACTAAAGTGACAGACGTACAATAAAGGCTGTACAACAAGGACAGAAAACCCAACTAGAGTAACAGACGTACATAAAATGTTCTAGCTGTACAACAAGGACAGAAAACCCAACTAAAGTGACACACGTACTATAAATGTTCTAGCTGTACAACAAGGACAGAAAACCCAACTAGAGTGACAGACGTACAACAAATGTTCTAGCTGTACAACAAGGACAAAAAACCCAACTAGAGTGACAGTCGTACAAGCAAACCTTTAGCTGCATAACAAAGACATTACACTCACCTAGAGTGGCAGATGTACAACAAAGCCTTTAGCTGTACAACAAGGACAGAGAAAACAACTAAAGTGACAGACGTACAATAAAGGCTGTACAACAAGGACAGAAAACCAAACTAGAGTGGCAGAAGTACACCAAAGACTATAGCTGCACAACAAAGACAGAAAACCCAGACTTACCACAATGCCTTTACCTAGAAAACAAAGATAGAAAACCCAACTAGAGTGACAGACGAAGAACAGAGCTTTCAGCTGTAAAACAAACAGAAAATCGAGCTAGGGTGTTAGACGTACTACAAAACCTGATGGCGTACAAAGAAAGAATTCCCAGCTAGAGTGACAGATGTACAACAAGCCAAAAGCTATAAAACAAAGACAGAAACCCAGCTAGAGTGACAGACGTACAACAAATATTCAATCTGTACAACAAAGACAAAAAAACCATTAGATTGACAGACGTACAACAAAGCCTCTAGCTGAACAAGAAAGACAGAAAAGCCAGCTAGAGTGCCAGTTGTACAACAAAGTCTCTATTTGTATAACAAAGACAGAAAACCCACCTAGAGTAACAGACGTATAACAAAACCTCTAGCTGTACAACAAAGACAGAACACCCAGCAAGACTGACAGACGCACATCATAGAATCTAGCTTTAAAACAAAGAAAGAAAACCCAACTAGAATGAAAGTTGTACAACATAACCGTTAACTTTGTAAAAAAGACAGAAAATCTAGCTAGGACAGACGTACAACAAAGATTCAATCTGTAAAGCAAGGACAAAAACCAATTTAGAGTGACAGACGTACAACAACGCCGCTAGCTGTAAAACAAAGAGAGAAAACCCAACTAGAGGAACAAAGACTTTACCTGTACAAGGACAGAAAACTCAACTAGAGTGACAGACGTAGAAAATAGCCTCTAGCTATAAAACAAAGATAGATAATCCAAGTAGAGTGACAGACGTACAACAAAACCTTTAGCTGTAAAAAAATAGACGGAATACCCAGCTAGAGTGACAGACGTACAACAAAGCCTCTAGCTGTAAAACAAAGTTAGAAAACCCATCTAGAATGACAAACGTACAATGAAGCCTGTAGCTGCACAAAGACAGAAAACCCAGCTAAAATGATAGACGTACAACAAAGATTCTATCTGTGCAACAAAGATTCTATCTGTACAACAAAGACGGAAATGTCATTTAGAGTGACAGACGTACTACATCGCCTCTAGCTGTAAAACAAATATTGAAAATCCAGCTAGATTGACAGACGTACAACAAATCTTGGAGCTGTACAAAGACAAAAAACCCAGCTAGAGTGATGGACTTACAACAAAGCCTCTCGTTGTGCAACAAAGATAGAAAACCCAACTAGAGTGACAGAAGTAAAACAAAGACTCTAGCTGCTCAAAAACGAAAGAAAACCCAGCTAGAATGGCAGACGTACAACAAAGCCTTTACCTATAAAACAAACAGAAAACCCAGCTAGAGTGACATATGTACAACAAAACCTGTAGCTGTACAAAGACCGAATTCCCAGCTAGAGTGATAGATGTACAACAATGCCTCTAGTTTTGCAACACAGATTGAAAAAAAACTATAGTGACATACGTACATCAAAACCTGTAGTTGTACAAAGACAGAACACCCAGCTAGAGTTACAGACGTACAACAAAGCCTCTAGCTATGAAACAAAGATAGAAAATCCGACTAGAATGACAGATGTACAAAGAAACGTTTAGCTGTACAAAAAAGACGGAAAACCCAGCTAGAGTAACAGACTAACAAGAAAGCCTCTTTCTGTACAACAAGGACAGAAAACCCATCTAGAGTGACAGATGTACAACAAAACCTCATTCTGTACAACAAGGAGAGACAATCCACCTAGGACAGATGTACAACAAAGCCTCTAAGTGTACAACAAATACAGGAATCAGGATGCATCAACTATAAGTAAAACCCGTTCTGTAAGTAGGTAACGCATATTTCTTCACTTTTGCTTTCCCATAGATCATATATCGTGTTCTCGAGGTATTTTAATGGATAAAATTGATGGAAATTGAGATATTTTAATAAAAGCGACAAACTTTACATCAACAAATGGTTGTGTTATTGTAACTATAAAAATACGTTATAGCTACCAATGCTGGAACAATTTTGAAACATGAATAAACAATCAATAATGCATTTAATTCAAGAAGTAAGTAAATGTAAATATAAGTAATGGCAGCGTATTTTAAAGTGAAGTAGGCAACAATTTACATATTTGGAAATTCAAGGCACATAAAACTTGTCTGTTTTAATTGAAAGCGATGAAACTAAGAAACGTTCTTTAGTTTTCTTTTGTTTCTAAACGAGACAAAAGTTGGCGCAGGTTTAAAAACTTTCAGTTTATTCTGTACTTCTTTGTTTCAAACTTTTTATTATGCTTTTGAGCTTATTTAAAAAGGGAAGGACTGGGTAACTTTGTTAGTCCAAATGGAGCATCAGTCTTTTTAATAGGGAAAACATAAAATTGAACAGTGATTACTTTACTCCTTTATTTCTTTTTTTAATAAAAAAGAGAGTCGAAACAATTATAATTATTTCTATTTGAAATGTTTAAATTAGTGGTGGACAAATGTAAAACAATATCCTCTGCGAAACGCAGTAGGTCTCTAGATAAAAAGCGACTATGTTAAAAAGCACCCACTGCTGAGCGTAGCCCACTCAACTTTAAACTTCACTTTGCAAAGCAATATTTGTCACGTAAAAGGTGACAAATAAAGTCGTGGGATCATTTGTTATGGGCACAATAGAGAGGGCGTACATGCTATCTGCTTCATCGGACGTTCTTCTTGGATAAAGTCAGAGTTCATGACATCGTTCAATGAGAAGAAAGGACGGTATGAACAACAGGTTTCTAGGAGCATATGATTTTATGCGTGCGGATAGTTTATAAATATTTGAAGATATGGTTCGATGTACGTGATAACCTGTATGTCTGAAAAATTGTTAGTTTTAGAATTATCTATACAGACCTCAGGAATAATGTTGGTACTGTTTGCCAACGAAAAAGCTTTAAATTGTAAATTCAATAAATTATTCTTGTATTTGTAAATTGTTTTCTTTCTTATTACAGTATATATATATATATATATATATATATATATATATATATATATATATATATATATACCTTCAATTGAAATTTATCAATAAAAATAATAATCAATATTATTATTGGGTGCAAACTGTTTTTTGAACAGATTGAAGCTAATGAAAGATTTTCTGGACCTAACAATCAAACAAAACACATATTAGTTATTAAATAAATATTAATATAAGCCTACATGTTGCAAGTACATGGACGCAAACGCCTAGAAAGTTACTGCACAACGTTATCCTATCCAAATGTTTTCACAAAGGCAAGTTTGTTTTGAAGCCAGAACACACCGTGTTTAGCCTTGTCGTACATTGCACACTTTGTGAGGGCTTTCTGTGTTTATGTGTTTACATAGCCTGCGGTCATTAAAGTCTCTTCAGTAACGGTCAATATTTGCATTAAGGGATGTAAAGTGAACGGGCAGAAACAAAACTTCTACTTTGACTATGTTCAAATTTAGATAATTGTGATGAAGAAAAGATACAACCAATAAGAAACGTAAAGCGAAAACAGCGTTAGATAAAATTTTCCAGCTTCTATACACTAACAATAAATATAATAACAGTAAAAATTAAAATAGCTCACGCATTACCGTATTATTAGTTTATTGGTACATACAGATCAATTTCGACGACGATGTCGACGTCCACAGTGATTGGCTACAACTAACAATTAGTAGTAGTGATTATTAATCACTAACGAAGGTGATATTGCCGTCGAAACTAGACTGTATGTATTAATAAATTAGTGGGTAGAGAGATTTAGAGTGGACTATTTTAATATTTTCCGATGTGGAACATTCTCACTAGCTAGCCCATTGTCCTCACTAGCTAAGCTGTAACTAATTTCATAAATATAATGTTGATGAATTAAATATAATTTATCTAATATAATCTTTAGAGATACGAAAACACTTAGCATAACCGATATTATAAAGTAGATAATGGAACACTAAACATTTTTCCAAATGAGTTTAAAGAAGCTTTTTGTGTAAGGCATCTTAGATATTTTCTAACGTTCTACATTAAAAATGCACTAAAATGTTCTGTGGAAATGGTGAATGTTGATAGTTGTATAGATCCGATACACTACACGACACAACTAGTGAGAAACCCGTGGTACATAGGCAACATTACACACACGTCTTTCACAGGCCTTGGAGAACTTGGCGAGTTTAAGTGAGAACTGCTCGCTGTTTTGTGATTGGTTGAAGCACTATATAATTAAAATGTATGACGAGGGTATTGTGACCTAACAATCATTTTCGAGAAGTCTAAAATATCACAGAAACATTGTTATTGGGTAATATTCTAGTGGTATTGGGGGTTTTACCAATATTTTTACTGTAATATATTCTGCCACTGTGCTCTCTTGATAATGCATATCTTGAAATGCAATATTTTCATGGTTTCTAAAAAAAAACCTTTATATAAAATTACCTCACATTTCAGACTTATAAGTTTTAATAATAAATGTCCAAGAGAGTTTTGAAAGTCCTCAGCATTTGTGGCTCCTGTCGGATAACTTTACACTTTATTTTATAACTTCTTTTTACTGACACGGTACAGAAAGCGCTAGTTTACTGCGTTAAACCTTAATAATCTTTTATGACGTACATTTTATAGAAAATTAGGTGAAAAACAGCAGACAAATTAAATACAAACAATATGGTTGTAACAATATGGAAAAAAATGAAGCTAATAGGAAATGTCTGTATATTTATTGACTTTGTTTAGGACATCTTCTTAATAAGTACCACTCAAAAAATTCTAACAACAAAATTTTTATTTCTGCTTGATGTATATTTCGGTTAACAAATAACCATCCTCAGGGGAATAACAGCCTTGCCCTTTGTGGTAGTCACAAATATTTGTGGTTACCAAATATCCATTCTCAGAGGAATAACAACGAAGAGTGTTGATATATATTACTCAAAAAACTCTAACCACAAAACGTTTATTTTTACTTGATGTACATTTCGGTTACCAAATAACCTCCCGCAAAGGAATAACAGCCCTTATCCTTTGAGGTAGCCACAAATATTTGTGGTTACCAAATAACCATCCACAGAGGAATAACAAGCAAGAGTGTTGATATATATTACTCATAAACCTCTAACCACAAAATTTATATTTCTACTTGATGTACATTTCGATTACCAAATAACCATCCTCAGAGGGATAACAAACAAGAGTCTTTTGTAATATTAATAATAATAATAATAATATACAAGAATGTGTGATTAGAGGTTTTTGAGTATTAGCTAATATTAACCTCAGTTTATTCCATGTTGGTCTAAATAGTATTACTTTTATGTTATTAATTTCAAAGTTTACATGGTGATTAAATAATATACTTTTGTAATAAAACTCGATACGATATCTGTCTACTTATTCTGCTATTGGTTACTAAGTAAAGAATATAATTTCAGAACATATTTTATGTAGTATTCAGGCCAAGCTTCAGAAAAATCTAAATACAGGTAAACTTTACCCTCGAGGGAAATAAATAAAATCCCTATCTTTCTGTGTCCCACACCATTCGTACAAGTTCAAACTCTAGAGTGAAGTCGATGTAAAAAAAGAAATAAGCATGAACTAAGGTTAGAGGCTTCATTAAGTCAATATTGTAAATGCAAACATTGGCAAAGTACTTTAAAGTGAAGCTTGCAACAATTTTAAAGCCCAAGGAACAAAAAACTTGTCCGTTTTAATTGAAACGATGAAACTAATAAATAAGTCTTAGTTTACTTTTGTTTTTAAACAAAAACAAACTTGACGCAAGTTTAAATCCTTTCTTTTTAATTCATTGCCGCTTTGTTTTCAAACTTATTGTTGCTGTTTTTAAGTTTGTTTAAACACGATGGACGATGTCATCTTATTGTAATATAGTTCCAAGTGAAACAATCGGGCAATATATAATCGAACACATTAATTGGTTCGAGAATCGATTTTACATTTACGTTCTATTTAGTTTTTGACGGGTTTAATTTAGGTTTCTTTTATAAGTTTTTTAAGTTTGGTATCTTTAATATTTGATATCTTAGCATATTTTTTTACCTCTAATATGACTAATAACTTCAGTATCGTTAGCATCTTTAGTATCTTTGACACCTTTAGTATCATCGTTGTATTTCATACCTTTAGTAAATTTCAAGTCTCTATTATATCTACAGTATTTGGTACATTTATTATCTTTGGTATCTTTTGTATTTTATTTATGTTGGTATCTTTTGTATTTTAGTTATGTGGGTATCTTTTGTATTTTAGTTATGTTGGTATCTTTTGTATTTTAGTTATGTTGGTATCTTTCGTATTTTAGTTATGTTGGTATCTTTCGTATATTAGTTATGTTGGTATCTTTCGTATTTTAGTTATGTTGGTATCTTTTGTATTTTAGTTATGTTGGTATCTTTTGTATTTTAGTTATGTTGGTATCTTTCGTATATTAGTTATGTTAGTATCTTTCGTATTGTAGTTATGTTGGTATCTTTCGTATTTTAGTTATGTTGGTATCTTTTGTATTTTAGTTATGTTGGTATCTTTCGTATTTTAGTTATGTTGGTATCTTTCGTATTTTAGTTATGTTGGTATCTTTCGTATATTAGTTATGTTGGTATCTTTCGTATTTTAGTTATGTTGGTATCTTTTGTATTTTAGTTATGTTGGTATCTTTTGTATTTTAGTTATGTTGGTATCTTTTGTATTTTAATAACTTTGGTATATTTGGTATCTTTAGTAGCTTTAGTAGCCTTAGTATTTTTGCAATACTTAATACCTTTTCTGTATTTAGGATTTTTCGTAGCTTTAGTATCTTTAAAATCTTTCTTAATTTTAATATATTTTATACTTTTAGTATCTTTGTTATGTTTTGTATCTTGGTTTGCTTAGAATTTTTTGTAACTCAAGTATATTTTGCATTTTTATAACGTTTTTATATTTAGAGTTACTTATTATTAGTATATTTCTTAATTTGAAATTTGTGTGTATCTTTGGTACGAATGATATCTTTAGTGTCTCCGGTATATTTGGTAAATTGATTATGTTTGTTACATATAGTATAAGATAAGAGTTTTGGTATCATTAGTATTATGTTATATTTAGTATTATTGGTATAGTTAGTATCTTTTATATATTTAGTATCTCTGGTACCTTTAGTATATTTCTTATTTTTAATATTTTTGGTATATTTAAAATATTTATTACCTCTAGTATATTTAGAATTTTTGGTACCTGTTTTATTGTTAGTATCTTGGTGTCTTTGGTATTAATCTGGTAGTAGCCTATAAAATAGGCTCTATTTCCTTCTTCTATCCGTGTGTTTTCCCTTTGAGCATTCACATGTGCTAGTACTAGCAATCAAAGGTTTGTTTTCTTATTGTCTGTAGAAATAACATCTGTGAGAATAAACGTATAAATATATACCTTATTGACACATTGAAACTATGCGTAGCTGACGTCATTAATTTGCCTCTCGCATTGAATAACGGTTTCCACTGTATAAGAAGAGATCTCGGCGTAAACTATTACTTCACACGAAAACTAATTTCCACTCTAACTTGCAAGTTGAATCGCCAAAGTTGTAACTCCATTTTGACAACATGAGCTCCGACTTGTGAAGTTGACGAGTGTGAATAATGAACGCGTCACGTGACCAGCATGCCGAGCGCTCTTCTCTTTACAAGTACGTGAGTGAGCCCTTAACGTAGCCAGAGTAGTTTTTGTAAAGGAACATGTACTAGAAGCTCGCGCTTGTGTGCAGAAACAAGTCTCAAAGTCATAATTTATAAGCGTCTTTTGCTGTACTACCTCTTTGTGAATTTGTATACGTGATAAGGTTGAAAGATATTAAGCTAACAAGTAAAATAAAAAAAGCAATTAAGTCAACTCCTATTTGGTTCAACAGAGAAAAATTTTATTACTTTTTATTAATTAATTACAAATATTAGGATAAAGTATATAGCATGATATATGGGTTAAAACAACTGTTCTACCAAATAACCTATAATATAAACTCAGCTGTTTGATTAAACAATGTTATTTTAAGCCAAATAAGACGAAATAACTATATTGCATACATTGCCCCCTTTGGTGAATTGTTTTTCTCCCATATACAACTAAAATTAATTTATTAGTAATATTTGAAATTGAGTGGATGAATAACAAGTATTTAATTAACGATTGAAAATTTTTACAAGTTATATAAATATATCTATTTAGAGTGTAAACTAATAGAAGGTATTGACAAATGTCGGTTATAGTATAATATCGACCAGCTTAGTAAATATTTCTTTTAAATGTGTTTCTAACAATTAAACATGATTTCAAGCAAACTTAAATTATAAATTGTATATTTCTTTTAAATGTGTTTCTAACAATTAAACATGATTTCAAGCAAACTTAAATTATAAATTGTATAAAATGAAAACAATTACTTTGTCTTAGAAACTGTAGGACATGGAGTGTTTTTAGAAAACCTACAACTGTATGTTATGTGGACATAATAATAATAATATTTGTAAGAATGAATTAATTTTAGTTTTATATGGGAGAAAAACTTTCACAAAAGAGGAATAGCATGCAATATATCTATTTTTCTTGGAATAAGTTATTACCTACGATTTCACCATACGGATTAGCCGCACCTACTAAGAGGGGTTTAGCGTCCCTCGCGGTATCTCAGTCTAACACAAACACTACTGACAACACACACTACACATTACACACCATATTACACTTTCTACACGCATTACATTAAAAACACAATCTCTCTACATATGAATTCTTACACATTCACTTAGGGATTTTCGACTGGTCAGAACCATTGCACTTTTGGAGTGTAGAAAAGGCCAGAGCTTGACAAACTCTAGTCCAGAATACTGATGTGAGCTTGCTCTGCAGCTTCAGCCCTTGGTCAGGGAGTGTCCGCGGTGCACAGGTGACGGAGCCTATGCACAGTATTACTAGTGCTTGACTGAGCTAGACTGAGCTACTAATCCAGTCGAGCTAGAGGGAAAACTATAGGCCCCAGAGTTCCGGGGGTTTAAAATAGTCTTTATATGGTCCCGCCTGTAACGCCTAACACGATTGTTGGCTTTTAAAAAATGTATGGATCCCATAAAATCGTCAAACTTGTTTACTTTAAAGAGGCAACGTCAAGTTTTTCCTGGAGAACCTAATGTAGAAGGTTGAGTAAGAATATGATGGTGGCATTGCTATCGCCAAAGTATCTAATTTTTTCTAGTGCCAACTAAGATCTGAACAAAATATCTTCTTTCCATATTAATAAGGCTATTACCTCTTGTGTTGGAGGCCCTATAGAGAAATCTACAAGACACCAGTAGTATCTATATAGAAACTGAAGAATGGGACTTTGCTTGTTGCAACCACTGATGGGAGGCAAACGCGTTCTCTCTTAAAAATGACCACTTTCTTTGACCAGGTCATGGCATCTGTGGCCCTCCATAGGTCCTTGAATTTCTCAAAGAGGGTCATTACGTTAAGAGATTTGATGTACGTCTCTATAGACGAAATCAAGTCGGAGCAGTCAGTAACAAACAAACAAAGGAATTATGAAAACGGTCAAAGACTGGAAAATGGCGTTTGCCTCTTTTATCCTTTTTCTTGGCAAACCGGAGATCCCTGAATTCATACACGTAAGATACTAGAGACTCTCAGTTGGACCTTATATGGGAAATCCTTGGCGATGTTTTAAATGTCAGCGTTTTTGCCCAGGGGCCGGAATGATGCATACAAGAGAACGCTTGCTTGCACAAATAAGTAGATCCGAAGAGAGCCAGCACTCCAAAACCCAACTTCTTCACCTCACTGTAGCATTGTGCAACACTATTCGTTTTGAATTGCTCAAATCTTTCAACAACTTCATCTTGAATTTTTTTTATAACTGCTGAAGTAATACGTGTAAACAGTGGCACTGGATTTATCCCAATACTGCTTTAGGAATTAAAAATGAAGTAATTTACCGCTCTGAATATCGTCTGCAGAAAGAATTATTTTTTTCAAAACAAACTAATTCTTCTACCTAAAGATAGGCTGGGTTTTCCTTTCCTTGCATTCACCATTTAATTTTGCTATGATATCCACCATAAAGTAAATGATATCCATAAAGTAAAATTTTTGCAACCATTTGTCGCTCTCTAATTCAGAGTGATTAATGCCTTTTTCATTTATGAATGTATTTGTTTCATTCAAGAACAAAACACAAAGTTTCAACATCTTACCTTTAGAACACCTTACCGCGCACTTTTGTGAAGAAGGAGGACGGAATAGTGAGTCTCCATTTCTCCTAAGATTACTTTAAAGTGACAATAGTAGAGTGCTTTTGAAAAGATGTTATTAGCAAACTTGATTACCAAATTCATGATCTCAACTATATCGGTCGTAAATGTTGAGCACAAAGCATTTCTTGGTGTAATATGCAGTGAAACGTACGAATTTTGTGTTTTATTTTGCTCTGAAGTTCTTCTTTTGGAACCTGACAAAAAGGGTAACTTGTGCCGTGTCTTTCATGTCGCAAGACTCATCTATAGCAAGTGATAAAGCAGAAGAAAGTTGAATATCTCCACCTGTAAATATGTAATTTTGAAGATATTACGCATTCTATCTTGTAGGCCTAGTATTGTAACGGACAGTGGCAAATCTTTGGTTTTTTCAAAGATTTCTGTTTTGTTTTTTGAAAGTACGAGACAGTTCTTCAGAAGCACATGTGAAGCTCTCTTTGATATACTCACCATCTGGGAATGGTTTGCTTTTTTGCAATTTCTAGTAGTTCCGCGAAGCTTGCCAGATTAACACTACTTGTCGATCATTCTGTTACTTTAAATGGAACTTGATAACTGTTTTTTTTTTGGAGCTCGTCGACAACGTTTTTCATTCTTTGCCGGCTGGTTATCTACTATTTTTTAGTGAAGGGTCTCTCTAAATATGTTTTCTTATTGTGTGGTAGTTTTCGCGAAAAATAAGACGAGAACGAAGGAGATCTGAGTTGCATATGAAAGCGAACGACTCTGTCCAATCCCGATTGAATTCAAGATTCTATTCTTCAGTTCTTCTTTTTTTTTGTAAATGCCATGCTTGCGGTGAAGCTGTTATAAATAATTTTTAAAATTATTATTTAGGAATCCTATATCAACCTATATCTAAGTAGATTCATACGAGAAGCTGGGCATAATGAAATATAATTTATCAGAAAACATTAGAGGATATTTCCCAATTATAAATACTTACCTAAATAAAATAAATAATTCTCTAATGATTTAATTATTAAAATAAATAATTTGACACGAAACACTGTTTGTCTCACTCTCTGACGTACGAATTGACTATAAGTAGACCTACATAGTTTCATCGCATCTGTGGTCGCCTCCCTTATGATAGCATAATTTTAGGCGACCACAGGATCTCAATATCATAGGATCGCCGATTGGCACAAACGAACTTGTCAGAACGTGTTTATCACGGCGCAGTCTGCACATTTTAGTTTTTATAAAGATTATAGAAGCAACAAACTATACGTTACAGCCAAAGGACTGGCGAAGACGCTAAATTTTCTTGCGTCGAAAGCGAATTAAAACCTACATATAGACATCAGAATGTCTGCGTCATTAGAGAGCTTCCGACAGTGACAAAGGGTGTCACGTAGGAGGGATGCAGTGAAGAACGAGTACTTTTGCCTGAGAGATAGAATCGATGACTAATCCTCGTTAATCGTTTCAGAACGAATTTTAAATGTTTTTGTTAAATAAGTAATATTTGCATATGGAACTAAAGAGCCACAACTTCACATCTAAAGAGCCGCACGTGGCTCGCGAGCCGCAGGCTGCCGACCTCTGCTTTGGCCACATCAGTTCTTTCTGCTGTAAGCAAGGGGCAAGCGTCCAATATAGCAGTGAAAGTCACGAGGAAAAGGATTGCATTAATGGTCCCAAGTTCGCCAACTGTGGCGGTGAACACCCAGCGCGATCTTTTAACTGTCCTACCTTTAAGGAAGAGAAGGCAATCCTTGGCATTATGGCATTTTCTTAGGCTAAAAATATCTAAAGCTAAAAATATGAAGCCGCCCAACCCTTGGGTTAACGGTTAATGGTAAAATCTATGGCGCTACTTCCTGGTCTTTGATGCAAACCTCATCATCTTGCATTCAAAATGGCCTTTGATAACTTTTGCAAGCAATATTATGATGCTCGGCAACTTCAAAACGCTCCATTCGGCATAAGAACTTTGCGCATAATGGATGCCTAGAGTTTGAACTTCTTACGATGTTCGAATGATTAACATGATATCTCGCTTCATGGCTTTTAAAAATGGCACTCTTTGACTTTTCATTGTCCAGTTATATCAAAAGAAATATTCCTGATGTGGTTTTCCGCCAGGGTTTTTTGGCAATTCCCTGATACCACAAACACAGTGAGATTTTCACGGATGAGCCTAGCGAGTGACAATGGCGTTGGGCGTGAGTTTTATCCTAGGGACGTACCTACACGTACAGATTTCCATCAGCTCGTAGTGTTTCTACAGTGAAACTGTTTTCCATTTTTAAAGCCCTGACCCCCATTAAATCTAGATCTTCAAACTACCTTTTTTGATCTGATTCCAAGAGTGCTCTTTAGGCCCTTCAGGATGTTTTCTCTGTGAACAGTTTAGATTGGGATATTCTGTATGCTGTACACAATCTTCAATTGGAGGGTATTGGGGTGCATTCTGCTGGGTTCCTGGTCACTGTGGAATTACCGGAAACACAAAAGCGGATGAAGCGGCGAAGATTGCAACTAGTATGGTGCCATCTACACAAAGCTTATGGTATCTGATTATATATGTTATATATGAATCGTTCATTGACCGCTGCTTGAAATGATGGATGACAATGTGAATCACAATAAGCTGAAGGAAATTAAGAATACAGTCCGTCCATGGAGGTAATCTATTCGTTCGAAACGTAGGGGAGGAAGAGGTGTCTACTGTATATAGAATAAGATACCGGTCTTATTCTATATACCGTGGTGGTGGCTTCCCGCGTCACTCTTATCTAACTCATGGTTATCTGATGCGTCGTGAGGACCCTCCGTTGTCAATTGTGTGGAAATACCATCGAAAATCAGTCATGATAGTCGATTGTGGTGGTTTGAAGCATGAACGTGACAGTTTTTATTTACAAGTAAGTTTAAAGGTGGTTAAGAAGGATGATGCTACGGCCGTCGACCGTGTCGTCGCATTCCTTCACCCCCTAAATATACTATTAAAAATGTAATATTTGAAATTTTTAAAATATATAATTTAAATATTTATTAATTATATTATATCTACTCATGTTAGTTTGTGTGTGTAAGAACTTTTAATTATTGTTAAAATCCGTTTTTTATTTAGGCCTATTTATTTTATACATTAAGGGTTATTCTTTATTGTTATAGATTTGTTATGTTGTTTTATTATTTATTACTATATTTGTTTTATTGTTATATATTTATCGTTATACAATTATTGATGCATATATATTTATATATATTATTACCGTTGTTTTAATATTTGTTATTTTTTGTTTTGTTGTTTTATATTTATTTGTTAAGTTTTATATATATTGTTTCATTTAAATTATTTTGTTTTATTCAAAATATTTTGTCTTAGTCATAATCGTGAATTGGGGATGATAACTATCATTGGTATTGATCAAAAAATTATTGATTTTGTAAAACAGCTGGTTTCATGTTATAGGTTATACGGTAGAAGAGCTGTTTTAACTCATAGGTTATAATACTTTATTTGTTTTAAAGATATCCTTTTTTGACCTCGTAGGAATTGACTCGAAAATTTGTGTTTATATACATTTTTGTGGTTAGAAAAAAACATTTTGTTTTCTCTTCTTACTGTATAATATTTCTTATAGAGGTTTAATATAAAGTAAAAGGAACAGGCTGTCAATCTATCATTCAAAGATGGGATTAAATCGTAAAGAGAAAGATGTCAGGATGTAATCTGTGGTGAAAAGGAGCTGCCAAGGAGGGATATCAATATCCTGCTTAACATTTACTTCCATGGAATAACGTAATCAATTTTATGCTAACATAAAACTCCATTTTGTAATGCCGGGAATATAAGCAAATGTCTATTACACATATAAACAGACCAGTTATAGGCCTAAGCAGTTTGGTTATATTTGATGGTTTTATATATCAATTAATAATTTTACTCTTACTTATACACACACACAAATATATATATATATATATATATATATATATATATATATATATATATATATATATATATATATACTCATTACCTATATTTGTACTTGATTTCCACCTGACCTACTATTTGCAAAAACACGCATTTGGAGTGCTATATAGAATATGCATAATACATTTATTTTTGTAATCTTTATTTGGACTATACACAATTTACTTTACATTTTACCGCTTTCATGTCTTGCGAACAAAGCAGTGTATTACGGAATCCTTTGATATTTGATTTCCTATAAATAAAACAATAGACTATGGAGGTTTGTAACATACTCCTTGGTAGAACAGCTGATTTAAAGGCAAGTTCAAACAGAAATGTCTATTTTGTCTTCTTTGTGTGCATTGTTTTTGCTTCATTAAAATATTTCTACAGTTTACCATATAAAAGAAAGAAGTAAATTTTCTAGATTTTATAAAGATAACCTATACATATTGTACATATTTTTAAAGTAAATAAATTCTTTTGGCGTGCTTGAACATAAAACTCATACGGGGAAAATCGAAGCTTCGTCACACTGAAAACCTCCAAGCTCTTTCGACGGAAAAAGGACTGTTGAATTTATATGTCTTCATTTATATGTCTTTTTCAATTTTTTAAAATGTTTTGGTTGATATTATTTTCCACGCTTTTAGCTTCTGTATAAATTTTGTTTCTTATACAGGATATAATACCAACTGTTCTTTGGGCTTAGCTTGTAAGGCTATAACACATAAAAGACATACATAAAACTTGCACATTGATAATTTATTCTCTCAGACGCGTTTCAATGACAAAATCAATATCAGTGAGTATTGTTACTACAAACTCCAACTTGCAACTCAATACACACTGATGGTGATGACTTGTTATTAGGATATAGTAAGTTTTGTCGTAATTAATACTGTAAAACTACGCCATAGAACAAAATTTTAACAGTATATAATTAGAATAACTTAAGAACCCCACTCTTAGCGAACCTAAATCGTATTAAAGTTATAATCTTTCTGGTTTCTCTGTGGCAGGTCCACATATACGTGTAAGCTGACCCCACTACGTAAACATTCATGAGGGCGCTTCAGTAGCACGCTCAAGTGGGTCTAGTTATATCAAAGGGCTGCAATTCCATCCCTAAACATACTCAAACGCTACGCAGCAGAATAAAAGAGAAATATTTTTATTAGAATATTTGTTCGAAATTTTAAATAACTTTTTTTCATAATTATTTAATCACCAGACCTCTGCGTTACTATTTCTAAAAACTTATTAGTTTTCTGGTTTATTCAGTGTGACCGGAGGCACTGCAAGCTATCTCCATGACAAAAATCTACGCCATGTAATTTTCTTTTAACCCAGAAGCCGCCCAGCCCTCGTGGCACCCATTCTCTAGCAAACCTCTTTCGTCCCACATGCGCATGAAGTTGGTATCCCTAACGTCCTTGAAAGACTCAGGATCGATTTCTCATCTATCAAGGTGAAAAGGTTTCCATGGAGAACCAGGAGATAGTATAAAAGCAACCGGTCAGCGATGCGAGGCCACTTAGAGCTGTGTCCCTCGCATTGGACACAAATAGAGAAGTAGCTTTATAACGTGGTTGTTTCTTCGTCCCACCTTACAAACCTATTTGCCTTCTTAGTGGTCGTTCTGCTGAGCTTTCATTGTCTTGTATCCCTTGTGTCTACCGCCTGTTTTGGTCTTTTTGTTTTCGCCTTTTTTGTAAACCTACTATAGAGCTTTTTTAGCATCTTTGTCATTCTCTTGGCGTGTCTATACCAGATCTTTAACGCTTCTCTTTTATTTAGTCAAACGTGGATTTTCTACTTCTATAACGTCCCGTGTGTCGTCGCTACTATATCGACCTAATTTAGTTTCTTATAGTGTTATCGGCAGAAATCCATTGTAACACTATCAGTCTTTGTCTGTCTTTTATTGTTATTTACCATTTTGACCCCAAAAATGTAGTCTACTTAGATACTAGCCAAGGCCCACAATTCGGTGACTCGCTATCCAGATAATATAACATCCATTAGACACCCGTCTTTCTCCTGTTATCTCTCCTTGTGCCCGTTTATGCTTGGCACAGCGGACAGGAAGGGTCGTAGAGTAGACAGCCAATACGATGGAGCTGTATTGCAAATTATTCGTGGCCAATGATGACTTTGTGTGCGTGAGTGCGCGTGTATGTGTGTTGCAACAGACCGGCCTTACGACGCACGCCCGCGACCCACCCGCCGGCCAGCCACCGCCACAACACCGTGCCTTCGTTGCTCGGTAAAAATTTTGAAATGAGCCGGTCCGGCCAACGGCCAAATCCCTGTGAAATTTCCACGTCCAAGTCACTGAACTTCATTTAAAAAAACCTAACTCGCTGAGATTTAACCCTTTAGGTATCCGCTCCCGGGGAAAGAGTTCGTTTGAAGGCATCCTAAGGCTTAGTGACCAATTGGTATAGGATTGTGTGAGAAATTTGTTTGAATAAATATAATCACTGTTTTGTTTGCAAGTTAGTAAAAAACTTTGTTTTTATTTTGTTTTAATCTAATTTCTATTACAGCACAGTTTGTAATTATTTTATATTTTAACCTTTTCTTACTTGTTTGACAATTCTTCAACCTTTCAGTATAAACTTTATAACTTCTTTTGTAAACAAATAAATTTTTATATCCCCTGTTCTTACCTTCATCCTTTTTCAAAAAATACTATACATTTAATTTTAATTTAAAATAAAAATCAGTCCTATTAAAATCATAAGATTTTAATTTAGTTTTAAAACTTCATTTCAATTTATTGTTTTTTACAATCTTTTCATTTGACTTTGAAAACCCTTGACATTTGACTTTGGTATCTTAAACCAAAGAAAAAACAGTTATTTAAAAAACAAAATTCTTTTCAACTAACATTTTTAAATATTTTATATCTTTTTTAAAAGTATACAAAAATTAAGTTTAAAACAACATGAGAACAATTAAAATTCTTCAAAACTTACTCATCAAAATTAACTTATCTCTAAACATGAAATTTATCTAACCCTTTTTATAACAAAAATTAGTGCATAGGACCCAAAAATCTGTTTTCCAAAATTTTACTTTCTATTTATTAAGTGTTCTGCCATAATTTGGTCTCAACATAATTTAAAATTAGTTTATGTAACGAAAATTTCAGTGTTTTTTTCTAACGTATTTTCTCTGCTTTATAAACCTTTATAAAATTGTTTAATGATTTTGAAACTATTTATTTTCTTTTATTTACCCTCCTCTCCGGGTGAGTATCTATTCTAAACAATGTTACGTTAAAAGCGGTCATGTGTTAAGGCTTCTCTAAAGTAACATTCAACTTGAATTTATTTAACAAAAATTTGAAATTTTTTAAATTTTGATTTATTATTTTATGTTTAAAAACTGTCTTTAATTTGTTTTTAAAATTTCAAAATTATTTTAACTATTTTTATTAGTACCTGTTTAATCTGCAAGGTGTAGTCCTCCATTTTGAAGTAGGTATTTACCGCAAACTAACGCTATCCTCTCCACATTCATTCTGAACAAAAGCAATATTCAAAACGCATTACATCGTTTGCAAATTTATTTAAATTTAAACTTTAAAATTCATCGTTCCCCAAAAAAAGTGAAAATCGTAATTTATTTTAGAAAGAGAGAAGTTACAGACTGACCTTTCGGATTCATACTTCCTTCTGGTCCCATCGCTCCGCAGCATGTTGGTTTGGTATGATCTCTCCTCACCTGCGGCTGGGATATCTTGTTTTCTGGACTTCTTCATAGTTGGCGTCACCCCTGTTTCCCGCTTCCTTGGTGTCTTGACCGAAACAAAGCGTTACGCCTTACCGCGCTAAATTAGACTTCCTTATTTTTGTTTTTATTTTAAAATTCTGGATCTAGTTCCTTAATAATGATTTAACACTGTCTCTATCTTCAAAACTAATTTCACTCTCGGTTTTAATCTAATCTATGTTTAAAATACTATTGAATTTTGTAGTCCATTACGTTCGTTGAATTTTATTAACCACTTAAACAATAGTTTATGACTATCCGAACTTTATGTTCAGTCATAAACTATTGTTTAAGTGTTTAAAATACTGTTTAATGTACTCTTATGTGTCCAATTTTTAAGTGCCTTGTAACGATTCGCCCTTGTACCTAGGAATTTATCTTTATTTAATATGTTATTTTGCTTATTCCAACCACTAACATTTACTTACCAGGGCTTCTAGTCCTACGTCGCAGCTCAGGCAGAAACTGTCTGTCTGCGACGCCCTTCCAAATCTTGAAGATATAACTAGATTACGTACGCAATAACTATTGAATGTTTAAAAGACAATAAAAATATATTTGGAATATGATGTGTCAGAGTTTAAACAAATTACAAATCAATATGTTAAGAAATCACCTATTAAATTACTGCTAACTAATTTATTATTACAAGTTAAATATCATTCAAAGTACCGTTTGGTGGTAAATTAAGTAATAAAGTTAAGTTTTTTTTTGAATCTAACAATCAAGGGACGATTGAAGGTACCGTTTGTGTTATAGAATTGTCATGTCAGTATTTAATTTAGGTAATATTACGATACATTTATCCTTGTTATACTAAAACGTACCTTGTCAACCACGTAGCTTGTATCACACGATTACATTCAATTTAACACAGCGCATCATTTTCACATAACTGCACTTACACGAAAAGGTACAAAATTTAATTAAAAAAACTCATCGAAATGCTTCGTCTTCTCCCTTATTAAAGTACTGCCGGCCTCAACATATTTAATTCTTGAATGATTGCTGGTTTTCTAAGAAATGTCCGAAATATTGGGGTGATCTGCCCTTCACAACTGTCTCGTCTAAAGACCTGGTTTGAAGTGGGTAGTTGGATGGCCGCGCGAGGCCCGTCTCGCCAGCACCTACTTATATTCGCATTTCATTGGCTCCTGAAGTCACCCCATGTTACGTAATATGGCGTGATCTCCCCCGATTCCCTTAACTGACCACAATCGTACGATATTTTACATGATTTGCCCGCTAGGAGCGCCTTACTCCCTACGCTACAGTACCAAGTGTTCACATAGAAAACATAAATTTTCTTTTATGTCGGCTCGATCTTATTATTAAGTAATAATTAAAAATATAAATTCTTTTATATGTAATACTCAATTACTTTAGAGTGTTGTATAAGGCTGTAGCCTTATAATCCGCAAGTTATAAACAACACTTAGTGCATTGTCTTGTAACTATACGTTTTAAAACTATTTGATGCGTTATCAAAACGGAGCGCGCTCGCCACCACCTTTCCGTTCGGCGTCTCAAACCACGCTTCTGAATTTTGTGCATCTTCCTAGGCATTTTCCACTTCTCTTTGCTTCCTTTAACTAGCCAGTATCCAATGTGACGTATTCAGAACGCTGAGCACTTCGTCACATCCTGTTTGCAGTTCTGTTCTATCTTGATCGAAATTTCCACACATTACTTAATTATCCTGTAGCTCTTTCTGTTGGCATTTTCTCGTTTTTCGTCTCAACACTTTCGTCTCCTTTCTCTGTTTTGCTTCTTCTCGAATGTCGATGGTCTTTCTAGGTGAAATTTAACCTTTTTTCCCTTTTTAAAATCTGTAAAAACCCCTTATCCTTGCTAATGGCTTTGTTTCTACGCCATAGACTCGTTAAACTCGTGCTACTGTATGTCTAAGGTATTTTTGTTATGTTTTAGTTTCGTTACTCTGACTATACAACATTTCAAAATTTATGAAATTTAAAATTTCATTTGTCATGGTAAAATGTGACATTTTAGCCCGTTGCAGTGTGTGTGTGTGTGTGTGTGTGTGTGTGTGTGTGTGTGTGTGTGTGTGTGTGTGTGTGTGTGTGTGTGTGTATAAGTGCATGCAATTAATATTTTTCTGATTTACAGTATCTGTGTCATAAGATCCAGCATAACATATTCAGGTTTGGTTTTGTACATACGTAGAAAGAAATCAGGATTCAATCCATTATTTCATAGGTTATTTAGCATCTGTCAAAAGCAGTCTACAGACGAAAGATTATCTAAAGATATATTATTCCTTTGGTATTCCGCCCATTGTGGTTTAATCCCTACATTTGTTGCTCTGCATTAATATTCTGTTAACATAAATTACGTTATACAAATTAAACTAATTCAAACATTTCTATGCATCATAGTTTCAGAATATTTTTAATGTAATATAAATATTATATACAATATTCAACATTTTTATTATAAAGAAAAACAGAATTTTATATGATTATTATTGAAATATTTTATAACTAAAGTGTTCCTTTGTAAACAATTACATGAACAAAGTTTATACGTCTGCAACCAGTTTAACTAATTAACATTTGATTTGTAATGCAAAAGTAAATGATGTAATGTATAGAAAACAGAAAATGTACTGTTGCTACTTTGTTAGCATGTGGGAGCAGTCAAGCAGTCAAACAGTTGCCTGCTTACCTGAGTTGCCTACACATAGCACATTAGTCCTGAAGCTAAATTACCACCTATCGCTATAAAAGAAAAATTATACCACAAAAGTCCATATCATGTTTACGTTTATACATGGTAATATATGTAAAGGTCTAGCTTGTAATACCTTGCCAAAATTGTTTTTAATTTCTTAAACTTCTGTTAAATTTGAAATACTTTAATACAATTCTTAATTGTTCGTAAAAATTCTTAAAGTAAATTCCTACTTAGATCAACAAAGAAAATATGTATTTTACTTATATTTTTTTATTAAATAGATACATTTAATATAAATAAAGTAATATAACCTATGTATTAAAACAGCTGTTTCACCACCATAACCTACAACATAATATTAGCTGTTTTATGAAATCATATGTTATCACTTATTTTTAGCCAAGTGGAACGAAACAGGTATATTGCATACCTTGCCCCTTGAATGGTTTTTTCCCCTTATGAAACTAAAATTATTTCATTAAATTTAATTGTGAAATAATGGTTTTAAAAGTGTGTCAAGTTCAAGAGTCATCCATTACAAGTTTAAAAAAATGTATCTGAGTTTGAGTGGATGAATAAATAATATTTTACTAACGATTGAAAATATGAAAAATATTTATAAGGAAAGTGTGAACCAAAAGTTGTAATTGAATAAGCCAATAAATCTTCTAAAATCTTTAATAAAATGTTGCTTATCAATTATAACAGTGGCAAATTCATTGTTACTTGCATACTTTATTGAATTGAAATTATCAAGGAAGCTTATTAACAATAGGCAAAGTCCAGTCGTCAGCTGATGAGAAGGTCCATTGTTAGTGTCCAGTCTTGCAGAAACATCCGTATGCACGCAGTTCTAAAGAGATAACCGACTTATCTCGTTTGAGCAGTTGAGCTTATTTCAAATAATTCCTTATGAACACTTTATTATATAGCGAAACTGTTAATATAACTTTGTAAACCTATTTAGAGATCTGTGTTACGTCCTAAATATTTACTTGGCCAGTCATTGTTAGTATTTTTATAGGAGTTATTCCAAACAGGTTCTTGTCTGAGTCTGCAGTGCACACATTCACGTTCAGTCACATTTACTACGTTCGTTCGGTTTGTTGATAGTAAGTACTATTACAGATACATTTTAAACTCGCACATGTAAAATTAAATTAGTATTTATAACTTTGACTAGTTACCATTTACATTTTTACTGTCTTGAATATTTTAGCTTGATTTAAAAGAGATAATATGAAAAAAATAAAGTAAATTCCTACTTATTAAAAAAAAAATATTTTAGTTACTTCTTATTTAACAATTACAATTAATATAAATAAAGTAAAATAACTTATGCGTCAAAACAGCTGTTCTACCACATAACCTATGACATTAAACCAGCTGTATTAAGAAATCATATGTTATCACTTATTTAAGCCGATTGGGACCAAGTAACTAAATTGCATACCTTGCCCCTCTTGTGAAAGTTTTGTTTTCCATTTAAAACTAAAATTAATTTATTAATGAATTATTATTTGAAAAACTGTATTAACACCAAGTGTCAACCGCTAAACGTTTTAAAAAATGTATTTGAACACAAGTAGATGAATAAAAAGTATTTTTATTAATGATTGAATATTTGAGCAGGATATATATAAGGAGAGTGTGAACTAAAAGAAAAAAATGAATTATTATGTTTATAGAATATTTAAAAAACATTGCAACCCATTGTTTCAACAGATATATTTTCGAATCGGTCTTTATTTTGATAAATTTCAATATTATTTTAAAGATTGTACCTTTCCTAAAGCACCTTCACGTCTACCCTAGAAGTCTTCTAACTTTAATCCACTCAATTTGACACCATTATTGACGTTTGCTACTTAATTCTTACAGACAAAGCTATTGTTACTTCACTAAACTTTATAACACTACTCTATGCTGAATAACCTCAATTTCAAAGGAAATGTAAGACTGTTGATCTAAGCCTTTGAGAAAATTAGTAATTGTATTGGCTCTATTGTAAGTTATAAAATAATTACTTTTTTAAATATAAAACCAGCTTTAATGCTTCATGGGATAGGATATCCAGAGCTCATATTACAACTGTGACACAATGGATAAGTATAGACCTGGAGCATTAAATTACGCTTTCGCAGAACAAAACCCTCTTGACCGTAGCTGGAGGGCGCCTAGCCTGTAATTTGCAGTCTCGGAGTTCCTGGAGTTTTAGAGCACTTCACGTTTTAAATTTCATTCCCCTTATATGTTTTCTCTTAATTAAGGCAGCTCTTTTTTAATTAATTAAATAATTATTTTCAAAATTATAACAAAGTAAATCTTTCTTCTGTTATTATGACTGAGTTCTTTGAAATTAGTTATATTTTTGGAACGTCTGTTCTCTCTAAGGAACAATGTAAATAACGTTAAAACAGTTCTCTTGGAACTGTAGCGTGAGTTTCTTGGGATATTGCCTATGCGTAGGAACATAAGAACCGATAGGATCATATAATGAGTACAGCGATATCACTTGCTGGTAACATATTACAGAGATTTTACTTTACTAACAATTGAGGTGTACGAACAGTAAGACGATAGATTGCAAGAAAAAAAAAACTTAAAAATTGATCGCCAAAAGATTAAAAAGGAAAAAGACCAATGATATCACGCCATAGGGGAATGTATATGATGTAGAAATGGTGTGAAAGATGATACAAAGATCAATAGGATCAATAGCGTTTAAGTTGTGATAAATACTCCCTCTTTCTCTATCATTGACTCTCTTTCTCTGTCTTTGAATTTCTTTCTCTTTTTTGCTCTCTCTGTGTCTAAATCCCTTTCCCGCTCTCTGTATCTCTCTCTCTCTCGCTGATTCTGTACCTACATACTTCTCTCCCCCCTTTATTATTTGTCTTTGATTTTCTCTCTCTGACTGTCTCTGACTTTCTTTCTCTGTCTCTCTCGCTACTTCTGTCCAACATCCCTCACCTGACTGTCTGTCAGACTTTGTTTCTTAGTCTTTCTCTTTGTCTGTCTATCTTTTACTTTCTCTCTCTATATCTACCTATGGCTTTCTCTCTTTGTTTCTCTCTCTCCCGTAGCCCCTGTCTACATACTTCTAAACACTATCTATCTTTGACTTTCATACTCTGTCTCTCTCTTTGACTCTGTATCTACATACCTCAATCCCCCTCTCTTTCTCTGTCTTTGACTTTCACCTTCTCGGTGTCTCTGTGTCTATATTTCTACCTTCTCTTTCTCTCTTTCTTACTGTATATATCTCTTTCACCATCTACGATTAAAATATTTCACCACCGTTTAAAACAGTTTAAAATCTTTGGGGGTAATACAGATCGCCTGCTCGTGGTGCCCCCTGCGTAATATAAACGATCTATACAAGGTTTCGCCTGTAAACGCGCTGACTTCAAGATGGTGAACAACCTTACAAAAAACAGCTCTTCTCAGGTCTTCGACATAGACCTCCGCATTATTTTTTGGAATGCTAGAGGCCTTAATGATGTAAAATTCCTACAATTTAAACATAGGGTTGTACATTTTAACGTGGATTTATATTTCATTATTGAAACAGGGATTGCAACTGAGACCCCAGGTTTTTACCATATTGACGGCTACAGTACCACTGTACTGAAACGTTCAAGACAGGTATCCTCATTGCCTGTAAAAACTCGGTCCCTGCAAAACCTCAGATTTGCATGAAATGGAAAGGGGTGATAAGCTGGAAGCGGTTGCAGTTGACATTTGGAAGAACCGGCATCATTTCAGTATAATTGGTTTGTATAACCCACCAGGAAATTTGCCTGCTTATGAAACCATTGAAGGAGTCGACAACCAAACTCGATTCTTGTTGGAGACTTTAATAGTCCATTTCCACGATGGGGTTACCCAAGACTAACAGCAGTGGGAAAGTGCCTCGAAGAAATGATTGACAGCAACCTCCTGGAAGTTATAAGAACACCTCCTACCTTTTTATCTTTCGCCGGTCAATTATCTATACCCGACCTTGTGCTGGTGCATCCTAATATCTCAAACAAGACAAAAGTAAATTTGCTGGAAGACTCTCGAGGCTGTGGCCACAGAGCACAATTAATTAAGACAACCACCTTCAAAGCAGCATATAGAAATTCATGGGCTCCGAGATGGAACATCAAAAAAGCAAATTGGATCAGGTTCAAGGAACTTACAAACAAATTGTTGAATCTAGCTCTAATTACTGAATCGCCAGAGTCAACCGTTAGCAACTTCAACTCTGCTCTCCTGGAATGCGCTCAAAAATCAATACTTCGAGGTCAAGTCAGGCAGTATAAACCTTTTTGGAATGCGATTCTGCCATACCTTAGGAAAAACCGTTAGGCATAAAGCTAAGTATAAAGCAGAAAAGTCTAATTAAAAAAAAATGTTATCTTCCTAAAAAAGAGCCAGGAAAAACTAAACCAAGAAATAAAAGGCTCAAAGTAAACTGCCTTTAGAAACTTTATAAGCAAGCTGGACTTTAGGAAAGATGGTGCTAAGGCCCACAGGTTATCTCCCGCCTAAATAATGATTGTGCCCAAAACCAACTCCAGCCCCTCATCTGTGTCAATAAAATTCTCAGTAATGCGAGAGACATTGCAAATGCTCTTTGTAAACACTTTGCCAATACCAGTCGCACACCCTGTAATAGAAGAATTGCAAAACCCCTTAAAAACATCCAAAAAACCTATGTCTTGACGAAGAGTGCCACAAGCTCTTTACACTCGACTTCACAATTGCTGAACTTAATTTGGTCCTTTTACAGACAAAAATGGGAAAGCAGCAGGAATGGATGGAATCCTCCCAGAATTCCTAAAAACCCTTGGAAACATTGCAAAACTTGTCTTCCTTGCTGTCATCAATCTCACTTGGAGAATGCATGTTCCACAACAATGGAGAAAGGTAGAAATAATTCCTATTCTTAAAGCTGGAAAACAAGCACGTGTAGCTGAGAGCTACAGACCAGTATCTATCACCAGTGCTTGTAGCAAAGTTGCTGGGAGAATGATAAATAACCGACTTACACAGTATTTGGAGTCACGAAAAATAACTAATGATGCCCAAGCGGGCTTTAGAAAGTATAGAGGCACTATGAACCATGTTGATAATTTCACTCAACATGTTAAAGACGGCTTCCATACGAAGATGTCAACATTAGCAGTCCTATTAGACTTTAAGGCCGCTTATGATACAGTTTGGCGAACAATGCTCATCCACAAACCAATAGAATATGGGATATCTGGCAACTTCTTGAACTGGATTAAGTCCTTCCTGTCCCACAGAGAAATCCGAGTCAAGTTTTCTAACAATCCATCAAAATTTCGTATCTAGAAGCAAGGAATACCCCAAGGGGCAGTAATTTCATGTACATTGTCAGATTGAAGACAGGTCATGATTACCTTGCTGCACACCTCCACCGCATTCATGTGCTACCAACCCCGAAGTGTCTGCTGTATGGTGGTGAACTTATGAACGCCGAACACCTTAATGATTGCACAGCCCTGGACCGGGTCCAGGATCACAACAGTTCCATCTTCAGGGAGGCCCATCTCTACTGGTCAGCGCGTCGCCAAATGGCTCAACTGCTAATGGTGGGCGTTGGCTAGTAAGTAAGTAAGTAAGTAAGTTTAAAACAGTATTATTCGACTTTTTTTAGACTAAGAGTATAATAAAAAGTTGTAAATTTGATTAATTCGAGATGAAATGCGTAATTTTCACCTTTTTAGATAAAGAATAACTAAATGTACATAAACTTATTTCTGGCAACTATTCAGATTGTAATTACAACGAATATATCGGATAATTAAAGCCTTTATTATAATTGTTGACAATCAGCTGTCACAGCACTACCTACTAGATATTATGCACCTCGATAAGCTTTAACTTCAAAGATTCGATATTCTGGGTGACCTCTATTAGTCTGTCTCTAGAGAAGTGACGCATTTACTTTGCCTATTCATTTATTTTAATCTACCAATTATAGATAAATTTCATTGTTAATAATTAACACAATTAAAATATAAAACTAAACCATTGAATATACCAAAACGTATCAAATACTCGTTCAATCAGGTAAGGGTCTATAAATTAAGGTAGTTTTATTGGGATCAGGACATTGGTATTTCAATGTGCGTCTCAATTTAATTTGAATATGTTTCATCAGTGCATAAATCACATTTCATTATTATCAATTCTCCTGTTACAGCATCGAACAACTAATAAATACATTAAAAATCTTTAAAGAAAAATAAGATGTAATTTCAACCTGAAAACATTTAAGCTGGTATTTCAGTACATTTTTAAAAACAAACAGTGGACAAGTAATTATAGACTTTAATTGCGAAAAGCCCCGTTAATTGCTCTTGAAACAAAGGTTAAAAGGTATGAAAATAGAGAGACTCGCACATAACAAGCTTTTCCTGGGGCTGTTTAATTCTTGTTAGGGTTGAAGTATGAAGCTTTTGAACGAGTGGACTACCCGAGGCTCCCAAGTGAGATACCAACAAGCCTTTATGTATTGTCTTCGTAACTGGAAAGCACTTTTTGTTCTTATTGTGAGAATTTGTTTAGAATTAGTTCTTAGGTAAAATTTTGGTAAAAGTAGTTTGATATGTTTAGATTCCATGTACTATACGATTGCCATACAGCATTATTACAAACAATAGTTCTGTTTGGTTTGTTAAAACATATATGAACTTTTCTTGTTGAATATTATCTTATAAATATCTACTTGCTGAACTTACAGTTTATGTGAAATTAAAGAAAAACTTAGCTACATATAAGGTCTATTTCCAAGCGCATCAATTGATCTAAATTACAATTATAGGAATGTCGCACACTGATTGGAGTGTCTCACGCTAGTGGAAGTGTCTTAGGCTGATGGGAGTGCCTCATAGTGATAGTGTCTCACATTGATGGGAGTGCCTCACACAGCCGGGAGTGTCTCATACTGATGGGAGTGTCTCACGTTGTTAGGAGTCTCACACTGACATTAGTAACCCACACTGATGGGAGTATCTCACACTGATGGCAGTTTCTTAAGCTGATGGTAGTTTCTTAGGCTGATGGTAGTGCCTCATACTGATAGGGGTGTTTCACATTGATGGCAGTGTGTCACACAGTTGGGAGTATCTCACACTGGTGGTAGATTCTTAGGCTGATGGTAGTGCCTAATACTGATAGGAGTGTTTCACATTGGTGTTAGTGTCTCACACGGATGGGAGTGTCTCATACTGTTGAGAGAAACTCACACTGATGGGAGTATCTCACAATGCTGGGAGTGTCTCACACTTATAGGAGTGCCTCATACTGATAGGAGTGTTTCACATTGGTGTTAGTGTCTCACACGGATGGGAGTGTCTCATACTGTTGGGAGTAACTCACACTGATGGGAGTATCTCACACTGCTGGGAGTGGCTCATACTGATAGGAGTGTCTCACACTGATATTAGTAACCCACACTGATGGGAGTGTCTCACACTGGTGGTAGTTTCTTAGGCTGATGGTAGTGCCTCATACTGTTGGGAGTAACTCATACTGTTGGGAGTATCTCACACTGCTGGGAGTGTCTCATACTGTTGAGAGTGGCTCACTCTGTTGGCACACACACTCCCTTCTGCCCCAACTCCATAACCACACAACCCTAACCACATCCAACTACACTCTCCCCAACACATACTCGTGAACACTTGTGAAACTATAATAAGAAATGATAATGAAAAACATATTTTACAATGCAAAATACAACACGACACTTAACAACAAAGATATACTACAAGCACAGGGCGTGTACAAATTAAACTGCAACAAGTTCAACAAATTCTATATTGGCCAAACAGATCGCAGCTTTAAACAAAGAGTCGAGGAGCACAAACAGAACACCAACTCAGCATTTTACAATCACATAAAAGAAACAGGACACAAATAAACAGACATTTACCATAACCTAGAAATGTTACACATCAACAAAAAAGGATCACATCTCAACACACTAGGACAATATGAAAACTACAAATACACAAAGTATAAATATATTAAACGAATAAACCCAATACCAATCACACAAACTCTCTGATACTATCGAAAACCTGCCTTTAAAACCTTGATACCGCTCAACCCAATATCTCCACGCAGAAGACAGTGATGAAGATCGCCACATTGATATCAAAAACGTTCTGTCTCAGTGAGCTCTTAAAAATTTACAAAATTTAAAGTTCTGATGGTCATAAACTAATGTAAAGTGATTAATTAATTTTCACCGAACGTAATGGACTACAGAATTCAAGGAAAAAAATATAATTAAAAAGTGAGTTTAAATAAATAATATCTCGTTCAGATAAAATTTATCATTCTTGTATTTTATATTACTGCTGGGTTTAATAAAACTGCGTTGACTGTCCGCCACACCTAGCTTCGTCATGTGAAACAGTGCGTTTCGGAATCATCTATGTGTGGAACTTTCAAAATGATGTTGTGTTGCTCCGAAACAAGTAACGTAAGGTAATTTGATTAGGATTGGCGTGTCACATGAACAACATAGGAAAGTAATGCTAATATTCAGAGAAAATGGTTGTTTTTTTCAGTTTCTTCTGTTAGTTCACACTCTATTATATATATTTATTTATATATCTTGTTAACATTTTCAATCGTAATAAAATACTTTTTATTCATCCACTCAAGTCGAAATACGTTTTTTTAAAACTTGTGGTCGATGGCAATTGATGTAATAGAGTTTTTTTTTCAAATATGAATGTATTAATTTAATTAAATTATTTTAATAATTAATTTCTATTTCTATTTTGCTACTTATAATTGGTGATATCGTTCTGTGATATGTATATACATATTTACATTAATTGTAATTATTCAATAATATTTAGCTAAAATAGAATTTTTCCTTGTTTACTTGAGTAGGAATCAACTTAATTTTCCTCTAAGGAATGTCTCTCTGAATATTTTGGAAATAAAAGGTAAAGTTAATTACTTTCTGATAAATAATCTTGATAATATTGAAATGATCAGTTGTTTGTAACTTTGTTGAGGCGTTAGAAATAACTAAAGAACAAGAAAAGTTGAGGTGTAATATAGATTTTTATTAAAATAAAAATTTGAGAGATTTTAACACATAACAATTACAGTAATAGTTGCTATATACATTAGTTATTGTTAGAATATGTACGTAAGGTGGTGATGATTACATCTATCCAGGGATCTGGAGTGGGAAGAGCGACTGCATGCAAGAGTTAACCGCTTGGGCAATGAAAGGAGAACAGACAGTGAAAATGGTAAGCAGGATCTGTAAGTTAAATCTACAGAGAAGAGTGTAGCAAGTGGACAGAGCGAGCTGTGTATGGACTGTACTGAATGAGGGATCTACGTGCAGGGAGTAAGGACTTGAACGCAAATTAAAGTGAGTAGATAGAAATGCAAGTGCTGCTTTGTAGGAGAGTAACCCACAGGAAAGCTCTTTTAGTAAATAGAACGGATGTACTGCAGTGTCGCAGGCTGCAGGTAGCATAAAGAGATTGTCTTAAAACTACGTTGTATAGAAGGCAAATTATTTGTATTAGTTCCAACAGGTACAATTTATTTCTATTCTTTACACGGCTTAGTAATATATAATATATTTAATAATAGGCCGTTTAACTAACCGCATGTTATTCCAGATTTAAATGTGAAGTCAATCAAGACACCCCTTTGTACGATCTTGCCTAACCAGACCTTGTAGCTGACATGAGACGGCGGATATCTTTCGGTACGCACGGACTGGCAAAAGCAATTTCTCTCCCGGTATAGGTAAGACTGGGTTTCTGTACTACAGCAGCGTGGACCGTTCTGTACAAACCGTGGATAGTTGGGGAGTTACTACCTTTTCATGGGGATGTCATCTTCCTAAGACAGCGTCGTCATAATAGATTCTGAAATGGAAAATGTGTATCTACAGATATGATACTATACAAGTGATTTTAATGATGAATATAGAAACTAATAACTATTGATTTATAGGAATTAATTCTCCAATACAGATGAAATCAAACATGTATTTACGCCACTATGCTTAACCAACGTTAGAATTATTTTCAAAGAAAATATTTACAAACAACTTACAATGGTCAGTTTGTAATAATATTGATATATTTATCATATTATTTACCTTTTATTTCAGCCATATGTTACACCCAAAAGCTTTGTACGTTTCTTCTCTAATAATAACCTAATATTCTTACAAGACTAAAACATGTACACACATACATACACACACACACACACACACACACACACACACACACACACACACACACACACACACACACACACACACACACACACAGACACACACACAGACACACACACACAAATACACACACACACACACACACACACACACACACACACACACACACACACACACACACACACACACACGCACGCACACACACACACACACACACACACACACACACACACACACACACACACACACACACACACACACACACACACACACACACACGCACGCACACACACACACACACACACACACACACACACACACACACACACACACACACACACACACACACACACACACACACACACACACACACACACACACACACACACACACACACACACACGCACACACACACCAGTGTGGGAGTTTTCTGGTCTTCTCCCCATCTGGCGCCTCCCCAGGTTGCGGATCGGGGGACGCTCACCACATTAGTGGAGAGTACTGCAAAAATAAAATATGCAGGGCGGACAGCTAAGACCAGGTAAGGGAGGTACCCTGAAAATAAACCAATTATGAAAGGATGGCGGATGAAAAACAAGTACTACCCCAAGTGGGCACCGGTAATACCGGGAATCCCACCAGTGGTTCCGACCTGGTGCAAGCCCGGGTGACCGCTGCAGGCTCCGCGGATTTTGGGGGGAGCCAATCATCCATTCAAGGAAATACTGCAGGATTGGACCACTTGGATCCTGTAGCACAAAATACTACAAGCGATGTAGAAGAGGAAATGTGGCGGAAACACCAGGAAGCCATTACTGAGCTTCTGAAGCTGCTACGCGATAGAGAGAAGAGGACGGTGAATAACGCAACACGTTCCCTTGCAAAATAGGTACAGGAATCCTTTAAACGAATCCTGCGGCAAAGGACCCAAAAGGCAGCCATGAAAACTACAGAGTTGTTGTGCAATAAATCAACAGGGAGATGCGAAAAGAGAACTGTTCAAAACACCAGTAGGGGAAAGAACGGTCGGTGGACGACACCTGGGTCAACCGACTATCGATATCCTAGCGGATAATAGTACAGCCAAAAAGAGGAAGCAGCGCTCCCCGCTTATGGCAGACCCTGACAGAGTTACCAAGAAGGCGTCTATGGGAGAAAAAGCGCAACAGGCGGCTGGACAGACCCATATGAATGAGCAACAACAGAAGGAGTGGAAACCAAAGAAGGAACACGAAGAAGAGCAATGGAAGCAGGTTACGGGAAAGAAAAAGCGTGCTAAAGAGAAACGGACATTACCTGGGGCCCTTCTCATCAGCGCACAAAACGACGCTTCATACGCCGACATTCTAAAGAAGGTGAAGGAAGGTCTCCAAGGGAATGAACTGGAGGGCAATATCGACAAGGTCAGAAGGACAAGGAACGACCAATTGCTGATAGTCCTCAGCAGAGAAAAGGGGGATAAGTAGGAACCCCTCCAAAGAAGGATGACTGAAGTACTTGTGGATAAGGCAGTGGTAACTGGAAAGTACCATGAAGTGGAGCTCCTAATTAGGGACGTTGAAGAGACACTAAATCAGAAATCAAAGCAGCCCTTCAAAAAGGTGCAGGTAGCGAGTGCACAATTGTGGATAGCTCCATAAGAGCTCTGCTACCGCCTACAGGAGAACCCTAACTGCTTCTGTCAGACTGCCAGTTGAGGTGGCTCGTAGCGTCCTAGGCGAAAAGGGCAGAATCCGATAGGACTGGTCAATTGCTCTGTGAAGGAGGTAAGAAGGCCGTTAAAGTGCTTTAAGTGCTGGAACTCAGGGCATATGGCTGGATACTGCACGAGCCAAATCGACAGATCCAGCCTTTGCCTCAAGTGTAGCCAGGTGGGCCATAAAATCGCCGACTGTCCGAATGAACCGTGCTGTCCCCTATGCTCGGAGGGAGAAAGAAATTCCGATCACATAGCGCGTAGCTATAAGTGCACTCTCTTCCATGAGAAGAACAAGGGTAAACCCGGCAGCCGAAAATGAGAATATTACAGCATAATCTGAACCATTGTGAGGCCGCACACGATCTACTGACCCAACTGGTCAGAGAGATGAAAATTGACCTAGTGACTATGGTGGACCCGTACACTAGGCTCAAAACACAAGCATGGATTACCGATGCCATGGGAAAGGCTGCTATATGGTCGTGCAATGACCGCCCCTTTGAAGACCAGCCAGATAGCACCCAAAGAGGATATGTGAGGACTAAGCTTAGAGGAGTGCATTTTTATAGCATATATGCTCTGCCCAGCCTAAACACCAGTGAATTTACGGACCTGCTTGACAGGCTAGTAAAGGATGTCAAGGAACACTCCCCCAGTGTGATAGCTGGTGATTTTAATGCCTGGGCATTGGAGTGGGGCAGCAAGAAAACGAATGAAAGAGGAAATAAAACGCTCCAGGCGATGTCCTTCTTGGACATGGTCCTCCTGAATACCGGAACCCTCCCGACATTTGAGAGGAATAGTAGAAGCTCGATCGTTGATCTTACATGGGCTAGTCCCAGCTTGACCAGGGGGGGGGGGTAATGCCTGGACGGTACATGATATTTTCAATATGAGCGACCATCGGGTCATCAGCTTTGAAGTGATGGGGGAACAGGTTAAGAAGGGGCCCTCACGTAAAAGGACGAACCTTAAAGGATGGAACGCTAATAAATTCGATGCGGAGCTATTCCAAGTGGCCTTCAATAGCGAAGCCATTACAGCAAATGATGCACAGAATGAGGTCAAGGAAGTAATGTGCAGAGTTGCCGCTGCATGTGACGCCATAATGACGCGAAAGCGTCCGAGAAATGATCACCCTCCCATGTATTGGTGGAATAATGACATCGCCAACAGTCGCCAGGAGGCCATCCGAGCAAGAAGAAGCGTCACTAGAGGCAGGAAAAACTGAACTATAGCGACCGGAAGGAATCCTATAAAGCTGCGCGGCTCAAACTGGTTAAGACCATCAAAAGCAGTAAGGCACACTGCTGGCAAGAACTAGTGGAACAGGTAGAAGATGACCCATGGGGCAGACCATATAAAGTGGTTATGAAAAGAGTAAAACCTCAATCACAGGCCTCACCCACCTGTCCGGTTCTATTGGGGAGGATTGTCACGTACCTCTTCCCGCGACAACAACAGCTACAGATAGGTAACTTCTGCACTGATGAGCCGGTCCCACCGATAACATTAGAAGAGCTAATGTCTGCGAGCTCAAGATTGAGAAACAATAAGGCACCAGGACCCGACGGTATCCCGAACATTGCCCTGAAAAGAGCCATAAATATAGCGCCAGGGATGTTCCTACATATGTACAATAGGTGCGTACAGGAAGGGCACTTTCCTACCAAATGGAAGCTGCAGAGACTTGTCCTTTTGTCAAAAGGAAAAAAGCCACCGGACGAACCATCATCATATCGTCCACTCTGCATGCTTGACTCGGCGGGAAAGATTCTTGAGCGGATTATGTATACAAGAATAGAGGAAATAGTTGAAAGCATCTGTCAGATAGTCAGTATGGTTTTCGCAGAAGGTCAACGGCTGATGCGATTAATATGGTAGTTAGCACAGTAAAGGATGCGACTACAGGAGACAGATGGACTGAGGGTGAGAAAAAATACTGCGCAGTAGTCACTCTGGATATGCAAAATGCATACAACTCTGCAAGGTGGGGTAGAATAATGGAAGCACTGGACCAGTTCAATGTCCCTAAGTACATGCAGAAGTTGGTGGCCAGCTACTTCACTGACCGACTTCTGCAATATGACACAGATGAGGGACAAAAAATGTATAAAGTTAGTGGAGGAGTGCCACAGGGCTCTTGTGGAACGTAATGTACAACGGTCTCCTTGAAGTGAAGATCCCGAGAATGGTATCGCAGGTCGCGTTTGCAGACGATGTCGCCCTGGTTAATGTGGGAAAGTTTCTGGAGGACATACAAAACCTGTTTAACGAAACATTCAGGAAATATGCATGGATGAGGGAAGCAGGACTCAAGATAGCAATGCATAAGTAGTGCTCATAACTAGCAGGAAGAAAAGGGAAACAATTACACTGCAAGTTGGGGAGCATGTGGTTGAGTCCAAGGCGTCAGTACGATACTTAGGAGTAATGATAGATGCAAGTCTCAACTTCAAGGATCAAGTAGTGCATGCCAGCTCCAGGGCGGCAGCAGTTGGAGGAGCATTATCCCGCATCATGCCGAATGTGGGTGGTCCTAAACCAAGAAGACGAGCGCTCCTTGGGTCAGTTGTGACATCAATACTTACCTATGGTATTGCCATTTGGGCAAAGGCACTAGAGCTACAAGAATGCCAAAGAAGAATATACCCAGTTGGCCGGCAAATGGCATTAAGGATCACTAGAACTGTCTCTAGGGACGCTGCTCACGTGATCTCGGGACTACTGCCGATCGAGATTATTGCAGAGGAATATAGGAGACGGTATCGGCGAAGAACCCGAGAACCGGTGGAGGCAAAAGATTCCAGAACAAGGGAAAGGGAGAAGAGTCTACAACGATGGCAAGTGGAGTGGGATGGTTCTGAAAGGGGCAGGTGGACCCACCAGCTCATCCCACGGATAGCGGAATTTACCAACCGTCAGCACGGTGATCCCAACTACTACCTGACGCAGCTACTTACTGGACATGGATGCTTTCGACAATACTTATATAAGTATAAGCAAGAGGACTCACCGAATTGCCCAGTATGTCATGGAGCAGAAGAGGACGCGAGGCATGTGTTCCTCACATGTCCAAGATTTGACCCACAGCGAAGAGAATTCGAAAGGCTAACCAACGTGGCGATTACGCCAGAAAATTTAGTAGAGAAAATGCTCGCATCAGAAGCTATATGGAACGCCACAACGGACTTCACCAGAGAAGTGATTACAGAACTGCGGAAGGAAGAAAAGAAAAAGAAAGTACACCCAGCTAATAGTTAGTGGGGGACGTAGGGAAGGAAAAAGATGGGAGAGCGTAAGCGCTAATGCCGCCCCGTGAAGTAGTGCCTAGCGGCGGTCCCGCGGGGAATTAAGGCTTTTGGAAAGAGGAGAAGGGGGTTTTTTAGTCGGTAGGCGTCTCGGCTCCATACTGAGATGAATCCGACACTACCCATAACATCGGGTGTCTTTTGAAGATCTTTCCCCCACCTCCTTAAAAAAAAAAAAACACACACACACACACACAAATACACACACACACACACACACACACACACACACACACACACACACACACACACACACACACACACACACACACACACACACACACACACACACACACACACACACACACACACACACACACACACACACACACACACACACACACACACACACACACACACACACACACACACACACACACACACACACACACACACACACACACACACAAACACACACATATATATATATACACACACACACATCCTTTCCCTCACACAACCTCAACCTGCTACCTGTCGAAAGTTGCGTACCGCCATATCTGCAACAGTGCATCACCCCGCCAACCTTCAACCGGTCGAAAGTTGTATACCACCTAGTTACATGAGCAAGTATTAAAATCCCATCTAATAAGTATACCCTGGGAACGTTGTCTATAAAGTGTATTTAAAGTCATGGTAAGGTCAGTGATCTGTCATATGGTCTAATTTATGTCAGCTGAAAACACATAAAATTTATCACATCATAAATTTGCCTTATCATGCTTTGAAGACATCTCTCCACCATGCTCCTGCTTTAGTGAGGTCCGTGCTAGATAGAGTCTCACCATATCCTCCTAAAAGAGGACCTGTGTTTCATATGGTAAAACCTGCCAGTGAGTATCAACTCCTGGGCTTTAAAGCAAAACCACCTAGTCCTTAAGCTCGCTCATAATTTATAATTTAATTTAATTAATTTCTCTGGATGGGTTGCTGGATTATCTTTAGGTTGCACAGTGATTCCTAGCTATTTATTATTAAATAAATATGACTGACTCTAATAGGCTGGATTTTAATAATTGTATTGACTTTATTAATTTACTATTTTAATTTACTAGTTGGGAAATAATTAAATTTATTATATTTGTACACAGGATTAATTCAATAAAAATTACTCTTTTGACTGTTGTTGGAAGCTGAATTTAATAATAACGAAATTTATCACTGAAATAAATTGAATATATTCTTTGAAATGGTACTATCTTAAAGTCCTTGGCTAACCAAACATAAATTAAATTTACCTTAAATAAACTAAGATTACTTTGATATTTATTGCAGGTAGGTTGGCTAAGTTTATATAAATTCTTATAAATTTAGAATTTAATTTATGATCTTATTTTGTGCCAGCAGTTAAATGACATTCAATAAATTTACATATTGTATTATTTAAACCAAATTTGTTACTAATTCTACTACCACAGCTATCATTGATTTACAAGCTTATGAATTTATATATATATATATATATATATATATATATATATATATAAATTGAAATATTTTAATTATAACTAAATTTCAAATTTTATCACTCATTCAGCAAATACTAAATATTTTGTGATTGATTTTGTTTAATAATTTCTGGTTGAGAAATTATTTATATTTTTCAACAAGTTAAATATTGATAAATATTTTTTCCCAGTTTATTTAACTACTGGTTGTAACAAACGTTACTGCATTTCCTTAGATATTTTGAATGAATTTATTTTATAAACATGCCTAATATTCTTTTTATCTTTTTCCATATGCTTTACTATTTCTCTATTTGCAAACATTTGAACATTTTTTCATAACCATTTTTATAACTAAATAATTTTGTAATTTCCAATTTTTTAATTTAATTTTCAAGGAAATAAAGCCATTATTTATATATTTACACATTTAATAAGCATTTATTTGAATCTCTGAATCTTTGGAACGTATTTCAAGATCAAAATTTATTTAATTACTAAGTTTGTATAGAAATCATGACTTGCCCAAATCTCGCACTTTCCTTGATACTTCCCAAGGTCCTAGGAGATGCTTCCAGACTGATAGTTCTTCTCGTTTGGAATTCGGTTCATCCAGGAAACAGAAACGGACAAATTCGGCGAAGCCAGTTTCTTGACAAATGAAAATTTTAACCGTTATTTTTCATATTTCGATGTCTAGTTTACACTAGACATAAATTATGACATACTACATTATTCTCGCACTCCGCGGCCTCGTGTTTATGCTCTAGAATTTCATTTATGTATTTTTTTTAATTTAAAAGAAACTGTGACCTTTCTCGGCCTGTGCCCTAATTACGAGAGAGCGCCTAAACGCTCAGCGACGGTTATCGTCTCTATTTCCCCACCTTCGATTTGCCTTCGTCGTCTGACTTGGATTTTGCCGTTTTTCTTGTCTTAACTGTTTATTTAAAATATTGTAGAAACCTAATTTACGTATCACACAAAACACTCCCGAAGTCATGATTTTTATACAATTACAGTTTATTTTAGAATTATACACTTAATGATCAATATTAATGGCTTGCAAAATTTAGTTAAATTATATTTTATAAGTTGGGATTATTTCAATTTTTTATTGAATTGTGACGGGACATTTCAACCCGTTACAACACACACGCACACAAACACACACACACACACACACACACTCACACACACACACACACACACATACACACACACCCAAAAATACACACATATACACACACAAACACACACACACACACTTTTATATATATATTTGTAAATCGTTCTCTAAAACCACTCTAAGTATTTCACCAAAATTGGTAGTCTATATAGTGGGTTTCTAACCTCGAGAATCGAATTGGCCAAGTGAATTGGAAGTTGCCAAAATTGAATACAGTGTAAAGAATTTTTCTCTTTTATTTATTAAACATCAAACATGATGATTTAAAAACTTGGTTAATGAGTTAAAATTGTCCACTAATACAAACACTGTGTTTTGAAAAGTTCATAACTATACCATGCCTGCAAAAAATATTTCTTAATCTATTTATTACATTTCGGACCTAATCGGTATTTGGCCAGATCTTAGATAGTCTTCCTGACATTTCATTATTTTGAAAGCTGTTTCTCGTTATAGAAACTAGAAATTGGAATTAGATAAGGTATTTCAAAATTTTAAATGTATAAGTAAACTAATCTATATACCTAATATAAAAACAATGTAAGGAATTTAAAAAAAAACAACAACAATTATGTTAGATTTATGGATATTGTACTAGAAAATTACAAAATAACAGACATCAAAAATGACCACCGTGGGATATTTTAAAAATGTTGAAATCGATTTGAACAATTACTTATTATTGTAACATGTTGTTACACCTTTAATTAGGTCTAGTGAATAATATTTGAAATATTAGAAAATAAGATATGTAACTTATGAAGAAGTAGTTAAAATTCGATATTTCTGTTCATTTGGGATTTCTAAAAACAAAATTTGCTTTACAATATACCATGAAAATTATGTTTTTATGTGTTATTAAAAAAGAGATTGAACTAAAAAGAGTAAAGCTCATATTTGCTTCTCTTGGGAGGTCTTGTGTTTCTCTATCATCATTAAAGGAAACGGAAGTAATGCCCTCTGATACAAACGGAGACTGTTTGACGATCCCTGGTGGTTTAAATGCTGCGTTTGTGGAGGGAAGATTATAAAGAGAGAAATGTTAATAGACAAGTAGATACAGATGTTGCACGATGCGGCGAAATTCTAGTCTTGACCAGTAACGGAAACATAAGCATGCACACACACACACACACACACACACACACACACAGACACACACACACACACACACACACACACACACACACACACACACACACACACACACACACACACACACACACACACACACACACACACACACACACACAAATACACGCACACATACACACACACACACACACACAGAAATACACACACACACACACACACACACACACACACACACACACACACACACACACACACACACACACACACACACACACACACACACACACACACACAAATACACACACACACACACACACACACACACAAATACACACACACACACACACACACACACACACACACACACACACACACACACACACACACACACACAAATACACACACACACATACACACACACAAATACACACACACGCACACACAAACACACACACACACACAAATACACACACACACAAATACACACACACACACAAATACACACACACACACACACACACACATACGCACAAATACACACACACACACGCACACACAAACACACACACACACACACAAATACACACACACACACACATACGCACAAATACACACACATACGCACACTTATATATATATATATATATATATATATATATATATATATATATATATATATATATATATATATAGAATATCAAATGTGTTTTCCTGTTAGAATATTTTTAAGATCAAATAATATACACAAATACAGGAATATTTAATTTATTGAACAATAAACTCAAAGCTTTTCGTTGGTTTACATTACCAACATCTTCAGAAGTTACAATAGTAAGAATGATACATTCTTACTGTTGTAACTTCTTTAGATGTTGGTAATGTAAACCAACGAAAAGCTTTGAGTTTATTGTTCAATAAATTAAATATTCCTGTATTTGTGTATATTATTTGATCTTAAAATATATATATATATATATATATATATATATATATACGCAATATATATACGCAGTATTATATATTCGTTAGAAATATAAGTTCTTGAACCTTGTATGAAATACAATTTCTCTTTCTTTTTAAATGAAAATCGAATAGACGAAATGAAATCTATGCATCTGTCACGAGGGTAACATGTCGGTAAATAGTGATGGACGTTGTGTTTTTTCAATCAAAAAATAAATCGCGAATCAAATTTTAACAAAATTTAATTTGTGTTACTTTAAAATAATGTAAAAGTATTGCAAATAGAATTAAATTCTCTTTTGTAAAAATATAAAAGAGTAAACAACACTAAAAAAATCACAGTTGTTAAGGAATACTGCAGGTAAGTTCAACAGTTTGCACATCTGTTGATAAGATAAATGCAAAATGAAAATCCCTCACATTTGTTATTTCTGTTGCGAAATCTACATTTCAATATGATATACGGAAAATGTTGCGGACATAGATGAAAATAGAAACAGTTACTAATACTATATATTTTATTTAAGTAGTTACCATAGTTTGATGCTCAATTTTCTCTCATTTTAAATTCTCACTCTCTCTCTCTCTCTCTCTCTCTTGCTCTTCGCTTTCTCTTTCTCCTTCTATATTTCAGGTAATCACTGCGTTTGTGCATGGTACACGCACACACAAACATATACACACACTCTTATGCACGCGCGCACTCTGATATTTGAGGCGGGATTCACATCAGGTAGATTTGGGAAGGGGCTGGTAATGACAAATTGTAAGTGGCTTTAAACTATATTTATACCGAACCGTCAGATTAAAGTACCTATAGATTGGCTGATTGTGCTGAATGACAATTTCAGACAATTACTTTCTAAAATTCTAGCTACAATTAGGCATAGCTATGCTTATATTCAACACTAAACGTCCGTATAATTAGTATTACTCTTAGGGAAATCCAAGTTACTTGGGAACCAAGCTGTATAGGCCTATAATGACGTAAGGGTTTTTCAATGGAAGTACGTTTTGAATAAGTTTAAATCAGTACAGCGGTTTAGACTGCCATAAGATACATACACAAAAAAAATTTATTTTAGTTTCTTTTTATTAAATCTTTACAATAAATATAAATAAAGTAGCACACCCTATGCGTTGAAACAGCTGTTCTACAACATAACATATAAAATAAAATCAGCAGTTTTATAAAAGCAATTGTGTTATCACTTATTTTAAGCTAAATAGGATGAAATAAGAAGGAAGCATAAGTTACCCCTATTGTGAATCGTTTTTCTCCCATATAAACGTAAAATTATTTCATTCTAAATTTAATTAATATTTGAAATACCAAGTGCCATCTACTACAATATAAAAAAATGTATTTGAACTTAAGTGGATGAATAAAAAATATTTTATTAACGATTGACAATATGAACTATATATATATATATATATATATATATATATATATATATATATATATATATATATATATATATAAAAGGAGAGTGTGAGCTAATAGAAATAACTGTAGAAAGGGCGCCAAACTAACTAGATACCGAGAAATATTTCTTTGAATGATTCATTTGAGTTTCTCAAACCATCATTTCTTTCAAATATCTACATATAAAATTCAAAACGGCCATTTAAACACATTTTCTAAATAAAACATTTTTCATTTCGGTAAAAGTATTTTGCAAGTAAATACGAGCGCAGACAAGATGGGATCAGTCGCCTAAAATGACGTCACCGGAAATATTCTTTCCAGGAAGTCGAAGAAGCTTATTTCCATAATTTACAAGAGGATGTTTAACCTATGTTATGGATTCAATTTCCGCCGCTCTCTTTCCCAACTTAAATATTAAATACTGGATGTAAACATACATAATACAGTTTTTCATTGCATTCGAGAACATAGTCGGAAGACTTTATATATTCATCTTAACCGGTACAAAACGCTTTTAATATTTATTTTATTATACAAATGTAATGATTGTTATTGAAAAACAAAATATTTTCTCGACTGACATCAAAAAGTAACTCGGGTTCTAGAAACCTCAATATCGATTCTCTCATAACTTGCCAGAGTTCTGAAATGCGTGTTATTGTGGGATTATAATTAGAAAGTTTTTATAATTTAAATACATGATTAACCCTAAATCTGGCATTGACTAACGTCTATATGTACAGATGCTGATAAAACCCACTTGGTCACTTCTATAGGTTCCTTGCGTAAGAGTTGGAAATGATCTGTCAGGCTAGAATTCAAGGTGCTGCTATATAACTAAAAATACGTCACTTCAAAAAGTAACAGTTTCATTAAATCTACCTGTTTAGCCGACATTTTTATCTTTGACAATTAATTTCGATATTTTCCAAATTCAAATGTCTAGCAAGATCCAATTTAAATTTCATATAATCTTTTTTTTAAATTTTTGTTTAATATATACTTTATTACAAACAGAACAATCCACTCCGTATACAACATTTTGTATTTAAACTGAACGTACTGACTTTGTTAGTACTAAAAAGGGAAACATAAATAAATGCATTTTATACATTTAATACATAAATGATGTATTTTTATTGTAAATTACCTCTAAGGATGTCTGCTATGCAATCGAAATTTACATAAGGTTTTAAATAAAAGAAAAAAGTTATTTGTGTTTTAGCGGTTTCATTTATTTATGTTAAACATTAATCCGCAGTTGTTTTCTACAGTTATATACAGTTATACTAAAAAGAGAAATGGCTACTAGTTTTTAACCGTAACACTAAATGTATTGTATTTTGGAAATATATTTTCAGGAATTTAATTTATCAGACAGTGTAGTTCTGGATATACGGCGGGATACCAGCTGTGAGCCTCCGAGAGCGGTATTGTGGGGACCTATGTGGCAGCACTACGGCTTTCTCCAAGTGTTAGTTGGAATAGTCAAAGTTGCTTCTCTGAAACTAGATTATTGAAAAGGCCTGTCGTATGCGTGGGACAGGAGTTGTCGCCGCTACTCGTCGCTATTAGGCAAACTCTGTCTCAACACATCATAACTTCGTTCTAAATACAATATACGGAACACGTGTGCCCTCTGGCGGGCAAACTGCACATTACAACTACCAACGCAACTGGGTTATGTACATTTATTGCAAACAAACCCTATTATTTTACTACGGTAAGTATTAGGGAACAATAAGTACTATTCCTTCTCTCAAATACATATCTATTTGTGCAATGTATGTATATATATATATATATATATATATATATATATATATATATATAGTGAAATAAAAATAATAATGTATAATATATATATATATATATATATATATATATATATATATATATATATATATATATATATATATATATATATATATTAAAACAACATAGGGTTTTCAAATACAAGAATATTTATTATTTTATATCCTTTTTTTTATTCTTGTATTTGAATAACCTATGTTGTTTTAAATTATTAAACAAGAAAACGTATTTTATATTTATATATATATGCTTATACGTATTCCTTCACGGATGGAAAGATATGATGAATAGTTACTATCTGGAGTACATCCGTTCTTTCTGCAGTCCATAAATTCGCAGTTCCGACGTTTCGCTAGAATCTCATCCAGTATTGACCAGGTGAACCCAAAAACTCGCTCTTCTACTGTTGTTGGGTCCACCTCGTCAATGCTGGATGAGATTCTAGCGAAACGTTGGAACTGCGAATTTATGGACTGCGAATGAACGGATGTACTCCAGATAGTAACTATTCATCATATATATATATATATATATATATATATATATATATATATATAGTGAAATAAAAATAAATAAATATACGTTCATTGCAAATACATTGATCGGTTTTGTTATTCAAATGTTGCTAATACCAAAGTATTGGCAAATAAAGTTAGTACATATATTTTATAGAAATTACATAAGCGAAAAAATTAATTTTGAAAGGTTTTTTCAATTATATAAAGTTGTCTTGTGACAAGATTTTACTAAATATAGAGTTCATATTTTTTTTGTGATATAAACTATATTAGAAATTTTTAAATCAAATATTTATATTGGTTACAATATTCAACTTCTCTGATAGGCTGTAAATAAATCTTTTTTAGTATTGTGGTATTTCTCTTTCTTGACGTGTTTCGGATAATCCCCACCAGTTAGAACAACTAACACTCGGGGACAAGCAATACAAGAATGATGTAAAAGCGCTAAGATGATGACATTTACAACACTAGAGAGATAGAAACGTACATTAGTCAGCTGTTATGTTTGGCACTCAGATGTCAGAATTGTTTTAGTGCTCTATTGTTTAGAGAAGTCATGATTGTATGATTGAAACGAAAAGAGATAAAGAAATTTAAGATCATTTCTTGTTCTTAAATTTTTGTAAAGAGAAAAAATATAAGCGAGCGAATAAGGGAAATGGATTTTTTTATATTTCAGATGACATGATCGCCTAACAACTCCGCATCAGGATGTTTTTACATTTTACTTTAAAGAACAAAGTATTGAAACAAAGAAATTAGGAAGCACTTGCCAGGTAACACGATATACTTGCGATTGCTCTTAATATACAGTATTACGCCATAGTGACTTCAGACGTGAAAAATTCGCTTGCCACTTGGTTGTTATGACTTCTTAGAGCTTATAATGCTAATGTTAAAACTGTTTGAAAACTAAAACATTTAAACTTTAGTCGGTAACATTATAAGGTTAGAAAACAAATATTAAAAGTCAGTTAAAAAAAATAACTTTATTAAAAATCATTGTAATAATATTTGAAATAAAAACCGTTACATACTGTAGGCCCTAAGATGCAAAATTGTTTTAGAACCGGTATTCTCACTTTTCAAAACTAAGAAAAAAATGAAAATAAGTTATTTTAAAACTAAAGAAATGGGAGACATTTCTTTTGAGTCAAGGTAATTATTTCCCACTCGGCTTGTGTGTAAAAGTAGTTTTATTTCACATGGCTTATGAGTTAAGACAGTTATTTATCATTTAGTGTTTGAGTCAATGCAACTATTTACACTTGGCTTAATAGTCAAGACAGTTATTTCTCTTTTACCTTTTCAGTCAAGGTAACTATTTACAACTTGGCCTATCAGTCAAGCCAGATATTTATCTTTTAGCTTTTGAGTCAATGTAACTATTTACAACTTGGCTTGTGAGTCGAGACAGCTATTTATCTTTTAAAGTTTGAGCCAAGGTACTCTTTATAACTATTTATAACTTAGCTTGTGAGTCAAGACATTTATTTATCTTTTAGATTTTGAATCAAGGTAACTATTTACAACTTGGCCTATCAGTCAAGCCAGATATTTATCTTTTAGCTTTTGAGTCAATGTAACTATTTACAACTTGGCTTGTGACTCGAGACAGCTATTTATCTTTTAAAGTTTGAGTCAAGGTACTCTATAACTATTTATAACTTAGCTTGTGAGTCAAGAAATTTATTTATCTTTTAGATTTTGAATCAAGGTAACTATTTACAACTTGGCTTGTGAGTCAAGGCAGTTATTTATCTTTTAACTTTTGATTCAAGGCAACTATTTACAACTTAGCTTGTTAGTCAAGACACTTATTTATCTTTTAGCTTTTGAGTCAAGGTAACTATTTAAAACTTGCCTTGTGAGTCAAGGCAGTTATTTATCTTTTATTTTTTGAGTCAAAGTAACTATTTACAACTTGGCTTAGGAGTCAAGACACTTATTTATCTTTTAGATTTTGAATCAAGGTAACTATTTAACACTTTTGTTATTAGTCAAGACAGTTATTTATCTTTTATCTTTCTTATCAAGGTAACTATTTACTACTTGGCTTATTAGTCAAGACAGTTATTTATCTTTTAGCTTTTGAAAATATTTATAATTGGGCTGTTAAGTAAAGGTATTTATCTATTTGGTTTGTGAGTAAAGACAATTTCTTATCAGCTGGTACTGGACTTGTAAGCTAAGATCATTATTTACCACTCGGTTATTGAGTTAAGGAAATTATTTACAATTTAAAATAAGCGCAATTTAAATATAACCGTAGTGGAACGTGTGAAAGTTAGACCGACGAAATTAATGTATATATGTTTTACATACTGTTAGGTAGATTAATAAATAGTGATGAGTTTGCGACAATTATGAATGCGGTTATGCATTTAATTTGTTTTACTGCTAGCCCTGGATATAGAATGATGACAGCATCTAAGTGGTATTAAAGTCTGCTGTACGTTATAGATTGTCTTAACTGCTACCTTTAACGGAGCGAATGTATTGCCGACATCGATTATTCAGGAAGTTGGGTAAATTGTCCGACCTAATGTCTCCCACCTGCGTCTGTAATTGGACCATTTGTCTCTCGGAGGACACTTGGACTGACACGCAGTACCATGAATCAGGGTGACGAGGTTACCCCAATCTCACTCAGGGGAACAACCGACAATTAATCGTCTACAAAGTAATGAAAAATCAATTGGTTTAGGAGAAATTAAAGTTAGTGTTTACTTATTTAGATTTTCCTTGAATAAGTTATAGGTTGTGTCCAGTAAAAACTTTAAATAAAAGTAATAAAATTATTGGAGGATTATTTCACACGATAACACGATACAAATTATAGTAAGAAAAAACGAAAGGCTATGGAGGAAAAGTCCTTTCAAGGAGTTTAAAGCTCACAAAATCTTTTTTCATTTTATGACGTCATTAAACTTGTCTGCTGACAAAGTCAGGCACTTTACTCCACATACATGTAAATAGTTTTGTAAGTTGATTCTCAACTGAGAAACCCACTTAGTAACAGTCACATACAGGCAGAACAATAACTACTCCTGTCGAAAAGTGGGCTTGCTGTAGAAATAGGGGAATTCTTTGTTTTACATTTTAAAAATTATTTTTCAATTCCTTCTATTAGCTTACACACTTCTTACATATATCTTGTTCAAATTTTAAATCGTTCATAAAATATTTTTTATTCATCCACTCGAGTTTAAATACATTTGTTGATTATGTAGTGGGTGAGACTTGATGTTAATAAAGTTTTTCAAATAATAATTTATTAATTAAATTTAATAATTTAATTTTAGTTTCGTATGGCATAAAAACGTTTCTTAGAAGGGGCAAGGTATGCAATATAGTTATTACGTCCCATTTGGGTTATAATAAGTGATAATATGATTTCATAAAACAGCTGATTCTATGTTATGGGTAATATAGTAGACAGCTGTTTTAACGCATAGGTAATTTCATTTTATTTATAAAATTGTAATTATTTAATAAATATTTTAAAACATTCTTTATATTTATCTAAGCACACGCAATAACTATTGAGTAAAGGGTATGACGGTTGAATATCGAGTCAAAAGTTTATTTATTTATTGCAAGGTTTTGGCAGCTAATTTGTTGTCCTTATCAAGCCTGTAGCGTTATGAAAAATAAAGTCTTTACATTTCGATTTTAAATGAGTAATGTGAGGAGGCAAAACATCGACCCCCTTACACTTCTTTGAGGTATAGCTTTGCTGAGTCGTCTTTTCGCTACACTCTTTCATGTACCCTCCTTCTTTCCTGCTCTACAATCACCTTCTTAAGGTACCTTAATGCTATAAATGGGGGTCATTATTAGTATAGCGTATACAAATATAAAATTAATAGTACCTTAAAACAGAGTTTTATTTAAAACAAAATAACAGTTCCCTAGGGAATAAAAAAAAATAAAATCAACTTCAATTATATTAGGTTTTTCCCTCACGTAGGTAGGATTAGGATATGAGTATATGAGCGTCTAATTAGGGATAACGGACGAATACAACCACGTGGGCAGATAGCATGACAGAGGTAGACGTACTCTATGTAGGGGTAATACTTTTTATCACAACACACACCTTTGACTATTTTTAGCGAGTGATAAGGGTTAGGTGGAATGCAATAAAAGTATGATTAAGAAAACGGTTCTTGACTTATATTTCCTTTTCCCCTCTTCCGATGTCAGGGTACTTGAAACATCAACCCTGAGTCCCTCATTCGTACTAGGAATACGAACAGCATGTAGACGTAAGAAGGAGGTGGCTCGTAGGAGGTTGACTGACATATGAGATGAGCGGGTTTGGTGGAAATAAACCCGGAAAAATACGACAAACATTCCCTGGGCTGAAGATATGGCGAAATTATGGCGATAAATGTATAAGTAAGACAAGCGGAGACCTTTAGAAAAAGCACCATTCCACGAAGGTCCTGGCGAGAACTCGTAGCGGAAGGAATGGTAAAAGGGGACCGATCTGGTTTAGATTCAACGAGCTGAGATAATAGTTTGGTGAGAGAACATATTCACTACCTAGTAATACTGTATTTAAAAACCGTATGTAAAAACGTTTTAAAGAAATTTAAAAAAAAATAAATTAAATGTAAAACGTTTGCTCATAAGCCAAGAAAAATACATAGGAACATATCATGAAAATAAGTAGAGTGCAAGAGAAATTAGAGAAGGCGGTATATTAGCACCTGGTCTGTTTTACAGGTTTTTGCTCTTGCTGTGCCTGCTAAACGGACCCATTACACGTCCCCATAAATCACTTGCCCAGAGAGAGACACCGTTCCAAGTTGCAGGCGGCGAAATTATTCCGGTAACATTCTGCTATTCTGAAGATACATGCTGCAACAAGATACTTTGTACAATACCACAGTTGAGTTGTTTTAATGTAATTTAGGTTTTAAAGTATATTTTCTTATGGTTTATTCTAAATTATTTCGCCCATCCTCACACACACACACACACACACACACACACACACACACACACACACACACACACACACACACACACACACACACACACACACACACACACACACACACACACACACACACACACACACACACACACACACACACACACACACACTCACACACACACACACACACACACACACACACACACACACACACACACACACACACACACACACACACACACACACACACACACACACACACACACACACACACATACACACACACACACACACACTCACACACACACGTCTCATTTTATCCTAATGCACTGGATTTGTTGAGCTTGACAGCCTAACAGCCATAAAAAGGGATTCCCTTGCCATTAAAACAGTGTTAAATGGAAGATTTTGTCTAATAAAAGAAAGTTTTATTTTATTTAATTGCGATTATCCATTCTTACCGTTAAAAAGGAGTATAATATGGTAATTACTTATTCTACATTCTATTAAATGTTCATCTAAATAAATACGGATGGAAATAGCATTGGACACGTTTACTTCTAAGTGAAATACTCGTCGTCATGAGCTGAGCTCACTTATCCAACCTCCACAATGACCATACCCTTGATATATATACACGCCCTCGGTATATTCTCCAAGCCAACGCTAATACATATCCGATATCGCGTTGCTCTGCCATCAATAACCAACTAAGGAGGGGAGCTGTACGCCCGGCAGTTTTATGAATTGATATTGTCATAAAGCTGGTGCCTAATCTAAGCAGACCTAGTGGGGACACAATACACTCCAACCTACTTAAGTCATTGTGGAAACTCGTAAATAATTCTTCGTAAATTTATATAGTGATTCGTAGCGTCCTGAAGCGTGAAGCACTTAAAAGCTTAGCATAGCTAGACAAAGGTTTGTGTAACACATCTATAAATTAAAACATATTGAATAAAACCTGTAACTATAACACAGTATGAGAGGAGTATATTTAGGCAAAGATTTTAGAATTATTTAATGAGAACTCATTAATTGTAAACTACATAATTTAAAAATTACATTTGTGAAAATTTATAGTTGGCAATTGTTTTTAATTTATATTGAAAAGTTAAAGTTGAAAAATAATTTTTGAACTTTTGTGAACATACACTGTTTTAACTACAAATTAATTAATATTTTGTTATCGAAAAGATTGAAGTTATTTTGTTGTTGTCACTTTCTACTCGAAAGAATCAGTTATTAAAAAATCATAAAGTTTCCGCCGTTTTATAAAAGAAAATGTTTATTTTTACAAAATAATATTACCTTAGGATAACAACCAAATTCCAATATATTACATAAAATAAAAGTGCTTTAAGTCAGTAAAACATATAAACTGAATATATGATCGTAAAATTATGACGAAAGAAAGATTAAGAGCCAGTCAGTTCCTATCAATTACGATGGTGCCAATACTGTGAAGTCACAGACACTTGTATCTTATTTTATCACATGGCCACAATTCATAATATTTGGCGAAGTATATTGTTCATATTCTCCTGAAGGTCAGGGGATGGTTCAATGCTGTGAGTCTCGGATACTTGTATCTTATTTTATCACATGGACACTCTTCATAATATTTGGCGAAGTATATTGTTCATATTCTCCTGAAGGTCAGGGGATTGTTCAATGCTGTGAGTCTCGGATACTTGTATCTTATTTTATCACATTGACACTCTTCATAATATTTGGCGAAGTATATTGTTCATATTCTCCTGAAGGTCAGGGGATTGTTCAATGCTGTGAGTCTCGGATAAGACCGTTGCTCAGGTGTCAGTAAGTATTTTTTTGTTTTTTGCCAAGTTAGAAACAAAAGTGTAATTATAGAAAAACCACAAGATGTACAGCACAAAACTGTAAGTTTAAATCATTATCAATAGCAATTTTAACTAGGTATATATTTTGTAATTAATTTGATTTTTAGTACAACGAATTATAGACCAACAAATGAAACCACCCCTAGTTATATTTAAAATATTGTTCTACGTTTGTTCGTAGTTGGGAACCTCTTCTGGAGCTAAAACGTTATTTAAAAGACATTCATAGATACATTAGGGATAATTTCAAACTGCATAAATAAATGATTGCACACAAATGCATACAACAATACACTTTATTGTCAAACGCATTTTGATGACTTATGTTATCATAATCAGTGACACTACTACAAATTTACGTCTGTAAATATATTCGCAACTAAATTCTGCATAACTGCAAATAAATTGTTTTGTTTGTTCGTTAAACCTTAGATTTATAACCTTAAATCTCAAAGCAGCTCAATTATTACTTATTAAAACTGCATGTCGCTTTTCAGACTTTTCAATTTATTTTTAATTGCAAGTTAAATTAATTAAAACTAAATATTATCATTGTTTTCATGGACTGGATTTGTGATCTGTTACAAGTCAGACATTTTCACAAAACTAATTTGGTTTGAGGTTTTGCATGTTGAATTTTGTACATTTTATGACACATTGTTAATATTTTTATAGTTTTTGTTCCTGTTTTAGTATGTAAGTTTATGTACTATTTGACGAATACTATTACAAAATAATCTTTAGTCCTTAAAAGGATTCTAATTGGGTATCAGCAAAGATAAAAAAAACAAATAATTAGGAGTTGCTTCATATTTTTCTCTGTAAATGGTCATAATAAATAAAATACTATAATGTTCATTCCAAAGTGGTCTTGAAAAGACATTTTGAAGGTGTTTTTTCTCCACTTTAACACCAGGATTTCGAGATCATTTTTATGAGGTGAAAGCAATTTACAACCCCTTTGAACTTTGCTAAACTAATTTTAACAAAGTTATGTTCGCAGTTCACAAATAATCCCCGGCTTTAGGGTAGGTTTTTTCGTAGGGGACGAATCCGTGATTAACATACGGGAATATCCTGCAAACAAAATGGCGCGGTTGGAATTGGATTATTTGCGGTTTTATGTTTCAGTCTCGAAGATAATTTTAAAATACATCAAAATATATTTAGATCTTTATTGATTTCAATGGTATTAAGATGATCGTATCTACGTAATTATTATGTTTAAGACCACTCATCTGTACAACCTTCAAAAAGTAGTTTCACATGTTTTTGTACATTAAAACCACATAAACATTAACTGAACAAACTAAAGGGTTTCTTCTCGCGTGTAATGGGAATTACAGAATATTAAGTGTTTGTGCTTGAATGGTAAATCATGGACACAAGAATGGATGGCCAGTTCCTCAGTGAACTATATGCTAAGGGTTTTGTATGGTGCCTGAGTAAATGCGGTAGAGAAAAAAGAATATTTTGTTTAATTTTTATTAAAGACCATTAATAGTTACATTCCGAAGATATCCAATAAATTACTGGAAGCAGTAATTCGTGATTTTACAGTTCAGTTCTCTAGTATAAAGGACGATTAAATCTTATGTATCTACAAATCATAGAGCTAGTAGCCTAAGGTAGAATTAGGTACAGTAGAGTCTTGATAATTCGAGGTAGATGGTACCGAGACCCCCTCGGATCACCTTTATATGAACATACCTTGGAAGCCCGACTCATTTCCTTTGCATACTATACTAATATAAACATTACTTGAAAACCAGACACATTCCATTGCATACCGTATAGCTATAAATATTTCTTGGATGCCCGACTGATAATTTTCGTTCAAATTGATAAAAAAGGGTAAAATAGAAACAGGCTCGAATTTAACATAGTCAATGACATGATATATTTTTACTTGCTGTTGGCTAGATGACTACCTGAGGAGAGGCCAACCGAGGTGGGATAAAGGTCCGATTGCACCATCCGGGCCGAACCGATCAGAGGGTTGTTTTAACGGTTCGGAAGATTCTACTAGTCTCAGTAGTTCTGAAAGAATGGGAGATCGTAGTTCCTGGTTAGAGTTTAGTCCCGTACCAGAGGCCCTTCAGCTTTCCATATTAGTACTATGGTTCATGGAATCACGCTCCCCTATCCTGATGGTACAAGGCGCAGCGCGTTGGTTACATATAGCTGGTCCCACTCAGTATACTCAGCGGTCTGAAGTAGGTCGAGAACCATCATGGCTCCATTTAGTCGCAAGACACTCAAATAAAGCTGCTGGCTAGATGAGGTCTTAATTTATAAATTCTTCTGCCAATAAAATGTTTCTGTAATAAAACATAACCATTTTACAAAAACCAGTACAACTTGAAGGTCTTGTATACTGTAAGGGACATTTGCTACAGCCGTATCCTGGGCAACTCAGTAAAAGTATTGCTTTTGCACCTTGTTCAACGCAACTTCACTCTTATTTGGCTTATCAAAGGGCGCTAATCTAAAGGTCGTTAATTTTCCGCTACGTGAACCCGAGGAAATTAAGTATTTTATCTCTCTTAAGCTGGAAGCCACAAAGTAGTAATTTACTGTACAGGAATTCCTAATTGGATGTAAGGGCCGTAGACAAATTACGTAGAGCACACGGAAAGTGGTGCTCATGAGACCACGCTTCAAACGTTGGCCAATTATTTCTTGCCATTTTATAGGTCCAGTTAATTGGGCGCTTTCTCCTTCCAAAGTCCAGTGCATCCCTGGATAGATTCCATTTACTCAAAAATACTATTTCTGTCATGATATAGACAATTGAATATAGAAAAGTATTTTAATTCCCAACCATGTCTTCTTCACATTCCAGCTGATTCACTAAATCTATAATTATGAAAAGTGTCCTGATGAATGATTCAAAATAAACGTGCTATCTAGACTATGGTAGGTACATACTTGATATTTAGAAAGAATCTTAGTTTGGCAATGTAGGAGAGTGGTAGGAAGGGATTTTGCAATAAGTTATCAGAAAATTCTCTTAAAAGAGCTGTATCTGTTCCTCATGCATGTAAATAGTGACTGAATAGAAGAACTGTAACCTTAGATGACGTATTTGAACAGTTCTTCCATTCGTTAAATTATTAAGCTTAAGTAAATATCTATAGTTATTGTACAAAAGCCAACTCGTCACGTAATATTGTACGCTGAACTTATAACTCATTTCGAAACTCTATTGTGGGAGACGGTGTTTGTCTTTGTCTTACGTCGTGCGTAAAGCACAAGGAGAAAGTACTCATGTTCGTCGTGTCAAAGGGTTATACGTCACGCGAAACCAGGATATATTTGCTGCTAAAACGTCTATATTTACGTTACGGTTATTAGTGAATGTGATTGTTAGTCTAAAGATTTTCGTAAATAACATTTTGAGATGAAAACTTCTGTAGCGACGCTTACAAAACCTTATTGGATGGACATAAACATACAATTTCGCATCAGTATAAATGTCATCAGGTTATGCCATGTGTCATTTCGAGGTGAATTAAATGGTAACATATGATTTCATATATCAGCTGATTTTGTGTTATAGGCTATGTTGTAAAACATTTGTTGATAATTGTAGACTATATTATATTATTTATTGAACAATATTAAGGAAAAAAGGTTATTATTATATAGTTTTAATAATATTATACAGTTAATAAATATATTAATTTATTTAAGTTTGGATATTCTCTAAACAAACAAATCAATGTAACGATAACAATATGTTATGTGTTTTTAATCTAATATTTAAAGTGAAAACACTTCATTTGGTAATTTTATTACTATGCAAAATTAAATGTTTTCTCTATTCAAAATTGCTGCAGACGTGGCTACAAAAAGTTTTATTCCATCGGCACTTCGTCCAGTGACCCAACCTAATTTTTTGTTTGTAAGTCTATACTAATTGTATTTAACGCTGTTATGTTAAATTCGTATCGTCGTTGTATATAAATCTTTAATAAGTTAAATCAAACAATAAAATTCTAAAATTAAACATAAATAATCAACGAACTACCAACATTACTAATATTTGTTAAATTAAAAAAAAACAACCCCAAAATAAACTATTACTAACCGTAAAATAGGTTTATATTTGATGGTAATGAAAACTTGAACTATGTGGCAATGTTATATCATAAATAGGCTTATTGTTTGTGAGTTTACAATAGTAATTGTTTCGAATGCCGCACTTCGGTGCAAGCAGGTTGTTGAAGATTCGGAAATTTAAAGCTAAATGTGAATTTACCAAATGGTACTTTGGGATCAAATCGTAAAGAAAATGCAGTATTTTTGCAAATATATTTAGTAAGCTATGACGAAGGAGCGGTCACAATCGGGGGTGTTAAGGGAATATGTTTTATTACTGCCTTGAAAAAGGATTCATCGGCACCCTCAGCCCTAACATGTACATTGAGATGTTCTTATCTGATAACATTAACATTGCTTACTATTATAAACTTAGACATATATCTGTAGGTTTGTTTAAATAAATAAACAAATAGGTTTTTCGTTGCAGATGTAAATTTTTAGAAGTGTCATTGATGATTGACATAAGTAATTGAAACGCGTATGATAATATAGTATTAATTTGTGAATTCGTGTGCAGTAACTAATTTGGTTATATCCTCAACTTAGGCTATAAGTCAGCTCAATTATTATTTATTGTATAAATAAAGATTTTCCTTTTATTATTATGGAATTTGGGTGTCATAGCGTTGTGCAATGTAACAATGTCCAATTAACGCAACGGAGCATCGGCCTCTCGGAAGCAATCGAACTGGGCGATACAATCGAAATAAACCGACGCTCGTGTTTACACCAAATCCTAATCTCTTACGCGGAATCAAAGACGCGCCCTCGTGTCATTACTGTACAGTGTGAAATCCTCTTACGCACTGTAGGCAACATCCATAAATACAATCGCAAAAGTTTGAGTGATTGTAATGGAATATTTGGATTTTTGGATGTATTTGGCTAAATAAATCAAAACATTTTGCTTTACACTCATAAGTGTGTCAACTTATAATACCGGCATTATCGAGCTCTCTATTCTTTTCTAAACTTCAAAATGTCAAACTCGTAAATAATAGATATTTGCTTTATACGCGTTGACCAAAAATCTGACCTATGAAGATATTCCGTTATACGCTTACTAAGGGTTGAATGTATATAGAAATGTTATCAATAATCCAAATCAATCATCAATATGAATAATAAAAAAATAACAAACTATCTCATTAAACAACTGAATGGCTTTTCTAAAAATAAAACAAATATGTAGAAGTAAGAAATGTTTGTAGTTAGGGCTATGGACGTTTTGAATATTTGTACTATACCTCTGATTTTATTACTTGTTTATTATTTTCTTAACGTTTTTTTAATTCCTTCTGTTAGTTCACAGTCTCCCTATTTATATTTATATATCATGTTCAAATTTTCGATCGTTAATAAAATACTTCTTATTCATCCACTCAAGTTCAAGTACATTTTTTTTTAACTTGTAGTGTAAGCCACTTGATGATATTAGAGTTTTATCAAATAATAATTCATTATATAAATTTATTGAATTAATTTGAGTTTTATATGGGAGAAAAAAGTTTTAAAAAAGGGACGATGTATGCAATATATGCTCATTTGCTTAAAATAAGTGACAACATATGATTTCGTAAAACAATTGACTTAATGTTATAGGTTATATGATGTTAGAACAGCTGTTTTAACGTATGGGTTATGTTACTCTATTTATTTTAATTGTAATTATTTAATAAAAGTAACTCAAATAAAATTTTTCTTTGTTGACTTAAGTTTAAATTGACTTTAAATTTTGTTATATATCTTATTTTTGAAATATTACTGTGTAAATATGATAAAATGTCTGACAATATACCATTATAACAAACATAACTAACAATGAAAACTGTAATAAACATTCAATAAACAAACTAAGTTTTAAAAAAATATGGAAAAATAAACTTAATTGTTTGGAAATGTTTTGTTTAAACGTTACATTTGCTTTTTTTATTACATTAGACTGATAAACTAATTTCATTATTTTTATTTTTGCTGTGCCATAGAAAGTATCTTTTTAACTACCTAAAGCGCTTTTCGGTCCTTGATCGAATTTCTCGTAAAAACCTATAGAAATAGATCTCTCGATCTTGGACGAGAGAACAATTGTGCTGAATGTCTGTTGTTCCAGTTTACACGTAACAAACGGCCTAACTAAATCATGAGAACGTGTCGTAGTTTCATTGCGTCCATTCGTGCAACGAAAATATTTACGTTTTAAATCACGAAGATGAAGTCAAACACGGGAATGAACATTTAAAAGAGTATTTCTTTAATATTAAGTTATAGTAAACCTAATAATGGATGCTTCGTTACGATCAGTTTTACAAAATTAATATTGTGTGAATAATTTTTACTCTTAATTATATAGTACCGGAACAAACATATAGTTTGGTATGTTTACGAGTTAATGTTTTAATTTAGATCCTACTAATGTTTTGCTATTTTCGTTTTCGTTTCTTTCGATGTCTTGATCTTTAAGGGCCTTTATAGTACTTTTTATAATGCTTTACCTCAAAATTCCCATTTTATACACACACACACACACACACACACACACACACACACACACACACACACACACACACACACACACACACACACACACACACACACACACACACACACACACACACACACACACACACACACACACACACACACACACACACACACACACACACACACACACACACACACACACACATACACACACACACATACAACTATATATATATATATATATATATATATATATATATATATATATATATATATATATATATATGCTAATACGTATTCCTTCAGGGATGGAAAAATATGATGAATAGTTACTATCTGGAGTACATCCGTTCATTCTGCAGTGCATAAAATCGCAGTTCCGACATTTCGCTAGAATCTCATCTAGCATTGACGAGGTGTATCCAACAACAGTTGAAGAGCGAGTGAAGAGCGCAGGAAACTCTGCTCCTATATATATATATATATATATATATATATATATATATATATATATATATATATATATAGAGAGAGAGAGAGAGAGAGAGAGAGAGAGAGAGGGAGAGAGAGAGAGAGAGAGAAAGAGAGAGAGAGAGCACACACCTGAGCCAAACAATTACTCACATTCCTTTCCTTTTGTTCACCTTTCTGCCGATAAAATTTATGGATGATACATTTCCCCACTGCGGACAAATTCAAAGTACCATAGCGTTTTTTAAGACTCCCTTGCTTTTCTATTTCAACAGTCTCACGAATAATTCTAGTCCTATATTTTTCCACTTGAGCAATCTGTCGGCAAGACTGGATATCAATGGTATGCCCTGTATCGCAGTGATGCTTGTACAGAGTCGACGTTTACTGCTTGTTTTAAAGGCCAGGATTGGGCTCCTCAAGCCTAGCTGAGATACGTCTGTTCGTTTGGTCAATGTACGATTTCTTACAAACTCCACAAGAAAAGCTGTAATCGCCATGGTTTTCCAAGAAGATCTTATCTTTGGCGTTACCAAGAACTTTGTCGATGATGATGTTAGGTTTGTAAACAGATATACCAATCTGTAAACTGTATACCATGTCCCCTAAAGAGTCTGCCAATCCTATCTGTGGTTCCTCTAATCATATATATATATATATATACTGATATAGCTGGCAAGCCTTCACGGAATGAAAAATATGATGAATAGTTATTATCTGAAGTACATCCGTTCATTCTGAAGTGCACAAAATCGCAGTTCCGACGTTACGAACTGCCATTTGGTGCACTTTAGAATGAACGAATGTACGTCAGATAATAACAATTCATATATATATATATATATATATATATATATATATATATATATATATATATTTTTTTTTTTTTTTTTTTTTAAGTCTAAGTTAGTTTTAGAAATATGAAATGTACAGACGTATGTTTAAGGTTTTGAAGTCATTGGCAATAGATGACTAAAACATAGTTTATCTATGAAAAATATTTATAAGTTATTACACAATACCAATCTCTTATATCCAGGACAGATTCAGACTACATATACTGAAATTACAAACAAGCCAAAGTGATTTATCGATATATTTTTCTCTTGCTTTATTAATAAGAACAATTTTCAAGCTGGATTAGCGTACGCCAAAGTTATCCCATTTTTCATCCCTAAACAGGCTCAAGTGCGCAATAAAAACTTTGCAAACAAAACAGTAATGAATAAATAGCAACTTTTGTGAAAAGTTTTTTAATTTATAAAAAGGGAATAGCGTTAAATATGTAACGTGTTTTTAGCGCTAACGGTCCCGGATATTTTTTGCATCTCGACTTTATCGTTGTTTTGTCATATTCGTTCACATCTTGAAAGTAGGCGATACTTATACCCTGGCAACCACACACTGGGACTATGTTAATCCTTCAAAGTATTTCACAAGGTTATGTTAATATTTAATATATTGGAAAACAATTTCATGATTTTATGTTGTTATACGAACTTATAACTTATGCCAAAAATATTTTTGATAAAATACTCTATTTACAGGGTAATACATTCAAGTTGAATAATGTAATATACATTCCTGTAAAACTATCTGTCTTTACTAACATTAAAATATTTTTTTTTAATGACGCGTTTCGGATAGGTCCATTATCAAAACTCTAATAATACTCTATTACTATAAATATATATTAACATAATACAATAATGTATTCTTCTTCTTATTATTATACTCTAGAACAAGAGTCTCCAAATAACAGCGGAGGACCGAATCCGGCCCGCCAGTTCCATAAATCCGGCCCGAGACTGCTAATACCTTATTGTTGTGATTAGTTGGATTTAAGAAAAAAAAACAGAATGAAAATACCTCGTTTTTATGTACTTGCTAGTTAAAGATTTTTACTTTTGTACAATAACTAATAAATAATTTAAATGAATCCAACTAACAATATAAATAAATACATAATATATATATATATATATATATATATATATATATATATATATATATATATACATACATACATACACACACACACACACACACACACACACACACACACATATATATTTTTATTTATACCTTGTATATAAATATGTTAGTTTAACAACACATTTACGAATTCGGCAAACGCTCAGGGCGTGTACTAGGTGACTTTTCTATATTTAGAAATTATAGATACTGGCCTAAAACAGTGTTATTGCCTTTAGAACTTACTGAACTACTCACTATGGCCCCCCAGGCTAAAATGTTTGGAGACCCTTGCTCTAAAAAAAATAAACGTGAATAATGAGATCTCAAGTTGAAGAGTGCTATCAAAGTGTTGAGAATGAAATTATTCCGAAATGCATCAGCAAAAGAAAATATTTTAAAGTTTGGAAAGGCAAAAATGTATTAAAATATTCCTAACAGAGTGAAAATGAGTATATTAAAAATTTAAATAATGTAAGCTTTGCGTCAGTAAAATATTTTTAAAAAAATATAAGTTTTTCGATACAATTTATGACATAATTGCACAATTTTGATATAATGAAAAGTATATTTTATAACATTTATTGTAAATTTAAGAATACCAGTGTCATTGTACAAAGCTAAACATAAATAATTTTCAAATTGGCCTTGCTTGTATAACTCGCTTCCCAGTTGGCTGGGTACTCACAATTAGGCAAAGGTTGTTTACTGGTTTTTAACATGGCTGGAATGAAGCGTCATGTCAGAGATGTCAGAGCACGCGTAGGCCACATTGCCCAGTAGCGAGCCTGCGGGTAAATAATGTAACATTTGTTTGTTTCAATGAAAAACCGCGTACATATTAAACCGCTTTATGTAACTTAGCATAAACATGTCATATTTAAATTGTGTTAGCTCTGAATTATGCGGTAGGTTAAACATGAAGATTTACTCATTCGAAACTAGCCTTTGGTAAATGACTTTGCAATCCAGCCTTAGGCAATGCACTTTGCACACAAATTCTCACATACACACAAACACACACACCCAAAAACTAACACCCCCCCCCCCACACACACACACACACAGACACACATACACACACCCTCTCTCGCTCTCACACACACACACACACACACACACACACACACTCACACCCACACACACACACACACACACACACACACATACACACACACACACACACACACACACATACACACACACACACACACACACACACACACACACACACACAAACACACACACACACACACACACACTCACATATACTATATATAGAGGGGGGAGAGAGAAAGAGATAGAGGCTTTACTTTTATTTTTTTGAAAAATAATAATTAGAATTTATAATATTACTATAATAAACCATAAAATATAATAAATATGATTTATCCCTAGTATTCATATTTTTGTGTATTAATTTTAAACATATAAAATATTTCACAATGTTTGTGTTTATAGGAGTTTATTTTATATCATGCCTAATTTAAATTTGTTCAATTGAATTGCATTATCAACATAAATATAAACAATTAAACAGTAAAAGTGGAAATATATTTAGTTATACGAAATGAGAGAGAGACATAAAGCGAAAGAGAGAGAGAGAGAGAGAGAGAGAGAGAGAGAGAGAAAGTGAACAATCAATGATCGATTAACTTCAACAAGGTTTTTTTAGATAAGGAATATGACGTTAGGAGGGAATCACTAACAGGTTTTCGTCAATGTTAATGACAGATTTAATTCGAATAAGTTGTAACATAATGGCGTAAAATACAGAATCTAATTGATAAAGGAAATTATTTAATATATATATTATTGCACTTCATTAATGTTGTTCAGTTTATAGCTTGGGAATTTGAGATTTGTTTAATTTAATTTGTTTGAATATAGTTAGACGAAATTACTACTTTTTAACGACAAAATGTATATTTCAAGTAGTGTTTGGTTTGTACTCTCTACATCGTACATTGTGCACTGCAAGTGGCACGATATATCCAGCGCTAGCGCCACTGTTTCCGTGGAAGATGTGCTGCGGCACCTGAACGTACGCTGGGAGCGCCTCTGTCTCGTCAACACGACCATGATACCGCATCATCCGCTATTCCCCGGCCGGCAGAACATCAGCCCCTGTCCGACGTTCTACGAACTGGTCAGCCTCTCTCGTACGTCGGTGCCCAACGCCATTCTGACGGGTAGATGCTGGAAAGGCTGCGACGGGTCGGCGTGCCGTGCCAGAGGACCGTTCTTCAGTTGCAAAAACCGTGTCCAGACTGTACACATTACGGACGTTAACTCTGTCTCTGGCAAAAGGGTGACGACGAGACGGAAGATTCCTGTCGGATGTTATTGTTCTGAACGGCCGGCGCCTTTGGTGACGCAAGCTCAGATCAATGCTGTGAATTAAGTCTTTGTGAGAATTGTGAAGCATCATTAATATTTCTGTGATACAATTGATAAATTATTCATACGTAGATGATATTATAATTTTTTATATTTATAACTAAATAATTAGTATTCTCTTGTGAAACATTTTGTAAAATATATTTTTAAATACTTTTGCTTTGTTGTTGTCTTTGTTAAGAAATAAGATATTCCTGTGTAGTTACACTGTCGCAGGTGTTAGTTACATTCGGGTCGAAGTAAATAAAGTGTTTGCCCATTCACACTTAGCTCGATCAATCAATGTCACCCAGTCATTTAATGAGTCGTGAATAATGGCCTCCCACTACAATGTAATAGATTAATCATTGCTTTCTTAATAGAAAACAGTGGCTGTAAATAATTTCACTTCAGAATCACCTCTAGGGCTTTGTAAAAAAGTTAATAGTTGTATAGATATAGAGAAATGTTATTATAGAAGGCTGGGGGTTTTCAGTTTTATTCGGTTTTATTAAATATTAAATTACTAATATAATCATCTTAAAATCTGTTTGGAAATATTTCTATACATTTGAGTACATTTTTCTGTCTAGTACATTAAAATATTATTATTCATTGACGTGTTTCGGAAAACTATAAAACTTTATTTATTAGAGATTAAAGTTTTTTTAGTAAAAGTACATAGTTTAAAGTTCTGATAATGAAGTTATCCTGATACGCGTCAAGAATAATGCTTAGATATTAGGATAGTCACAAGATTATACCAAAATGTATTGGAAATACTGGATAGTAGCCATAGTGCAAATCTTATAACTCCTCTTATAGTTTTGTAGTGAGTTGTAAAATTAATATTTTACAGATATGATGATTGATAATTCTGAGGATATGAACTTTGAACCAATGTGCGCCTGTTGAATTCGTTTCCATTTTTTGTATAAAAAGGTTTCTATAGATCTTAAATGAAAAATTGAGTGTAAGCAGTTGTAAAGGTTTCAGAGCAAAGGGATTGAAGTATTGAAAACCATTCTGGAGAGGTTTTAATCCAGAAAAGGTGTTTAAAGTATACTTTTCCGTTAGGATTTGGTTTTTAATGATTAGAGTTTAATGTATGGGGAATGTATGATATATCTATACATATATCTAGTGTTAAAATTAGACATGTAATGTAAAAGTAATTTTACCCAGACAGTTGAATAATATTTTCACAGATCATTCTCGGCTGTACATGAGTTTAGGAATAATGGAGCAATTAATTTATCGAGTTCAACAATTGGAACTTATTTAGTTTTGCTTAAATTATCAAATACTCCCACATTTTATATTGTAATATACGTAAATATCATACATACACAGCCATGTTATAATATATAAAAAGCATACATGCATGTAACAATGTATCCAGTTTTGATTAATTCCCTATCTTTAATCTATTGCAATTTTGATATTACATCAGGATTAAAAACATGAAACTATTTTCACCTTGAAAATGTAATGAAGCCTGAAAAATGTTTTGTTTTAGTGGGAAATTTGACACTGTTTTTCTTTTGATAGTTGTTCAACATTTAACATATTCTGGTATTTGTGATTGCAATTTTAAAAGTTAATTCCAAGTGAATGTCAGTTAAACGCGTAGGAGCTTTAGATTTGATAGTATTGATTAACGAAAAAGCATTTTAGCAAACAAAAGTTCTACCGAACAAACCATATAAATAGTTCTAAATATCATTCTCATAGCTTAACCATTTATATAAGTAAATATTTTTTGTAGAAAATAATTAATGAAACTTCGTACAATTTTGACTTTACCTGAATCATGTGCTGCAGATGAATAAGTTTCTTTTAAATATTGTCACAAATATTGCTAGCACAGCAATATTATGCTGCCCTATGCATATCCCTCTCAAGTAGTATTGCGTTTCTCTAAATTCTAGAGCAACATTATAGAGTGGCCCACGGACCGCAAGTCTGGGGCCGCGGGTTATGAGACGAAACAACTATATTGCTCCTAACTACTTGCCCCTTTTGTAAATATATTTTCTCCCATATAAAACTAAAATGATTTTTTTAAATTTGATTATAGAATTAATAATCGAAAAAACTGTATTAATACTTGAAAATAACACGAAAATCAATTTTCATCGAAAAGTTTGAAAAAGTGTATTTGAACGTGATTGGATGAATAAAAAATTTTTTATAAATGATTGAAAATTTGAACAAGATGTATCTATAGACAGTTTGAAGTAATAGAAGGAACTGAAAAAAAGTAAACCATCAAGGTCGTGGTTAAATTCCGAAATTGCAAAATGTATCTCCACAAGCAAGACACTCGGTGTACAAAGTCAGCTGACATATTCACGGCTCGCATAGCGCAGGCTAATTCAAGTTGTTTAATTTACAAAGTGCTTTGGCACCTACTTACCCTGCAAACCCTGCAAAGTGCTTTGGAAGGCACCTACTTACCGTCCAAACCGGAAATTAGTGTGATTGTTTATTAATGTACCCGCCTCTGACAATCCGTACAGTTAGTCATGCATCAGGCGCTTTGATTTATACAAGATGTCTATTGACAGAAAGTCATAGACAAAGATTTCTTACATGCTGTCGTTAAACACTGCTGTAAAATAATAAACCATTTTAACACTGTCTTAACGCTATTGTATAAGGAAAACAACGAAAATGTAAAAGGAACAAGAGGTAAAACAAATAAGATATCTCTCTAAGCCATACAATAAAAATAACTGAGTTGGAATTTAGCTTAGTTTCGGGCGAGTTTAAATGGAAACTTTAAGAAAATTAGTAAATTCACTAAATAGCGCACGAAAAGACGTAAAAGAAAGATAATTTTAGAATAGAGATAAAGGAGAAATCACTTTGAATGCAATGAAAGGACGTGAACCAAGGTTGTAGTGAGCTGTTGGAAAACAAAGTACACGGAAAAAGAGATATTAATTAGATAAAGCATTGAAACCAATTTTAAAATCAAATCCTACCAAATCGCACCGGTATGTATTTCAATTCCCATTATTAGTTCACACTCTCACTATATATATATATATATATATATATTTAAAGGCCTATGTCTTGTTAAACAACATAATCGTTAGTAAAATAATTTTTATTCATCCACTTAAGTTTAAAACTTGTAAGGGTTGACACATGTTAATGCAGTTCTTTTCAAATATTTATTAATTGATTAAATTTTAATAAGCAATTTAGCTTTCTATTTTGCTACTTAATATTGTGATTCTGTCATACGTATATGCATATTTATTTAATTTATTAAAATTATTTAGTAAAAATTAACTAAAATAAAATATTTTTAGCCGTTCTAAGTAGGAATTATATAATTTTTTCTTGCAATACTTGTTTTAATTAGTGGTTTAGTGGCACTTTAGTGGTTTTTATTTGTTTTTTTTTGCTTCGTTTGTCTATACTTTAGGGACAAAGTTACAGTATTTGTTATTTTGAAACTAATAACGCTAAATAGAAAATATAACATTCAGATAAAATTTAACCAAGCATAAGTAGACTTAGGCCTGGTTTTAGGATGTTAATTGTGAAAACGTGTTTTTTAAAGTAACATTGTTTGAGACAAATATAAAAACAAAAAATAAAACTATTCACACCATTAATTAGCCTGTTTAATTCTGCGAGTAGATATATAACCAAAATAATTTTAGCACGATTTTTGTTAAACCTAGCCTAAATATAGAGAATAAAGTACGATTTTATCATTCTTCTTTACTGAAGTTCAACTTTAACATATCTGTATTAAAACCACTGATCCAATCTTTGTGAAATTTTTATACCATATTATATAACTCACTGTAATCTAAACATGGAATTTGAAAGTTTTAACTCATTTATTAAGGTAGTTGCTGTAGATTTAGTACAGAAACTTTATCTCATGGCTCTTTGGTCCGATCGAACTGGTTTTTAGCTTGTTTTAAAGAATAAAGTCTCAACATATAAAACATATATAAACTGTTTGTGAATGGTTTTGAATTCGTTGCGTTATTGATTTTGGTTAATTACAGAGGTAATGTGTGTTGGAGCGTGCAATCGCATCTGCCGTCCGAGGTTAAGGTAGAGTGTGTTTGGTACCAGGCCACCCATGAGCTACCGGGGATGCCCTCTAAAACAGACTTTGTTTAAAGTCAGATTTCCAAAATCACTCTTTCAGGCCCCAGAAACAGACTTGATAAAATTACTCAAGCATTGAGACCAGATGTAGAGCTGATATGGTTGCCAGTTGCGCACTGGGAGCTCTATGCAATAGAACTCGTATTGCATATTTTTTGGACCTGTGTGAAAAATAAGGTTGCAAAAATAAATAGATCGAACGCAGAAGAAGTGGGAAACGGGGTTAAAGTCATTCATAATTTATGTGCTGAAATGTTATAATCACTGATACCTGAGCTATGGGCAAAATGTGTTGGACATACTAAAAAAGTAGAAGAACACTACTAGGAAAAAGGCAATCTTTGTGAAGAAATTCCGGTTGTTGAACCAATCATCATACATTTAGAAGACTCAGATTCAGAAAATGTTTGTGATAACATAGACGTCGAAGATGAATTCTCTTATTATGAGGATTAATATAATTGTAAATAAATATATTTTATGTATTTACATTAAAAAAATTTCAAAAATATTAAAACAACACAAAAAACAAAAAAAAACCAAAAAACATTTTAAAAGCAGCCGTTGGAGCTCCAAATCCCTCATGAAGAAAAGCTGAGAGGAAATGTTTTTTACATTTAAATCTGACTGAACAGAATCGGTTTGAGCTCGCCTTCCCTGGGGCTCATGGGCGGAGTGGTAGACACCAGACTGTACTCTACTTTCACCTCGGACGGTAGAGACGATTGCACGCTCCAGCGCACATTACCATAGCGAATTAAAAACCATACATAACCAGTTTATATAAATTTTATATGTTGAGATATTTTAAAACAAGATAAAATCAATTCGATCGGACAAAGGAACTGTGACTTAAAGTTGCTGTACTAAATCTACAGCAACTACCTTAAAAAATTAAATAATACTTTCAAATTCCAGGTTTACGTTATTAATGAGTCATATAGTATGGTAAACAAATTTCACATTGGACCATTGATTTTAATGTAGATATGCTTTAAAGTGGAACTTAAATAAAAAAGAGAAATAAAATCGTACTTTTTTATATGCCTATCTTAAGCTAAGTTTAACAAAAATCGTGCTAAAATGTTTTTGGTTATATACATAAGCGCATTATTAAACTGGCTAATTAATTGTGTGAATACTTTTATTCTAGCACGAATGGTTCGCTTGTAGTTGAAGCTCAAACTCAGGGGTCCATAATTTCTGCGTCGACCATAGCGTATATTGTGACCTTTACCGTAATGTTTTGATTGTTTATGTGTCTTTTTAATTTATTATTATTATTATTAAAACTAGGAGGTACCTTATCTGTGTAGAGCACTTAGCTGAAGCCTTTGTACTCTTTTCCCATCCCTACCACAGGACTAGCTTAGTGGATACCTACCTCTTTGCAGAAATCAAATACCCACCTTATGCTAAATCTTCTGATATCCTCTGGTATACATACCTGCCAGCCAAACCACTTTCTCCTTGCAGCTCCCACAGCAGGGCACTCACAGAGTATATGGATTGGGCTTTCCTCTTGGTCTTTGTCGTATCTCTTGCACACAGGGGACCTAGATTTTCCAATTTTGTATTGGAACCCCCTCAGATTCCAATGGCCTGTGACGAGCTCTACAGTAACTCTGAGTTGATGTCTACTCAAGGAGTGTAGTTCTTTGCCCCATAAATCTCCTGAGTAACCCCACAGTACCTTGGATTTGTTACACCCCAAGGTTGCATTCCATTCTTCCCTGCACAAACTGTCTATATGTGCCGTGATCCTCTTGCGCCCCTCCTGAGGCGGCATGCCCACTGCCCTCAGCAACGGTCCTTGAGTTATACACCCTTGTGTTGCTAAGGCATCAGCTCTCTCATTCCCTATCCAGCCAGAATGTCCTGGAATCCAGGTTAGGTTGAGCGAATTATAATTACTCAGCTCTGCTAGAGAGGCTATAGTCTTAGCTACCAGCTTAGGTACTAGCCCTACCTAAAGCCCTTAGAGCTGCCTGACTGTCCGAGAAAATCCAGATGGTCTTGTCTCTCCTGCCAGACCCTATTATTTCCTCAGCACTTAGTTTGATCGCGAGGACCTCCCCCTAGAAGACAGAGTTGTAGTCCTCCAGGCGATGACAAAATCTGTCTTGGTGTCTCGGTCCACTAAATCCTGCTCCCACTCCTTCCTTCATCTTGGACCCATCGGTGAAGCAGATTTCACCATGTTTGGGTCTACACTCCGCCCATGCCTCTCTTGCAGGAATATGGATTTTGTAGTTTCCTTTTACCCTTTTAAGAGACGGTATCTTATCCTGAGGTTCTATCCAGAGCTCCTTCAGTGAATCCCCAAATAGCTGTTTATGACGTTTGCTACTGCCCGGTATGCAACTTAGCCGGTATGCAGTTTTCATTGCCTCCATCCTAATCTGAAGACTCAAGGATGGAAAACCCAACATAACCCTCATGGCCGCACATGGCATGCTTCACCTTGTAGCTGTTATGCCTCTAAGGAAGAGCCCCTGCGCGCGGTCCAGCATTTTTTTATTTGTTTCTTTCTGTGCCCCGTCCCACCAGACGATTGAGGCAAAGACCAACCTCGGCCCCACAATGGCGGAATAAATCCAGTCCATCTGAAGTGGACCCAAACCCCATCTCGTGCCTATCGCTCCTCTGCATTGCCACAACGTAGCTATGACTTATTTGCACTTATCCTCCAAGTGCTCACGCCAGAGTAGCTTCCTATTCAGAATAACTCCCTGATATTTAGCGCTCTCAACGTAGCTTATTTTGGTATTGCCAACTTCCATCATCTTCAGCGATTTAGTTTTATATCGCCTAGTGAAGATGAGTGCCACAGATTTCTCTCCTTGAATGCATAGTGCATTCTCCCTCCACCATGCTTCTGTTAACTTGAGTGCCTCTTGAAGCAGGTCCTTGAGGACCTCTTCAAATGGTCCCCTAACAAGGATAGCTATATCATCTGCATATCCTACCACCTTAACACCCATTCCACTGAGCGTCCTTAGTAGGCTGTTCACGACAAGGCTCCACAACAGAGGGGACAACACTCCACCCTGCGGTCAGCCCTACGAGACCACCCCATTAATCGTGCACCCCATCCAGGAAGCAGTACTTATACGATTTTCCAAGGAACTCATAATCCAATTTATAATTCCATCAGAAATCCCGTGATCCATAGCTGCTCTCTTGATGGCCAGTCTAGGGGTACTATTAAAAGCCCCCTCCACATCAAGAAAAGCCCCAATACATATCCCCTTGTTGTTGATCTGACCCTCAATAAAGTCCACAACCGACAATAGGGCAGTCTCCACTGACTTACCAGTTCGGTAAGCGTGTTGGTCCTGATAAAGCGGATACTGTTTCAGAGATCCCTCCTTCAAATAGTGGTCCACCAGCCTTTCCAGTGTCTTTAACAAGAAAGATGTAAGGCTGATAGGTCTGAAGTCCTTTACCTCTGTGTAACCTTTCCTCCCCGGTTTGGGGATAAAGATTACTTTCGTTAGTCGCACACGATCCCCTTGAGGAACCGGACAAAACCTCATTGTATGTTGTCTTGCCAGGGCAGTGGGGGCTCTGCTCTGGTTGACCGTTCTTTCCTGCATACTCGTGGGAAGCTAATGGACCAGACTAATACAAACACTGATTTTGAGACTGCACAGGCAGCGGGAGCCAATGAGACGGCAAATCGTGAGTCTGTAGCAGATGTGTCAACGGCAACCACCACTAGGGGTGCGGGGGCGGCTACCAAGCTGCCGACTGCAGAAACCAGTGAAATGGCTGTAGAGTTGAGCACGCTTTCTCTACGAAGAAAGCGTATGAGTGGAGCGGCCAAAAGGCGGCTCCGAAGAGATCAGGCGAAAGCAACGGGAGGGCCAATAATCCTGAGTACAAAACGAAGGGGAGGCCAAAACCGAGCCAAGCTTGTTAAAGTCCAGGGCTTGGATGTTGTGAGGAGAAAGGTGCAACAGGGAAGCAATCAACCAAGAGCACCAAACCCCAGCACGTCCAAAATGCCTAGGAGTGCGACGTCCAATCCCTCTTCAGTGGAGGGAGGAAAGAAGAAAGTGAAGCTGGGACAAGGGGGGGATGCTGCAGTGTCTTCGTGCACATACGTCGATACCCTTCGGCAAAAGCTAGCAATTGTCCCAGTTAGTTACCCAGAGAGACAACTCTCGGAAGAGATGGCGTTGGAGCTGGAGGAGCTGTTCTTCTCGGAACTGCTGTCCGCTGAGGCGGAGAGTGGGGATAGAGGATTCAGGACAGCATACTTAGAGAGGGGGCTCTAAATGTCGTATGCTCCTCACGGGAGAGCCTGGAGTGGATCCTTTGGGTCCTGCCAAGCTTCACCCTGAGTGAGGGGGTAAAGTTGAGGGCAGGGCCACCCAAGGAGATCTTTTGCATTGCAAAGGTTTCAATGTGGGTGCCCAAACCCTACAATGACAAGGAGCCGGAAGAGATCCTGAAGGTGGTCAAAACCCAGAACCCTGGGATAATTCAGGATACTTGGAAGGTGATTGTTAGGAAAAGGGAGGATGCAGCTCTTACCCTGATCCTGTATATAGGAGAGGGCTCCCTCAGGGCACTGCGGAACAACAACCTGAGGGTGAACGTGGGGCTGAGACAGGCCACGTTCACGGTGCTCTCTAGTCCTGGGGCTGCTCTGCGGACCCAGAAAACTGCGAAGTAAGCAGAAAAATGATCAAGATCCTCCAAGTGAACCTACAATATAGCAGGGCGGCTAGTGCTCTCTTGTGTAGGATGCTGGACAGGGGCGAGGTGGACTGGGTTCTCATCCAGGAGCCATGGATTTCTGGAGGACGAATATGCGGGCTGGCGACATCTGGAGGTAAGTAGTTGTATGATAAGAACTCTGGTGTTCCCAGGACGTGTATCCTGGTTAGGAGGGGGTTGAGTGCTTTTGTACTAACGGACTTCTGCTGCAGGGACTTGATAGCAGTGATGGTGGAGCTGCGGGTGGAGGGGAGGATGAAGAGGCTGAACCTGGCTACGGCATATCTTCCCTTTGACTACGCGGGGTCTCTACCAACACAAGAGCTGAGGAGGCTGGTCGAGCACTGCGGGGCTGTGGATGAGGAGCTGCTGGTGGGAATGGATGCTAACTCCCATCACACTTCGTGGGGAAGTACAGGCACCAACACTAGAGGTGAGGAACTTTTAGCTTATCTTAGCTCTAAGAATTTACTAGTCTTAAATCAGGGGGAAGAGCCGACGTTTGTCACTAGGGCCAGACAGGAGGTCCTGGGCATTACGGTGGCATCGAACCAGATGGCTAGGTATGTACTAAATTGGCATGTGTCGGATGAACCATCTTCTTCTGACCACAGACACATTAGTATGATATCTCCCTAAATCCAGCCATGCTTCGGCCAACCAGTGATCCAAGAAGAACAGACTGGGACTCCTACAGGAGGGACCTGGGTGTTCGGATTGAGGAGGCTGGATTGGAGTATGGTGGGAGGAGAGAGCTAGAAGACTCTGCCACATTGGTTGGCGAGGCTATAGTAGAATCCTTTACTGATAACTGCCCTCTCAGTGAGGGGAGAAAAGTAGGGGATCCGTCATGGTGGAACAAGAAGCTAGCCAAACTTCGGAAGACCACCAGGAGACTCTTTAATAGAGCAAAAAAGAACGGGGAGTGGGACCAGTATAGGAAAACACTAACCGAATACAACAGGGCAATTAGAGAAGCCTGGAAGGAGTTTTGACACGACTGCATAAAGTGCTCTCTAAGGACCCAGTTAACCCGGTGGAGATGCTAAGAACCCCACTGGGAAATATAACAAAAACTGCAGGGGAAACTGTGGAAGAATTAATCAGAAAACATTTCCCTTCCAGTACTCTGAGGAAACTTGGGGGAGCAGACACTGAACCAGTTGCCAAACTCTCCATAAGACGTGGTAAGAGGGAGGACTGGGAAGAAGCAAGGAGGATAGTAACTCCACAAAGGGTAAAATGGGCATATTTAAACCCTACAAATCTCCAGGTCCAGATGGGATCTATCCTGTGCTGCTGCAGCAGGGAATAGATATGCTGGTGCTGGTACTTACTAAATTATACAGGCTAAGCATTGCTCTAGGGCATGTGCCGGCAGCCTGGAAATCTAGTAAGGTGGTCTTTATACCTAAGCCCACCGGTAACTAATTGGAAGGGAAAGGATATAGACCTATTACACTCATGTCCTTTGTTCTTAAGGGACTTGAAAAACTGGTTGATAGGCATATTGGGGGGGGGGGGTGCTTTGGCCATAAAACCACTGCATTGGAACCAGTATGTTTATCAACCGGGGAAATCCTGCGAGGGAGCTCTCATTCCAAGTGGTTGGTAGGATTGAGCAAATGATCGCTAAGAAAGGTTGTGCCATAGTTGCCTTCCTCGACATTGAAGGGGCTTTCAATAACCCCTCAGTGGAGACGATGGTAAGTGGTGCAAGACGTCATGGAGTAGATGCAACCACTTGTGGTTGGATAAGTTCCATGTTAACAAACAGAAGCAATTCTGTAGAGGTGGCAGGGGAGATCAGAAGGGTGGAGACAAGTCTGGGCTGTGCACAGGTTCTCTCCCCTCTGTTGTGATGCCTAGTGGTTGACAACCTTATTGAACTCCTGAATGAACAGGGGTACTTGTGTCTAGGATATGCGGACGACATAGTTGTTCTGATCCTGGGCAGATTCCCTGATACAGTCCTTGAGGTAATCAGAAATCCTGATTGAAGAGTGGTGTAATAAGGAGAACATTAGGGTAAATCCGAAAAAGACTGCTCTTATTAACTTCACCAGACAGCGAAAAGATCTGACGACCAGGTTGCCTCGCTTGTTTAGTGAATACCTTGAGTTTGTGGGGGAGGTGAAGTACCTGGGAGTTACTCTGGACAGGAAACTCACCTGGAACCCACATCTTGAGAGGCCAGTTAACAGGGTCAAAAGGGCACTGATGACTGTGAGGAGAATGGTGGGTAAGAAATGGGGACTGAAGCCATCAATGATGCACTGGGTGTATCTGAGGGTGATAAGACCTATGATTACCTATGGAGCTCTGGTGTGGTGGACAAACCAGGCACAGACAAGAGCTAAACTGAGCTCTATCCAGAGATTGGCCTGTCTGTGCACACTGGGAGCGATGTCAACTACACCTGGTGCAGCAATGGAAGTAATGCTTAACCTACCTCCCCACGAGCTTGTCCTTAGGGGAGAGGCGAGACTGACGGCATGGAGATTGGGCAACTCGAACAACTGGGCTAACCTCCCAGATGTTTCGGGACATATGAGTATCGAGTGCGTGGCCAAAGAACCCGTCTTGGATATGGGCAGCGACCACATTACTCAAACGTTTGCACCTGACCAGGTCCACCAAACTATGATGGAATGTCTGTCAGGGACATTAACATCGGGAGCTCAGATCTGGTACACAGATGGCTTCAAGATGGACTTCGGCACTGGAGCGGGGGTATATTGTAAAACCCCAAGGGTAAAACTAGTTTTTTCCTTGGGGAGGCATACCTCTGTCTTTCAGGCCGAAATATATGCTATAAATGCCTGTCTGGGAGAGATAGCGAGAAGGGGAACACACGGGACCCGGATTGTTATTTTCTCCGACAGTCAGGCAGCAATTAAGGCACTAAACGGACATGTGGTCACCTCGGCCATAGTCAGGGAGTGCCTAAATAACCTACAAGCCCTAGCAAGGCACAATCAAATCAAGATAGGTTGGGTGCCAGGGCATAGGGGAATACTTGGAAATGAAACCGCAGATGCGCTGGCCAGAGAGGGGCCTTCGATTCCCCTGACTGGGCCGGAGCCTGCGGTAGGTATTTCCAAATCCATGGTCAAGATTGCAGTGCGAAGGTGGATGGCTGAAAGACACTGTCAGCACTGGATCAGGGCTGAAGGGATGAGACACAGTAACCTAACCCTTAGGAAACCTTCCTTGGTTCTGCAGAAGAGTCTCATCTATCTGTCTAGGCAGGAATTGAGGATAGCCACAGGTCTACTCACGGGACACGGTGGACTAAGGAAACATCTGCATAAAATGGGTATCTACAAAGATGAACCAGTGTGCAGATTATGCGGGCTGGAACTGGAGACTGCCACACACATTATTTACAGATGTGAAGTACTTGCCGAGAGACGCTTCAACCTCTTTGGTGATGGAACGGCTCTGGTGGATGCTGAAGGTAAAACACTAGTCAGGAAACTCCTAAACCTGGTAAGAGGGTAGGGGCTATTTGACTAGATCAGGGAGGTAAGTGCAATATACCTTAAGGTAGCAGTGCTTCGGGCAGTTTAAAACCCGTTCCCAAGTTAATAAAAAAAGCTAACCCTTAGGAAACCTTCCTTTGGGCTGCAGGAGAGTCTCATCTATCTGTCTAGGCAGGAATTGAGGATAGCCACAGGTCTAATCACGGGACACTGTGGACTAAGGGAACATCTGCATAAAATGGGTATCTACAAAGATGAACCAGTGTACAGATTATGGGCTCAAGAACTGGAGACTGCCACACACATCATTTATAGACGTGAAGCACTTGCCGAGAGGCGCTTCAACCTCTTTGGTGATAGTACAGAGGCCACGATGAACTCCCTGCTCCCACTTACCTCACTCTTACCTCGAATTCTAACCATCGCAAGGCCTTTAGTTGAGAATTCTTGAATCACCATGGCTTCTAGTCCTCTGACTATCACACATGCTCTGTGCCCCTCATGTTCCCCACTTGCGTAGGTGCGCCTAGCTGCAGTCAGACCCCTTGTGCGGTTCCTGACCAGTCACCGATCTTGCACTAGAGTAACCGCTGGTAATTTGTGCCTCACGTTTAAGCACCTGGTTAGGACCACCGAGGCGCTTTTACTGTGGTGAAAGTTAATTTGCAGTATCATTGCTCGAGGGTCAGCCATATCCAACTGACCCCTACGCCTTCTCCTGATTCTCTCTCTCGCCCTTCTTTTCCGGGCCCTTAGAGTTCCACTTAAAAGTGACCTCTGCAGTCCCAGGAAGGCTTTCCATCTCTTGCCTTTAATTGTCTGGCCAATGCCTCATCCAATCCTAGGCAGAGGAGGCTTGCAGGTCCCCGCTCAATGCACTGTAGGATCTTCCACTTCCAAGTGCCAATCTCTGGGTTTTGCATCCTCATGAGCTTGACCAACTAAGTGGCCTCCCTTTTGGTGGTGGTATGTGTGTGTGTGTACACACTTTCACCCTTTTGATCGTGTGTATGTGTGTGTGTTTGTTTGTGTGTGTGTGTGTATTTGTTTGTTTGTTAGTGTTTGTGTGTGTGTGAGTGTGTGTGTGTGTGTGTGTGTGTGTGTGTGTGTGTGTGTGAGATTGTCATTTAGTTAAGGAGTATTCTATATTGAACTTGAATGATGATTCATTAGATATACTTGTGTAGATTGGTCATCAAGAGGCCAACAAGGTAGCCGAAATAGTTTACGAATTATAATTGTATTTTTAGTAATTGCTTACTAGTGCATATCTCTTGTGTGTTACAATCTGACAGGCTTAGCTCAAACTTTTAATATATCTATTTAGTTTTGAAATTATTTATCCTGGAATCATTCCTAACGCTTGTGTTTACCTCAGCTGTGTTAGTTTCATTATTATATGTTTATGTCCTGTACAGAAAAACAAAAAACGAACGTAAGTAAGAAAAAGATTGGTTCGGTATTCTATTAGTGGGTTTAAAAAAAACAGCCCTACTAGCATTACATCACAATGGTAAACACGTTCTTTCACCCCATCTCTCGTCCACTGATTATTCGTGTACAGCGAATTTAAAACTATATAAGTATAACAGAAATGTAAACATACTAAAAGTGTAGTAATTAAAAAAAATTAAATTAAAATTAAAAATGTAGTAGAAAAAGTGTTGAGTGTTCCAACAAAAGAGTTATTGATCGAAGATAGAACTCCTAGTTCATCGTTCCTAGAGGCCTAGGCATTCAGCCTAGAGCAAAAAAACTTTTCCAGACACTTTTTAGGTTTAGGGAGAGTTTTGTGTAGTTCCCAGCGTACGTAAATCTCTGTATTAGTATTATAAACCTCTACGGGGAGAATTTATTCGACAATATCAAGCAATATGAGAGGGTGCGCGAGAGGAGGGATATTCGCATGTGTGACCTTCGTTTTCTGATCCTTTGTCATAACAACAACGTACTTCCTACTTTCACTGAGTTGTCGCATCACACCAAAACTAGAAGAACTGAAAATAGATCAGGTGTGTCGTCAATGGGTGGGGCTTCTTTCCTCTATATATAAAAGAGTTGTCAGCGCACTTCAATTCTTGACAGACCACACATTAAAAAAAAGCAACAATCAGACTGAAACAACTGTACCCTATGCTTAACCGTACAAGCCCGCTTTCATTACGGGCGGCCACCACAATTCACGTGACCATGTTGCGAAGCATTATCACTTACGCCTCACCCGTCTGGGGCCACGCAGGCAATACACGCACACGCAGACTCCAGTTATTCCAGAACAAAGTTTTGAGAATAATCACGAAGGCACCTAGATGCACAAGGCTAGCCATACTACACACAGACTTGAAAGTGCCTTTCTTACAACAACACATCCGACACTTAGCACTTAGGTTCTACAAACAGGCTCACGCACACACTACATCAACACTAATCTCCTCACTGGGTAGATACGACCCCACACACGATAGGCATAGACGGCCGCTGTCCATTCTGTGCGTTCGGGAAACTACATAAACACTACACTCAGTGCATGAACTAACAGACCTGCTTTGTTTCAGATGAAGCGGGGGCACATCCAAAGGGACGCAGAAACGCCCCAACGGACGCACTAATTTTAATTGCATGCACATTTCAGTTTCGAGTAGGCTGCAGAAGAAGAAGTGCACGCAAACTCCCACAACATAGCCTCACTAACAAGGTATATGTAAAGGTATTACCTATCCCTAACCATAGAATAAGGCAACCTAGCCCCCAGGGTTCCTGCATGATCTATCGCGGGATTTTTCCTGCCAGGGTTATTTCTTGGCAGGTTTTTTCATCCCGCCCTTACGCGACACTTAACGTTCTGTTTCATTTCACTATCTCCTGATTTTCCATGGAAAGAGCTCATCAGCTTGGTACATGGACAGTCTTCCTGAACCCTTCACGCGCGTTAGGGATACTAACCGCATGCGCATGTGAGACGGAGGCAGCTCGCTAGAGGTTGGCTGCCACGAGGGCTGAGCGGGCTTTGGGGGCTCAGACCCGGGGGGAGGGGAAAAAAAAAAATTCAATTCTTGTTAGGTTCAGGTCGTCAATGCTACATGAGATTCTAGCGAAACTTCGGAACTGCGATTTTATGCACTGCAGAATGAACGGATATACTGCGTACATTATTATAATTATTATAAATATTAACTTATATTAATAAATTTACATAATAAATTATTATATTATAATTATTAGTACAATGTTATTATAGTTATGGCATATATATATATATATATTGATATATATTATAACGAAGTTCATTAAGTTAAGAAGGCTGTTGGTAAAATTATTTGAACTTGTGAAATATCCCTAGCTAGCGCTAGTCTATTGTCACATCTATCGGAAGAAATAAGTTACTGCACACACCTGCATATCATAAATAAAAATAATTCGAGGTTCATTGTAAGTAAACCAGGACGTACCTCGTTCATGGGAGAGAAGCTTTACCTAGACATCCACGGACCAGGGAGATTTGTGACTAGGAATCCCTGAGAATACAGAAAAACACATGCACCTGTGGGAAAGTTCAACAAATTCCCACGAAGCCAAAAGAGGAAAGTGCGGGAAGTGTCAAAATTTCATAGGCTAGCCAGAGTTTGAGCGCCATAAGGGAGCCAATCAAATTTGAAGAGGGGATGAAACACAAACGGATATCCAAGAGGATGTTCAGGAACGACAGTCAATTTTCAGTACTCGAAAGGGTCAAGTGGTAGGACTCGAGGAGAAGTAATGTTGAGTTTTTAGTAAAAAAAAATATCAAATTCAAACAAGTAACGTGGAAATTTAAAGTAAGGGAGATTAAAAGAGGGAGATTAAAAGGTAGCCAGGGAGATTATTAAATAGAAAGTGAAGTATAAAGAGGGAGAATTAAGGGTAACAAGTGACATTAAAATAAGGGAGTGATTAATAAAGTCAGTTAAGGAATAGAATCATTTCAAGAAATTAAGAAAAGTGAAATTGATAGGTAGGAAAGTATTACTAAGTGAATTTGTGTCAAGTGAAGTAAAACAAGGAACCACGCAAGTAATAAACAATACATTTATTTTAACCTAAAGCCAACTCTTTAAAGCAACAAACAATAAGAATCTTTTAAACTTTTATAAATTCATTAAAAAGTCATAGTTAATTGAAATATAAAATTTATCAAACCATGTGCAGTAACTTATACACGCCCTTAGATAGCTAAAGAAAGTAAATTTAGAATTATTAAAAAAAATCAATAGTAAAATAAGAGTCTTGATGCCTATCGGCAAATATTAGAGTTAGTAAAAGAATTATATAAACTACCTGTAAATGCAATATTGATCTCAGGATAAACTAAATCTGTAATTATAAAAGCAAGTAGCTGGATTATTAATTTAAATTCCTAAGAGTAAAATTTATCCTATAGAGAAGCATTAAGGGAAGGATCGTTATATAACAATTGTCGCCCAACGTGGAAGGCAAGGAACGTTATAATATATATATATATATATATATATATATATATATATATATTTATGTCATTTTCATTCCTGATGATGTTGGTACTGTTTGCCAACGAAAAGCTTTGGATATAAAATAATAAATATTCTTGTATTTGAATAACCTGTGTTGTTTTAATATATATATATATATATATATATATATATATATATATATATATATATATATATATATATATATATATATATATATAATATGTTTGTGTGTGTGTGTGTGCTCGTGTATGTTTTGCGTTCGCGTATATGTAATATAATATTTTACACCCACAGATATATTATAATTTAGCTTTTAACATATAAATGATACATTCTATTATGTAACCTTTCTTAATAAAGTGTAGGTTATATAAAGTAATGTGAATAATAAATTTGTTCTAAATCAATAAACTCCAAATATATTCCATAAATTCCAATCTATGGAGTTACAACAAAAGCATCTTTTATAAGATGATGATAAAATTAGATAACAATTAGATGATTTAATTGATAAGGTTTTATCTCCAAGTAGGAACGTAGGAACAATTCTAATTTAAAAACATTAAAAATAAAGTTAAATTAATTGAGGAAGTTTTGTAATAAAACAACATATGAATAGAAAATATTGTTTCTATTATATGTTCTAAAAATATAATCTTATTAAAAAATACATGATGGTAATAAAATAAAGTTATTGATCAAAGAGGCACGAAAAGTTATATTTGTTAAATCTTTATTAGTTACGTCCAATAAAACATATAATATAAATTTAAAAGAAACAGTTTGTGCGTGAGGTTTTGGTTTAGATAGGGGAACAGTAGACCATATTTATATGTAATGATTCATGTAATAAAGTGAATATGAAGTGCGTAATCAGGAGAAAGGAACGCGGTCATGTCTACGGGATAGGTTTCCTGTTATTTAAATTTGGAAAGCATCTCTAAATGGACTTGTTATAGAGCTGTGCTTCCAAAGCAGCTGTCAGCAACAAAATGAGGCTAACCATTAATCATAATAAAACTAAGTGAGGGCATTATAGTGAGACATTGAGTAATCGACTGCACACACAGAGTCCAACAAAGTCTAGTAGACAACGTAAATACACTTTAATAATCGTTCCGGTTTTAGTGGAGAAAACTAAAAATAAACCGGAAGAATAACAATTTTTCCTTGTCAAATGTCATTATTCTGTATGCCTTTAAAATATAACTAACTATGCTATCAGATAAAAAGATTAAAAATATGTGAAGCTTAAATTAAATATTATAAAACGATATCGGAAATTTCTGTTTTATAGTTAAACAAGTTATATAAGGAAAAATATTTGGAAGTAAATTCCTACTTGAGTAAGCAAAGGAAAATTTTATTAATGTTACTTTTTATTAAATAATTACAATTATTTAAATCAGAAAATTTCTTCTACCTCATAACCTATAACAGAAAATTAGCTGCTTTATGAAATCAAGTTATCACTAACTTTAAGCGAAATGGGACGAAGTAACTATATTGCATACCTAGCCCCTTTTGTGAAATGTTTTTCTTTTATATTAAACCAGAATTTACTCATTTTAAATTTACTTAATGAGTTAATACTTGAAAAAACGTTATTAGTATCACAAGTGTCATGCAATACAAGTTTAGAAAAATGTATTTTACTTTGAATTGGTGAATAAAGGGCATTGTATTAACGATTGTAAATTTGAACAATATATATACAAGGAGAGTGTGAAGAAATAGTAGGAATTCATGAATCATCGTACAACCGAAATGTAATGAAGTATCTAAATTTTAAAAATAAGTACATACTATGTACATAAAATACGCAGTAGCCATGTCACTTGTTATGTTTATCGTTATATTCTGGCGTGATTCTAAAATTCTTTAAAGTTCTGAGTATGTACTTAAACACGTGTTGTCAATCTCTACCTGACTCCCCTTATCTCTCTCTCTCTATCTTTCTCTCTCTCTCTGTCTGTTTGTCTGTCTGTCTGTCTCTCTCTCTCTATCTATCTGTCTATCTATCTATCTATCTATCTATCTATCTATCTATCTATCTATATATATATATATATATATATATATATATATATATATATATATATATATTTATCCCTAAATTTGTTCTTTCAGTTAGTACTATTTCTCAATGCAAGACATTAAAACTTACCATATTGGAATCCTAAAGTAATTATAATGAAATGGTAGGTTCCCGGTTCTGGCCTGCTCTGTCAAAGCGGTATAATTTCACTCTGTTTCTATTAACATTAACTTACTATTGTCTGATGTGTCAACAAATGTGAAATCTTTCACTACACACGGAAATTTTTACCTTGTATATTCAGACTGTATATTGTCAGATATTTGTCAAAATATCAAATACTAACCGTATTTAACTGTTGTATCGTTATTGTTCGAGTTCAAAGTAACAGATCATTATTTATTTCAATATTTGTTCTTAATCTTTGCTTAGCTTGTGAAACATGACTTACAAAACTAAATACTCTCACTAATGACCAATTTACTAAACAGAGGTTTCGGCAACGACGTAACCATCATTAGTGATAAAATTACAATTTTGTGTGTAGCATAATGACGGGATGTTTCAACTATATCATTTAAACTGTTTACCATACACCCACTTAAACTGTTTACCATACATTTCTCTGTTAGTTTCACAAAGGTCTTAGAGCTCCTAATTGGGCGAGCTGCGCACTGTGCTAGGGTAGCTCCCGGGCGGTTTGTTACAGCTGTTTAATCATAAATGTGGCTAAACCTACGTAGGCAATAATAGTCATCTTCCTTTCGTGATATCTTTCTACAAAATTATGATCACATAGATGCTTGATGAAACACGAGGATCCACCTCTATGCCACTTTCCGGAAGTCGGGCATATTCTCTTTGAATGGCGTGAGTTATCACCTGTTCATCATTATATACTTCAGGGAAGTTTAAAGGTGATGTTCAGGAGAAATTGACCTTTTCATCGACTTTTTATGTCTTCTCAAAACATTAATTTAATTTAGGTGTCTATTTGTTATAATTAGTTCCTACTATTAGCTCCTTCTCTCCGTATATACATTTTGTTCAAATTGGCAATCGTGAAATACTTTTTAATCTTCTACTCAAATTTAAATACATGTTCATAAATTTGTAGAGGATGACAATTGATGTTAATTCAATAATAAAAAAAATAAATAATTTTAGTTTTATATGGGAGAGAAAAACTATTCATAAAAGGGGCAAGGTATGCAATATAGTTATTTAGTATCATTTGGCTTGATATAATTGGTAGCGGTATGAAATCATAAAGCACATGATTTTATGCTATAGCTCAATTGGTAGAACTGCTGTTTTAACGCACAGGTTATTCAACATTATTTATATAATTTGCAATTATTTAATAAAAATTAACAAAAATAAAATTTTTCTTTGTTGACCTAAGTAGGAATTGACTTAAAAAATCATTGTCTGTGTTTAGACTTAGTTATTAATTCTAAAAGTTAATAGTCTGTAAAGTAGGTCATGTTGTTAGAAATTAAAGGTAATATTTTCAGACCAACACATAGTATAGTGACAAATGGCTGTTAGAGACTAGCATTTGAAATATTTCGCAATGGACCTCGGGGGCTTGAGATACAACAGCCAATTCGTTCCAAGATACCGAACGACACTCTTGCACAGGATATGGAGTTTGAGACTCTAAATACAGAGACGACACTCGGCAAAAGGGAGTTAAGAGGAGGAAGATGGAAATCCGTTGTCGGATCTGCGAGGAGCTAGGACATCCTAGATGCTAATGGCGGATGGCCGGGAAATGTGCATCAAGAAAACTAAAGAGGGTTGATATGGGACGGGGTAACTGTCAACACACTATCGGAATGTCCAAGATACCAGAATTAAGGTTATATCGCTTGCAAGAAGCTCATATAACTTTTACGTAGATGGTAGGGTGGCTGTAGATACGCCTAGATGTTGTTTATCCTACTAAAATGTTTTCGGCAACGATATATATATACATATACAACGATATATATATATATATATATATATATATATATATATATATATATATATATATATATATATATATATATATATATATAGAGAGAGAGAGAGAGAGAGAGAGAGAGAGAGAGGAAGTGAGAAAGAGTAAGAGAGAGAGAGAGAGAGAGAGAGAGAGAGAGAGAGAGAGAGGAAGTGAGAAAGAGTAAGAGAGAGAGAGAGAGAGAGAGAGAGAGAGAGAGAAAGTACATTTTTAGTCAGAATAGAAATAATATTTGAATAGGCTTGCGGGTGAAGGTGAATAATAAATAACTGGGGCCAGATTCACAGTTATAAACACTTTATTCACATCAGTGCGTTTAAATGGTTTGTGTCATCATCACCACCAGAGAGAGTATTATATAATTACTGAATCAGGAGGCAGTCGTGGTTATGTCTTACTAGGGATGATGACATAGTGATTAAAATGTTTAGGATAGCTGTGAGTTTGCGCATCGTTATTTATAATTACTTGAGTACATACTTTGTACTTCCTTGGACACACATTACTAATCGTGACAGATGTAATCGTGTTTTATTAATTTTTGCAGAGAATAAGGCGGAATATTATGCTCACCATTAGTTAGTGACGGAAAGGCGAAGGGAAATACAAAAGGGTGAATATTAATCTCTGGAAGCCCTTCCAAAGGAATCCTTTCATGGACTTTCAATTTCTGTGACGTTGATTAATTACAGCCAATTGTGGTTCCTTCCGAATAAATCCTTTCACCAGCATTTCCATCCGAAAAATAAACAACACGGTTCAGCAAATTTATACAGTGTTTACCTATATATTGGACGATCATTTTATTATAATTAGAGAGTCCCGACAGAAGTGATAACAAAATATACATATTAAACGAACTATAGAAATTAAATCTATTTTTACATTTTTATTTCAGGAATGTATTTAATTAAGACTAATATTTATTGTAGTTAATAATAAAGTAATGTAGGTAACAAAATAATTATTAGATTTTTACTGAATTCAAATTGTTTTAACAAAATAAATTCAAATCTGTTCTATAAACAGTATAATATGGGCCTAAACATATTTTCCTTTCAAACTTTCTATTCAAAATACATAATCGTTATATTTAATTATTTGTATTTAGATTTATCAAAGTTTAAATAAATTAATATATTTATTAACTTAATAAAACTATTTAATAATGATATACGTGTAAAACAACTGTTCTAAAACAAAACCCATAATACAAAAGCATCTGTTACATGAAATCATATATTATCATTAAATTCTTCTTGAGGTAACTCATAGCGTAACCTGCCCGAAATGTTTGCTTTATAATATGCGTTTCAGAAATAGCGTGACGCGAAAGCAATGATTTAATCTTGTTTTGTTCACCGCGTGTAGCTAAAATATCACTTCAATAATAATATCTTTAAAATAAATTTTCAAGGAAATCAGATCCTATTATATTCTTGAGACATGATATCCTAAAAAAACTTATCTTTTGACAAAGTCAACTACAATATATATATATATATATATATATATATATATATATATATATATATATATTTAAAATTACATAACTGTACCATTTTGTAAATACAAATGAACATTTACCAATACTAATCTGCCACAATCGTTCAATAATACATGCATAATATATTTATTTAAAAAATTCTCCGTATTAAAGAATATTTTTTAAATTTATATGTTCAGAATTTCTGTGCAAATTTTAGTTTCAACCAGCAATGTATAAGCAAGCATTCATAAATTTTGATTAAAATAATATAAAACATAACATGATTCAACAAAACAACAAAGCTATTATTAGCAACTCACTGAAATACCTGTTTGCTCCTAAAACAAAATGCAGACATTTTATATCGAATTTAAATTCTTTTTTATAAATGATTTATTCTCAACAATTTAAATTTGATAAACTATATATTTGTAACTATAAATGTAATAAAATGTGAGTATCAGGACTCCCTATGCAGTTAGGTAAATACTAAGGTAGTATCAAATCGAAAATTTCTTTACTAGCCAACGCTAACCCTTTGCTTTTTAACCTTTAGGCAACGCTCTGATCAGTGTAGCCGGGCCTCTATACAGTCCGTGTCCTGAAGAGAGAGTGACCGAGGGCAGGGAAGTCTTTGGTAAGATCAGCATCCATTGTCTCAAATCCGCAGAGTCGGCATTCAAGGGTTGTGAGAATCTTGATCCTGTGTAAGTGAGAAGCCACTTAGTCATGTCCTGTTTTCAAGCGAAACGCCGTGACAAGTTCGTTTTTAGATAAGTGGATAAGCCATGTCTCATAGTTCCCAGAATTACAAAGTCCTCATATCTTTTTCTCGATGATTATTGAAGGAGGTGTTGCCTTTCCCATTTGTCAGAAGATTTCATCCGACTGAATCAATCATTGCGTTTAAGACGTGAGGGACGATGGACGTTTGTGCTGTGGCATCATTGTAGCTCCTTTGACAATTTTGTCTGCTTTTTCATTGCCGACATGGCTTGGAATCCACTGAAACATCAGCGACCATCTCCTCTCTGTCAGGTCACTGAGTAGCTGGCAAGAATTCAATGTTTGTCTGTATCTCCATCTTTCCAGTCAAGCACTGAATGGCGGTTTGGGAATCAACAAGAAACACAGCTACCGCAGGTTGTCAATATTTTTTAGCTCCTCAGTTGAAGCTTGTATTGGTAGCCACCCCCCCCCCCGTTATAGTTGCATAACTACGCGGGACACCAGGAGCATGCAATCAAAATCATCCCCAATTCAAACATTTAAGGTATAGCGGGTACTTCAAATTACAAATATGTGCAACATGAGACTATCTTCCTTAGTACATAAAACCAGTAGATTTTTACATAGTTTATTTAGTCCTAACAGTGTTCCACTCTAAATTCCTCTTTTCTTCTTTTAATACGCTGGTATAACATTCAAAAGCTTTCGTACATCCCTTTAGAGGATGGATCTAACACAGGAAAACTGGAAGTTTATAAGTCACGGAATTGTATTTCCTTATTTTATTCAAATATTATAAAGTACTTTTTGTTTTAGGCGATAACATTGATAGGTTGATCGTTAAAAAATATCACAAATTAAATTCAAGTAAAGGATCACTAAACATTATGGCAAGTGAAGGATATAAAGGTAAAGTACGTTTTATGGCCTAGTGGCTACGTTTGAATTTATTTCTAACAAGCTAAGTAATTAAGTTTAAGTAGTTTTTGTACGCAATGAAAGTACTTATAAATAAATCTGAATCTTCAGATTCCTGTACATGACATGTAATCCTCTTTATATAGATAAATAAATAAATAAATATATATATATATATATATATATATATATATATAATAGCCTAACTTATTAATAATAAATTACCTTTAGGTTATATTTATTTACCTTACATTTCTATAGTACTCCATCAGGTTTCTAAATAACAATCATATAAATTTAACACCACTTACATTTATTTATCTGACAACCAATTGTTACAAATTATACGAAATTACATTAATAGGATGCAGTGACAAAGATTGATTGTTCAACTAATACTACAATTACTAAAAAGGTGGGCTCTTGAGGCTTTAGGTTTTTAATACAATGAAGTTTAATAACTACAGTGTTAAATTTCTATCTCTCTTGGGTCGTTATTACGGGATCTTCTATAAATTAGAAAGTGGTGACGTAGAATAATTTTATAAATTCCATGAATTTTTTTATTCTGAATTTACTAATTTATAAATTTCTGTTGACTAAATCTAATGTAAGAAAGATTGTACTTATTGTTGCGTTCCTGTAACTCTGACCGTTGCGTTAACTGCTTCACTGCACCTTTGCACATAAATAGCTTACTTATCTAATTTCTTTACTATCTGCCTAATTCATTCACGTCACCATTTTAAAGTTTTACACATAATTAACTAACATTTCCCTAAACTCTTTTCAACAAATACACCCTTTTTAAAACATTGTATACATCTTTGTTTTCCTCATGAATACGTCTGAAACTCTTCTGAAGCTCCACAAAAACCTAATCTTAAGCTTGATGATTTTAGGTTTTAAGCACCAGCATAATATCCCCCATGCACATTTAACTTATTTCGGGGGAATCCACGCAGCTCTTACAAAATGTTTTCACACACGGTAGCAGTGTTACTTTTCCAGGCCATTTTGGTTAATAGGAGTACTTAAATCTTAAAATACTTAGGCCCTTCTTTGATTCCCACAGCACATTTATGGCCACCCCTAAAATAGAACAATGGTTAAAATAAGCACGCTTTGTCGGTACTTTTGTAAACTATTATTATTTTGGTTATATATATATATATATATATATATATATATATATATATATATATATATAAGGATTATATACGGTATAAATATAATTTTATACGAGGAAGTAATTTCCACAATGCGTTGTAAGATGTGTCACTAAAGTTGAAACTCTATTTTGACAACAAGAGCGCGTTTTGTTGACGAGTGTGAATAATGAACGCGTCACGTGACCAGAATGCACGTGACTTTTCTCTGTGTACATAAGCAAGCGCTCGGCGTAGACTGTGCCAACAGTTTTGAGAGTATTAAATTCATAGAAAAAAACTTTTAATTCCTGCCCCAGCGTATAGCTTTACTCGTACATTACTTGTGACATTTTGCACGTTTTTAGGATTATAAACTCTCTATTTTATTTAATAATTTTATTAATTTCTCTGAACCACTAGTTTACTTTTTTCTGAACACAAGTGGTTATAAAAATATATGTTTTAATAATAAAATTAGAAGACTGTTGGTACAAATATCATTTGCGTGATCTATTTAAATATATCAAGACCATTACCTTTACCATTTGCGAGATAATTTAATTTATCAACAGGATTATTCTTTGCATGGCATAATTCAATTATCAATTTTCCGCTTGATGGTAATTATGAATTATTACATGTTTTGGGAAAATCAGGGCAGGTTTTGGAAAAGTTGTTTTTGTAAGTCTAAACTTTGTAAAGCAAATTAATAACTTTGCTTAGTACCAATAAGTTTGTAAACAATAAATTACATTTTATTTTAAAAAAATAAAGAAATACTAAATCAAATTTTAAGCTACTTTTAACTATGAGGATGTTATTAAATTTCAATAAATTATTTCAGTAGTGTACATAATATATAATTGTCGGTTTTTCGTTTTAAAAATTGGTTGAAACACAAATAAAACCAGAGCACAGATAAAATCACCCTATTTACTTTACAATTAGACCCACTGCTAACCTGCTTTCAGTAATAATCGCTCAGCAGGTAGCGATAGGCCTTAATGGGTAGCTAATTCCCACCGTTAATGGAACTAATAAAGGTAACAATCCAAACAGCCGATCCCCTGCCTGTAACGACCTTATGGATGACTGAAACTGAACATTAGAATTCTCGTTAAATTCGTTGTTACTGACGAAACTCTTCGTACTGTGGAAATAATGTCACATTTGATTTTGAAGTACATTATATTGTAATTTTCTTTTAATTTTAGGTATTTAAACTATACAATGTTTTAAATCATAAGGCTGAGTTTTTGTAGTTCTAAGTTTATATTTTGATTTAATTGCTTTACTATTATATTACGAAATATTATCAAAACACTAATATTCATATATATATATATATATATATATATATATATATATATATATATATTTTTTTTTTTTAAGATGAAAATTTATACACAAATACAGGAATATTTAATTTATTGAATAATAAACTCAAAGCTTTTCGTTGGTTTACATTACCAACATCCTCAGGAGTTACAATACTAAGAATGATAAAACAAACTGTCTAACAAACATGAAGCTACTAGATAAAGCAATACACAGATGCCAAATCTATTACAATATTGCCAAACCTATTCCACTGCTGCCACAACATTATATACATTGAACAAAGTGTGGTATTTAGAACGTATTTGAATTTGTTCATTTATTAATTTGTTATTAATATTATGCTTGTAAATTTCAAATGCTTCACATACGTTCATTTTTAACTCTTTATTTACTTCTTTTATAATTTTCATATTATTTATATTAGGAAACATATGATTATTATTAATACAATGTGTTGCGAAATTAGACTTATATATATTTGGTTTTAAAAAAGCATTAAAATGTTCTTTATACCTTTCTTTTAATTTTTTCTTTGTTTGTTCTATATAAACTTTATTACAAAATTCACATTCTAATTTATATACTCCATTTTTCTCATGTATAGGCCTACTATTTATATTATTATTATGGTTAATTATATTTAATATTCTATTATTGGTTCTATATGCAATTTTTATGTTTTTATTAGTAAATAATTTGGAAATATCTTTTATTTCAAAACCAGGTTTTTTATTTCTGGTTTTGAAATAAAAAATATTTCCAAATTATTTACTAATAAAAACATAAAAATTGCATATAGAACCAATAATAGAATATTAAATATAATTAACCATAATAATAATATAAATAGTAGGCCTATACATGAGAAAAATTGAGTATATAAATTAGAATGTGAATTTTGTAATAAAGTTTATATAGGACAAACATAGAAAAAAAATTAAAAGAAAGGTATAAAGAACATTTTAATGCTTTTTTAAAACCAAATATATATGAGTCTAATTTCGCAACACATTGTATTAATAATAATCATATGTTTCCTAATATAAATAATATGAAAATTATAAAAGAAGTAAATAAAGGGTTAAAAATGAACGTATGTGAAGCATTTGAAATTTACAAGCATAATATTAATAACAAATTAATAGATGAACAAATTCAAATACGTTCTAAATACCATACTTTGTTCAATGTATATAATGTTGTGGCAGCAGTGAAATAGGTTTGGCAATATTGTAATAGATTTGGCAACTGTGTATTGCTTTATCTAGTAGCTTCATGTTTGTTAGACAGTTTGTTTTATCATTCTTAGTATTGTAACTCCTGAGGATGTTGGTAATGTAAACCAACGAAAAGCTTTGAGTTTATTATTCAATAAATTAAATATTCCTGTATTTGTGTATATTATTTGATTTTAAAAATATTCTAACAGGAAAACACATTTGATATATATATATATATATATATATATATATATATATATATATATAATTTAAAACAACATAGGTTATTCAAATACAAGAATATTTATTAATTTATATTTAAAGCTTTTCGTTGGTAAACAGTACCAACATCATCAGGAATGAAAATTACAATGAATGATTGTATATATACAATATATATATATATATATATATATATAACAACTAATAAAGATAAAAAAATAGGTTTTGGGGTATAGGTAAAATTAAGATAGAAACTAAAGTCTGGCAAAGAGGATATCGGAGGGGTGTCTAAAGTTGTTCGCCTATTTGGTGGTCTCATATTTGATGTAGACCTACCCTCTATGGTGTTCATAAATAGGAGTATACTTATTCAACCCTCTTTAAACCCATTTAAAGATCATAAACTGCTATTCTTGTTGTTTATGTTTTTAGATATGTTACTTAAAAATATATTCCATACGAACAAGTAGAAAATTATTTTAATTCCTCGAATTCGATTTCTTGTTAAAATGGAAACATTATTCCGATTTTCCAACGCATTCGTAACTGTATAAATTCAATATATATTTGGAAACGATCCTTATATGCAACCATATTACTGTATGGGCACATTTCAATGTAGCGACAAGGCAACTGGTTTGAATAGGTTTCATTATAAGAAAGCAAATCAAGCTTACCAACCCAAACTGGCAACAAACGTACGTTTTTACCCGATTAGGAAATGTTGGCCACTCTGTCAATGTGGCAATATGTTGCATTACGAAATACCTAACACTTCACATCTAACGAAGCGAGTATTTCGATATAAACTATATAGCAACGTAAATGCATAATTATTCTATTAGTAAATAAATACTGTGTGAGGTAGTGTGTTTAAACTGTGCGCTTATTTGTGTGCTGATAATTCATTATATTTTGTCAAAGTTTATGTTTAAAACATTTGAAACAATACTTTATTTATTTAAACACATATTTTCAAGTAACAAATGAAACAATTTTTCGTTCTGTGTTTGCATTAGTTTTAACCGCGTTTTCGTGGTACTTGCAGTGACCTCTCTTCTAAGAGAAAGTACCCCATTGCTTTGACAGAAATTCTGTATATACTCATCCTAATATACTTCTGTTAGCTATATTTGTATACATTTGAGTACATTTTTCTGGCTTTCCTAACGTTAAAATATTTTATTTTGTTGACAGGTTTCGGAATATCTTCATTCTCAAAGCTTTAATGCTACTGTTCGTACAAACATTGACTTCGTTTTTATATAGTGTGAGCCCCGCCCCTACTCACAGACCTCGCCTCCTATTTGTTGTCGCCTACCCTTAACCCATCCATTTTAACTTAAATTAAAAACTTTTGAAAACAAATCCATTTCGATAACGTTCAAAAACCTCCATTTATTACCAGAATGGAAAGTTTTCACTGTAGTCTTAATTTTTACGTTGTATGACTTTCTTTAAACACATGTAAGTTAAAAACGCGCTCAAGTTATGGTCAAACAGTACTAATAAAGTTATTCCAAAACGCGACCTTTTTTCTTGGTTTGACCTGTTTAAAATTGTAATAAAGCTTATATAGGTCAAACCAAGAAAAAATTAAAAGAAAAATATAAAGAACATTTAAATGCCTGTATTAATCCAGAAATATATAAATCAAATTTCGCAAATCATTGTATTAATAATAAGCACCAATATCCAAATATAGAAAATATGAGACTTATAAAAGAAATTAATAAGGGATTAAGAATGAATATATATGAAGCATTCGAAATATATAAACACAATAATAATAACAAATTAATAAAAGAACAAATACAAATACATTCTAAATTTGATACTATATTCAATGTCTATAATGTTACAGCAACAAAATAAATTTAGCAATTTGTATAAATTTAGCAACAATTCTATTTCTAATTAAACATATGTTTTAGACCTATAGCCTTCATTATTGTAATTTTCATTCCTGATGATGTTGGTACTGTTTGCCAACGAAAAGCTTTGAATATAAATTAATAAATATTCTTGTATTTGAATAACCTATGTTGTTTTAATATATATATATATATATATATATATATATATATATATATATATATATATATTACTTCCACTATATGTACTTAAAGAAGAATCTTACTTGGTATTTATGCGAGTTAACTTTCAAAGATTGTTAGTATCTCCATCATCGGGCATCACTGACCGGGGGTTGTAGTAGACTGCAAGCTGTGTGGAATTTCCGTTGTCACAAGGCGTGGTGTACCGTTATAGCTCTATTTTCGGTTCACTGTACTGTGCGAGTCTTTTAAGTTTGTCTTGGGGTTAATTTTGTCTATTAGGTTTAATAATTTATAATTTTTTGATTTTATTGTATTTGTTCGTTTATGATATTATTTTTATGTTTATAAATTTGTAGTTGTTCCCAGATTGTCATTTTGTGGCCTTTTTGTACTTTTTTATTAGGTGTCCGTTTTCTAATGTGGGGAATGTGTGTTTGTTTTTGATGGCGTGTATAGCTAAGTTTGAGTTATAAGTTTCATGTTTGATGTATGCGTTGAGGTGTTCTTGATATCTGTCTTTTAATTTCTTTTTTGTTTGGCCTATGTATATTTTATTACAGACTGGGCATTCGATTTTGTATATTCTGTTATTTAGTGTGGGACATATCTTTTCCGGTTGGTTTAATTTATTTGATTGTTTCCTGTGTTTTTGTAAGCTATGTTAATATTATTATTTTTTTTAGTGTTTTAGGTATTCCTTATATGTTGTACCCAACACACACACACACACACACACACACACACATATATATATATATATATATATATATATATATATATATATATATATATATATATATATTGATCCCATTTTTGAAGCCATCTGAGAGTGCGTGCACCACCTGGGAGTTGAGTTGAGGTATTAGAGACTACCTACATAAATTCAGAATTGTTCGTTCATTTAACGAACAAGTTTAGCCATTGCTAAAATATTTAATATCATGTCATGAATAGAAAAGCAAATGTAGCTCTAAAAGTGAGCATACTATCAAGCAGTTTATACAATCAAAAACTGTATTTGGCGAAGGAGAAATAAGATGAAAGGGAAGCAAAGATAAACGCATATAAATCGATGAAAAGACCCCTGGAAATAAATGTCATAGCATACAACAAAATATAATAGCGACCACTAAAAATAATGACTGGTATTCTTTCATGTGTGACGCAAAATCAATATAAACCACTTTACAATGTACGAAATGCCACCAGTGGGCACATAATATTTGTTCTTGAATTCGACCAAAAACTAAAGTGTATTATTGTATATTCACCGATTGTCAATCATTTAACTTGTTTGAAAAGGTTTTACTATATTTCTACTTCTAATTAAACACACTCCATCTTAAATCATTGTATGTAGTTAAATTATTAATTCATTTGAACTTATGTGCCAGGTTTAATTTTGGACACTTAGGGTTCAAATAGTTTCCTAAATTGAACTTATCTAAAGGTTTACATTTTTATTTATTAAAAAGTTACTAACACCCCCAAAGGGCTGAAAATATGTTAATAATTTTGTTAGAAACTAGTATATATTGTACTGTGGTGTTATATCATGTTTAAAGTTTATTAGTATAAGAAAAAAGAATTTTACTTAAAAGTGGTTTAATATAGCCAAATCTCTCCTATATATATATATATATATATATATATATATATATATATATATATATATATATATATATATATATATATATATATATATATATATATATATATATATATATATATATAAAAGTTATATATCTAAGTATTGTTTTATTTAGTTACTATATATATATATATATATATATATATATATATATACACACAGACACACATACATGTACACACACACACATACACACACACACACACACACACACACACACACACACACACACACACACACACACACACACACACACACACACACATATATATATATATATATATATTTATGTTCCCTTTTATCTTTTTATTTTTCCCCATTTATATGTTAGCGTTTTTTATAGACCTTACAACGGCCGTCTTGGGTTGAATGATCAAGTGCCATTACTTAAAGTTGGAGCGTAGCTGTCTGTCACATTTGAAGATACTCTTGCTTCTAATAATCATTGATATAGAATATGAGAATTGTAGCCACGTCCAAGTCAAAAAGTTTCGTTAATAACGCTCGTTCATTATTTCTGCAAACACAGATCTCTTCACTTTGAGGTTAACGAGAATACAATTTGTCTTTGTGACAACGGTTTTACAGAGCTTTGCAGAACAAATCCTGTTTTAATTTGACTAATCTGTGTCTGCTAAATACAAAGTCGGCAGCTTCGTTTTGCAGTTTTAATGACGAAATAACACAGTGAGTGAAAAAGTCTTTGTGCAGAAACATTTGCGATATTTTAGAATTGCAAAGTAGAATGTTATTTTATTTCAGAAAGGAAATTGTGATACCTGTAACAAGAATAGAACACTGGTTAAAGGGTGCGTCATTAGAATTTTAGATTCAGATTAAATTTCTGTATTATGAATATAAATTTACAAAACACACACACACACACACACACACACACATTCACACACACACACACACACACACACACACACACACACACACACACACACACACACACACACACACACACACACACACACACACACACACACACACACACACACACACACACACACACACACACACACACACACACACACACACACACACACACAAGGTTTGTGGTATTATTCATAGCGCAAATCTTTGTAGTTACCTTTGCGATAATAAATTTCCAGTTACTAAGAAATAAAAATTTACCACCTGCTTTGTAAAACCCAAAGTAAATGTTCTTGTGTTACCGGAAGCATTAAGCAGAAGCGCAGTGCAGTTTATTAGAAGTATGTCCGTGCAAAAGAGCAGGTGTTCTGTGCTTCCTGTTCATGTTAACAGGGCCATTAGCCACCGAGTAATTCACCTGAACGGAGAGAAATACACTCGAAACATATAACTTCATAATATACAACAAATATTTCTTTGTTGACCGAAGCGGAAATTCACTTTAAACAATTTTTGCTTACTTTTCTTGTGTATATAAAGTAGGAAACAGAGGTAGAGTACCAAGCCAATATTATTAACATGTATGTATTGAAGTCCTTATTTACACGATTTGCAATGAACACTGGCAATTAACTCGGCGCATTATTGCATTATCATCATACATTCACTACATTCCTTACGTAAACAGTTTCTGGGCAAAAATAAAAGTCAAAGTTGGCTTTAAATATGCCTACGTACCCACACGTTTAGGTGGAAGTGATGCCTGACATGGGGAGTAAGTTTAGTATATGATTTACTTCAGATGGGACGGCTGTTGAATTATTAATGACAATATGTTAACCTTTCGTAAATAAAAACAAAATACAATGTTAGATAATGGCTCTTAAATTTGGTCTGGATAGATAAAATAGATTAGTTAAGATTATGAATAGCTGTTCAGGTTTATGAGCAGGATTTTAGCGTATGTTGTGAGTTATGTAACTAAGAAGTAATAGGATGTAATATATATACATATATATATATATATATATATATATATACATATATATATATAAATATATATATATATATATATATATATATATATACATATATATATATATATATACATATATATACATGTGTATATATATATATATATATATATATATATATATATATATATATATATATATATATATATATTAAAACAACATAGTTTATTCTAATACAAGAATATTTATTAAGTTATATTCAAAGCTTTTCATTGGTAAATAATAACAACAATTTATTGAAGTTATATTGATAATTATTGTTTGTTATTGCCAGGGAAGGTTAATTTTTATATATCTATGAAGCATTCAGGCAGAATTTCGTTAATGACGCTCGTTCATTATTTCTGCAAACACAAATCTCTTCATTAAACGTAATTTTATACGTTTAACTAAATGTACTCATTTAAGGCTAGAACAGAGATCACGTGACGTCACTTGGCAAAAAGTATTATTCCACAAAAGTAAACATTTAATTAAGTAATGTTTGTATAAAATTACAACCAAATCTATCCTGACTGGATACTCTACAGGTATATTGTAATGTAAGTATATAGTAATGTATAAATTTACAACCAAATCTATCCTGAGTGGACACTCTACAGGTATATTGTAATGTAAGTATATAGTAATGTATAAATTTACAACCAAATCTATCCTGACTGGATACTCTACAGGTATATTGTAATGTAAGTATATAGTAATGTATAAAATTACAACCAAATCTATCCTGAGTGGACACTCTACAGGTATATTGTAATGTAAGTATATAGTAATGTATAAATTTACAACCAAATCTATCCTGACTGGATACTCTACAGGTATATTGTAATGTAAGTATATAGTAATGTATAAAATTACAACCAAATCTATCCTGAGTGGACACTCTACAGGTATATTGTAATGTAAGTATATAGTAATGTATAAATTTACAACCAAATCTATCCTGACTGGATACTCTACAGGTATATTGTAATGTAAGTATATAGTAATGTATAAAATTACAACCAAATCTATCCTGAGTGGACACTCTACAGGTATATTGTAATGTAAGTATATAGTAATGTATAAATTTACAACCAAATCTATCCTGACTGGATACTCTACAGGTATATTGTAATGTAAGTATATAGTAATGTATAAAATTACAACCAAATCTATCCTGAGTGGACACTCTACAGGTATATTGTAATGTAAGTATATAGTAATGTATAAATTTACAACCAAATCTATCCTGAGTGGACACTCTACAGGTATATTGTAATGTAAGTATATAGTAATGTATAAATTTACAACCAAATCTATCCTGACTGGATACTCTACAGGTATATTGTAATGTAAGTATATAGTAATGTATAAAATTACAACCAAATCTATCCTGAGTGGACACTCTACAGGTATATTGTAATGTAAGTATATAGTAATGTATAAATTTACAACCAAATCTATCCTGACTGGATACTCTACAGGTATATTGTAATGTAAGTATATAGTAATGTATAAAATTACAACCAAATCTATCCTGAGTGGACACTCTACAGGTATATTGTAATGTAAGTATATAGTAATGTATAAAATTACAACCAAATCTATCCTGAGTGGACACTCTACAGGTATATTGTAATGTAAGTATATAGTAATGTATAAATTTACAACCAAATCTATCCTGAGTGGATACTCTACAGGTATATTGTAATGTAAGTATATAGTAATGTATAAAATTACAACCAAATCTATCCTGACTGGACACTCTACAGGTATATTGTAATGTAAGTATACAGTAATGTATAAAATTACAACCAAATCTATCCTACTGGAGATTTCATGTTAAATAATATATGTATACGTAGTACGGCGAGCCGTTAATACGCGGACGTAGTACTTCTTATTACTCGGCACTGAATTTTACCCAACTTTAATTTGATATAATGGTATTTATTTTGCTTATACTTATTTTTTCACGGATGGAAGAATATGATGAATAGTTACTATCCGGAAAACATCCGTTCATTTTGCAGTCCATAAAACCCGACAACAGTTGAAGTGCGAAACAGTTGTTGTTGAAGCTACTAACTGCTGTAGCTTTTATAGTAGCTATTTGGATAGTAACTATTCATCATATATATATATATATATATATATATATATATATATATATATATATATGGTGAAGTAAAACAACTTTCATAAACAAGAATATATTACTTCATTTTAATATTTGTTGAAGCTTTTCGCTAATTTACAATTTCAGCATTTTCAAAACTTAAACATCACTGTCCAGTTATGTCTCCAGTCACATAACTGGACAGTAATGTATAAGTTTTGAAAATGCTGATAATGTAAATTAGCGAAGAGCTTCAATAAATATTAAAATCAAGTAAAATATTCTTGTTTATGACAGTTGTCTTATTTCACAATATATATTCAACAAGGAAAAATAATTAATTTAAGGATAACGATATATATATATATAATGAATAAGAGCCACTGGGGCGGAATCCCAAATTCTTCCTAGGTTGGGACCGGTTGTAATCGATTCCACATGGCCGAAGCCATCCACCCCAAATTAAAAAATCAGAAGGCGTTGGTAGAAAAAAATAGTTTTTCCGAACCCGTGCTTGTCCTTAATTATAAATTGTAACATGGGAAGTTTGGGAGCCACTGGGGCGGAGTCCCGAATTTGGCCGAGATTGCAACTGGTGCCAATAGATTTCTTGTGGTCGAAAACCCGCCATAAAAGTAAAAAAAAACAAAAATCCTTGTGGGAAAAAAAGGTTTGTTCGGGCCCGTGTTTTTTCATAGTATTAATCATAATAATTATTATAGTAATCATATTATTAGATGTATCCATTACATTATTGTTACGTTTCTTTAACTTTGCAGAGGTAATGTTTCAAACTACATGGTCGTAAACGTAAGATAGAAACATATTTGCATTCTCCTAAAAAGATTTTAGTTTTTAATGTTTTTAGGAAATAACGTCGGGAAATATGCGAGATATAAATATGAATAGTAAATAACAGTGCACTTTGCCGTAGTGCTCAATAAAATGCAGAGCGTCTGAAAGATGTGATTAAACCTCTCTATCGTCCAGCAGGAGTTATCTGGAAATCGGACATCATTTAAATATAAATGTTTTTTGCCGTTCGTTAAAACTGGAAGTAATTATAAAGCAAGATATAGGTAGGTTAATTGGGAAGTACGTTGGACGAGAAGAAAAGAAAGTTCTTGGAATGAATTTATAAACAGGGATCGCAATAATAGCGTTACAAGAGGTGAAAGTTTGCGTATATGTTACGTAGAGCAAATACTACAAATACCATGGGGATAAAGTGAATTAACCCCAGATTACTTATACCTCGTCAAAATGATGACGATGGATTTCACAAACTGCTATACTTGACAAATGAGTCGTTCGCGCGCATCCTTCTTTTCAGTACTTTCGTATCTAAGACAGCTGATGTCAGATGCGCAGTTTCGTTTGCGTCTTAGTGAAACAAAGCACGCGTCGTCATTTTGACTATACATAAGTGATCGTGTGACTTTTTTTATGTTTGTGTTCGCGTTACATTTTTTAGTAATTTACTCACATAGGCTTAGTTTTTGTTACTATTTGTGATGGTTTGCGTTGCTGAGTATGTTAAGGCTGGATTTATAATTGAGTCGAGAAAATGGCTGACGAGGAAGATCGTCGAGACACTCTAATAAGAATCTTGAAGATTCTAGTGATGCGGAGTTTTGTGAACGTGCTTCTATCTCAAATAGGTTTCCAAATGATAGTGACAATAAAGATGCACTTGAATCAGGTCAATTATACGGGCTCGGGGACTATACAGATGCAGACATGACTTACCTTCCAGGCGTTGGAGCTACCGCCACGAGTGAGTAATCAGACAGTGATACTGAGTATTGACCACGCAGGAATACAAAACTCCGCAGAGAACTTACACCATGATATCCTCCGAGTAACGCTGAACCTTCTCGACACTCCAAGTGACACCGATTCTCCACCTAGTGCCGTTTCTCCTCACATCGTTCCTCCACCTAACGTCTACTTTTCATCTCATGTCGATCCTCCACCTAATGACAATCCTCTATCTAGTGTAAATGCCTCAACTAGACGTAAACCTAATCCTAACCTAATTTTCTCACAAACTTTACTCACTGGAGCTAAATATAAGTATCTATGAAGCACTCGTCCTGATCCAGTCAATATTCACACTCCAACACGTAGCATTGTGATCAGTTTCAAAACGGGATGTTGTGGAGACTGTGCTAGAATTACCTATACCCCACAACGTCATTCCCATATCACGTTTCCTTCAGATCTTCGACGTAGCAATGGAGGTAACTGCATCGCAAATGTGATCCCGTCTTTAAAGGCCTAACATGTGAAAAACTCAATTTCACAGACTTCTGAGTTACCTGGAATCCCAGCCACCCATCAGCTTCAAGATTTGTTATTTTTATCCAGCAGCCATCAGGATGATCACTAGCTACTGTGCACACAGCAACCACCCAGTATGTGCAAAACACCTAGCAATGTGCTGTGGAGTGTGGCAGCAAGTAAAACAGCTTGTTTGAGCTGTAAATAGTACAGATTAAAAATGTATCCATCAAGAACATCAGCGATTAAAAAAACTCTTTCTTTTTATTGAAAATGTGTTCTATAACTCAGTCATTAGTTACATTATGTGTTTTTTTTGTAAATAAAATATGTTTAACTAATGTTTTAAAAATACTCTCTTAAACATTGGCATTTCACTATGTTATTAAATCACATTCATGGTAATTCTTTCTAGTAGTATGATTGTTATCTACTAAAATAATTATTTCCAAGCGCTAAAGAAGTATGGGATATTAATAGGTTTAAGATATTAACAAAAAACAAATTTTTGTCAAATAAAAGAAATTGGAGTAGTCAAATTAACGATACACAAGTAATAGTATGACAAAATTTAGACATAAGTAAGCTAGGGTTAATATATAAAATATCCATCAAAACACGGTATTATTGTAATAATGTATGTCGAAGCAAAGAAAACATAACGAAAGGAAATGCAGACTTATGTATGACCTTGTGCCTGTGAAACAAGCATGATTCTAAATGTGTAACAAAATAACACATTTGTAAAAATATGTAGTGATATTAGATACCGTTATAAATACTAATAAATGTATGTAATCCGTATGTAACTTTAAACTCCAAGGATTATGTATATTGTATTTTGCCTGAAGTTGTATTTAAAAAATAAATACATATTTAAGTATTATAAATATATAATTATCATTATTACCTAATGATAATTTTAGAAATATTCCTAGGGGTGAGAAACCCTTCAGGAAACGTTAAGGGGATGTGCCTTCATGAGGACGCGTTTCGGAAAATGTTCATCAACTAAAACTCTTTAATTGTTGTATCCTGTGCGATTACGTGTGATTAAACCCAACAAAATAGTTGAATAATATATCCGCATTTAAACAGGCCTCTAAGGAACATAGTCCTTACACTATTGATATTTACAAATTTTTTTATGAGCAACATCATATAAATGTTTTTTCTTTCAAGGGAACAGACAGAATAACTTGATCCCTCTCTTTATGCATCTATAAGAACCAAACAAAAACTTCAGTGTTAGTAATTGTTAAATAAAATGTAGTGTTTCAGTAGCAAAATGTTGATTCAAACAAAATCAAATGTGTTTGGGAATAAAATCGTTAAGAATTAATTTTTTATTACCCTTATTTAAAAAGTAATTTCACAATTTTAACGAGCCCATTTAGCGCAATCAGAACCAAACCCATAAAAGGCTAGCTAAAGTGTCTGAATGGCTTGCAACGGGCAAAAAATAAATTGGACCACAGAACACTGTAATCTGGGGTCTGTTCGGAAGTAATTGTCGAAACTAAATAACCAAGTCTGGGCCCGAGTTCAAATTAATTGTCCCCGCGCCTTTATCCGATTCTTGTGTAGTTGAAAACATTGAAACATAACACGTTACAGTTTATTTGCGAGACCAATTATTTGCTGCTCTTCAGTAGCCTTTCATTTTAAATAATCCTGGGTCTCTTTGTAGCGTGCGATTTAGCTTTGGCATTATTGGAAAATTTCCGCCCGTGCCAAATAAACTGTAGTTTAACAGTTGTAACATATTATTTTAAGTATTTTATATTGTTTACATAGTTTTACAAACACATACAAGTAAAAAGGAAATTAAATTGGTTGGACTCGGGAATAAACATGTTCTGTGTGACCTCCGTTTATTATGAGGCCACACTGGTATCGTTCTTGAAGGTTTTACATCGTTTTGGTGAAGAGGGGTGGTTTCAGTCTCGTTTTACACTTGGATTAGTTTTTCCTATAGCTGGAGGGTGGTGACTGGTGGGTCATCACGGAAAATCTTCATCATCGTTACCCAGACGTAAGCGTTAGATGGAGTAAGATCGGAGGGGGGGGGTACACCGGGTAAGGAAAGTTTGTTCCAAGGGAGATGAAGCGGTTACGGTTGCCAAAAGTTTCTTTAAGGAAAGGGATGTTGTCTAGGGAAGTGTTGCTGGTTGCGCCATCTTGATGAAACCATTGTGAACGAAAAAGCATGTTTTGGGCACAACAAAATCTTCTGAGATCGCGTATAAGAGGGCCGAGAATGACCCTATATCGGTCTTTCTACTACAGCTGATTTAGTTTCAGTACCGTTTATTTTGGCGCGTACAGTATGTTTTCGAAATTATTATAGTTTTAATTAAGTTCCAACAAATTATTATAATTAAAAATTAATAAACTAAGTGAATACATTACTCACGGAATAGATGCTTTGCTTCTTTAAGGAACGGTTGTTTTGAAAGGCGTCAGCAAGTGACCCCTATGTATTCAATTAGTTAAGTAGTTTTTACATATAGTTTAACCAGTGAATTCAAGATGATTACATCAAGCAACTTTAAATTAATATTATTATAGGAAACCTGTTACTGTAGCCAGAACATAAAATAAGCAGATTTTAAATATCTACTCATTAATTACTTAAATAAATAATATTTGATTAATTTTAAATAAATATTTACTAAAATCACGTAATTTGTAAATACGATAAAATGTAACAAATATTTGAATAATAGGAAATTTATTGTTATATTCTGCTCTTTACAAATTTGTTTTTCCATATATTTAAACAATATTAGATTTTATTTGTGATAAATATTTTTTTAGATTAAATACGAATAACACATGGGAAAGAATTTGAAATACCACACACTAACACTAACCCCGATATAAAACTAATAAGAAATAAAGTCCGGAATAGAAGAAGCCTGAGGCTCCTTTATCAAAATGAAGGGCGTACTAGGCAGACATGATATCGATCCATCCTTAAGGTTCGTATAATTAGAGGAATATGTGTTCAGTATACTCATGTATGGAGCTGAAGCACAAACACCCACATACGTCATGTGCATGAGCATCTCGAATGAAGAACTTACGACAATGGTATGGGACAAGGACAATGACACTTTTTAGGAGAGCAGTGGACAAGGTTCAAGTGGCGCTGATGTTTGCCAATGTTCGATAGGACACGAAACACAGAAGAAAAACTAATACGTAGAGATATTCCGAGAAGCGATAGCATGAGACAATTGCAGGTAAATCTTGCTGAGCGCGACTTGAAAAATGCAACTTATAAATTATTGTTTTGTTTTTGAATTTTAAAATGAAGCTTTTCAGGTGTCGATGTTCTCTTCTTTCTTATTTCCATTGGGAGAATAATGGGAGGATAATATTACCAACAGAAATATACTTTCTTTTTCCATTCCTTCTCCTAGTTCACATTCTTCTTTTGTATATCTTGTACACATTTTCAGTTATTTATAAAATACATTTTATTCGTCCACTCAAGTTCAAATACTTTTTTAAAACTTGTACAGGGGGTACCTGTATTTCATGGTAATACAGTATTTTTCAAATAATAATCCATTAATTAGGTAATTTTAGTTTTATGTGGTAAAGAAATTTTTCACAAAAGGAAGAATGTATTCAATATTGTTATTTCTCCCCAGGAGTTTAAAATAGTTAGCTTAAAATAAGTGATAACATATGATTTCATAAAATAGATGATTTTATGTCTAAGGTTATGTGGTAAAACAGCTGTTTTATTATTGCATTATCATCATACATTCACTACATTCCTTACGTAAACAGTTTCTGGTCAAATATAAAAGTCAAAGTTGGCTTTAAATATGCCTACGTACCCACACGTTTAGGTGGAAGTGATGCCTGACATGGGGAGTAAGTTTTGTATATGATTTACTTCAGATGGGACGGCTGTTGAATTATTAATGACAATATGTCAACCTTTCGTAAATAAAAACAAAATACATTGTTAGATAATGGCTCTTAAATTTGGTCTGGATAGATAAAATAGATTAGTTAAGATTATGAATAGCTGTTCAGGTTTATGAGCAGGATTTTAGCGTATGTTGTGAGTTATGTAACTAATAAGTAATAAGATGTAATATATATATATATATATATATATATATATATATATATATATATATATATATTTATATATTAAAACAACATAGGTTATTCAAATACAAGAATATTTATTAATTAATATTCAAAGCTTTTCATTGGTAAACAGTAAAAACATCATCAGGAATGAAAATTACAATAATTATTGTAATTTTCATTCCTGATGATGTTGGTACTGTTTACTAACTAAAAGCGTTGAATATAAATTAATAAATATTCTTGTATTTGAATAACCTATGTTGTTTTAAATTATTAAACAAGAAACGTATATATATAGTGTAACACTCTTAAAAATAAGGTGTTACATGTAAATTCATTTATATATTTAATTTTTATTTAATAATTATATCGTCCCAATATAAAAGAAAATTTTTGTTTTATTGGTGCACATTGTGAAGCTAGCGTAGGTGGTGAGCGCTCCTAGCGGGCGAAATCGAAAAATTTCATACGAGTTAGTAACTTAAGGTAATTAACCACCTCATGCCATGTGACGTAAGCATCAGAACCAATCAGAATATAGATATATATAAATAAGGGTAGGAGTTTGTTTGAAAATTTCAGTTGGCGTATCCTTGCAACGACCCCACTTCTCTAAAAGTCTTTGAACGAGACGGACGTGATGGCACTTTCGGACATAACTTAGAAATTTATAAGCTTCCAGTATTCAAAATTTAAGATGTCAAGGCCGGTACCAAATTTTATTAACGCAACAAAAGAAGAAGTCAAAAGCGATTATTTATGCGTGATAAATAAGTAAAAGTATATATCATTTTTGTTTAAGAGCGCTGATTTGTAAGAGCGATGTGTTAAGTGTTAAGTGTACAAAAGCCATGTGCAGTGTTTAATGGTATATGTTATAGTGTTCACAGGTAAAGTTCACAACCAGGTACGTTTTAGATAATAATAAAGAAAATGTATTTTAAGGTTAACTAAGTTGAGTTTTAATTGATAAACGGTCAACACATGAACGGTAGAAATTGTCCTTTGAATATTCATTTCTAAAATTAAATTGGAAATCTTAAGTTACTACCTTCTCGATATATATAAATTTAAAAGGTTAATAGGTAATTAAAATGTATGGAATAGTTAGCAGTAATTATAAGTTAATTACTCGACACATGGTGTCATTTGTTCTTTTGCAATTTGTGATAGATTAATAAATTGTTTAACTTTGTATTTTAAAATTTTAAATTCTTATTTCATAAGTAACCTAGTTCTAGCTTCAAGATAGAAGAGCGTCATAGACAGACAGTATCTGCCTGAGCTATTACGTTAGAACTAAAGCCCTGGTAAGGAAAGTTAATTAATTTGTAATTAGTAATTAACACACATTTTTAATAAAGTAATACCTTTACAATATATATATATATATATATAAATATATATATATATATATATATATATATATATATATATATATATATATATATATTACATCCTATTATTATTGTTTCTAACGTATTCGTTATATAGTGATTCTAACGTACACAGATTTTCTGTGGTGAATTACTGAATACATTGCGTAAGCGCTTGTGATCGCGAGCGTGTGCTTGTGTGTGAATCTGTGTGTGTGTGTGTGTGTGTCTGTGTCTTTCTCTCTCTCTGCGTATTAGCGCAAGCGCGCGCGAGCACGTGAAATAAGAATAAAAAGTTAATGTAAATAATAGCTTTAAAACGAAATATAGAATAATTTTATGCTTTTTAAAAATTATATTTCTAATTATACATTGTAAATAAACCTTGATAGAGCTTTAAACATTAGTATTCATAATGTTTTGAATATTCTGTATATTTAATTACGTTTTCACAGGTATACCGTTTGCATTTAATTGGTTGTAATAAAACATCATAATTACAGCTAGCCTGGCATTAATGTGTCCTTAACTACGTTCGCTATAAATAATTGCAGAAATATTAAAACTACAAAGTGCAACATTTGTAAGGAAGTTATTCAAACAAATAATTAAAGAAAAAAAATTTCATAATAAAAAGCTGGAGAATTTCTAGACGTTTTAAAATTGATTGTAATATTGTCATACTGTGATTCACCATTATTTGCAGAAAATAAAATAATAAATCTTGAACACAAACAACCTAACAAAACAATTTCAAAACGTTAATTTTGTATTATTAAGTCCCATTCCCTAGTATTAATATTTTAATTCTGAAACTATCTACATAGAATGAATGAAATAAAGTTTACAAATGGTGGCCAAAATATTTTGTAGAGTATATCAGGAGCTTAGAGAGTAGGTAGTAGCATTCGAAATAAGTAATACAGACACTTATGTAAAGGTATAGATAATACCTAATACATGTTACAGGCGCGAATACATAATTCAGGTGTGAATACATAATACGGGTATAAATACATAATACAGATATGAGTATATAATACCTAATACATAATACAGGTATGAATACATAATAGCTATATGAATAAATAATACACAATACAGGTATGAATAAAATATACCCAATAAATAATACAATCATTAATGCATAATACCCTTTACACAACGCAGGTATGAATGTATGAAACCTATTACATACTACTGGTAAGAATGCATAATACAGGTATGAAAACATAATATCTGTATAAATAAATAATACACAATACTGGTATGAATAAAATATACCCAATAAATAATACAATAAATAATGCATAATACCCAGTACACAACACAGGTATGAATGTATGAAACTTATTACATAATACTGGTAAGAGTGCATAATACAGGTATGAATACATAATAGCTGTATGAATAAATAATTCACAATACAGGTATGAATAAAATATACACAATAAATAATACAATAATTAATTCATAATACCCAATACACAACACAGGTATGAATGTATGAAACTTATTATATAATACTGGTAAGAATGCATAATACAGGTATAAATACATAATAAAGGTATGAATACATAATACCTGTATGAATAAATAATACACAATACAGGTATGACTAAAATATGCACAATAAAGAATACAATAATTAATACACAATACCCAATACACAACACAGGCATGAATGTATGAAAATGTTACATAATACTGGTAAGAATGCATAATACAGGTATGAATACATATTACAGGTATGAATACATAATACAAAATACTCAATACATGTGTGAATGTATTAAACGTTTTATATTATACTGGTAAGAATGCACAATGCATGTATGAATACAATTTACAGGTTCATACCTTATTATGAATACATAATACCCAATACTCAATACATGTGTGAATGTATGAAACGTTTTACATAATACTGGTAAGAATGCACAATGCAGGTATCAATACCTAATTCCCAGTACATAATACAAGAATGCAGAATATAAAATAATACAGGTATGAATACATAATACCAAATATTCAATACATGTGTGAATGTATGAAACGTTTTACATTATACTGGTAAGAATGCATAATACAATTATGAATACATAATTTCTAATACATAATATATGTGTGAATGTAAGAAACATTTACATAATGCTGATAAGAATGCATAATACAAGTACGAATTCATAATTAATATAGGTATGAATTCATAATACAGGTATGAGTACATAATGTCCGATACTCAATACATGTTGAATGTATTAAACGTTTTACATAATACTGGTAAGAATACATAATACAAGGATGAATACAGAATTAATACAGGTATGAATAAATAATACCTAATACTCAAAACGTGTGAATGTATGAAATATTTTACATAATACTGGTATGAATACATAATACAGATATGAATATATAATACAGGTATGACTACATAATATCCAATACTCAATACATGGTGACAGTATTAAACATTTTACATAATACTGGTAAGAATACATAATACAAGTATGAATACAGAATCAATACAGGTATGAATACATAATACCCAATACTCAAAACATGTGTGAATTTATGAAACATTTTACATAATGCTGGTAAGAATGCATAATACAAGTACGAATACATAATTAATACAGGTATGAATTCATATTACATGTATGAATACATAATACCCAATACTCAATACATGTGTGAATGTATGAAACATTTTACATAATGCTGGTAAGAATACGTAACACACATATGAATACATAATACCCAATATTCAATACAGGTGTGAATGTAGGAAACGTTTTACATTATACTGGTAAGAATATATAATACTTTATGATTACATAATACCTAATACATAATACACGTGTGAATGTAAGAAACATTTTACCTAATGCTGGTAAGAATGCGTAACACAGGTATGAATACATAATTCCCAATATTCAATACATGTGTAAATGTAGGAAACGTTTTACATTATACTGGCAAGAATATATAATACTTTATGAATACATAATACCTAATACATAATACATGTGTGAATGTGAGAAACATTTTACATAATGCTGTTAAGAATGCATAATACAAGTTCGAATACATAATACAGGTATGAATACATATTATGTGTATGAATACATAATACCCAGTACTCAATACATGTGTGAATCTAAGAAACATTTTACATAATGCTGGTATGAATACATAATACAGGTATGAATACATATTACATGTATGAATACATAATACCCAATTCTCAATACATGTGTGAATGTATGAAACCTAATACTTAACACATGTGTGCTATTGTTTATTACCAATTAGTTGTATTTATGTGGAACATAGTTTAAGTAAGAAATTACATGTTTGTCGATGTTAGCTGTGCGCCGAAACTGTTCCACATGAGTTTGGATTTGCTTAAAGATGTTTTGCAGCCTTTCTTAATGTAATATCTTACCATAAAGTCAGTCGCACTCTCGAGAAATGCGTATCTTATGGTAATCTCGAAGCCTAATTAAACACAGGGCCGTGTCTGTTTATTGCAGAGCATTCCGTCTGCCAGGTTAATGGGCTTTACAATGTCATACGTTGTTATTTTTTTTCTATTACAAAGTTTTTATATTGTAATTTATTTTGATAAAATTATCTAAGTTCATTCTTCCTGAAACATCTAACATTGTTGGACTACCTCCTCTCATTAAATCTCACAAGTATGGGATTAAATATGTAACTTAGCTCTTTGCGAAATCAGATAATAAACAAGTAATAGATACAAAAATGTTTTAAAAGTAATTCCTACTATGGCAAACAAATTTATTTTAGGTAATTTTTATTAAGTAATTACAATTAATATAAATAAAGTAAGATAACGTATGCGATAAAACAGCTGTTCTACCACATAACCTATAACATAAAATCAGCTGTTTTATGAAATAATACGTTGTCACCTATTTTTAGCCAAATGGAATGAAATAGTTATATTGCATACCTTACCCGTTTTGTAAAATGTTTTCCTCCCATATATAAAACTGAAATTAAGTCATTAAATTTAATTAATCACCTAAACAATAGTTTATGACTTCCGAACTTTAAACTACTGATTTAATATTTGAATAAAATGTCGTACCATCAAGGTTCATCCACTGCAAATAAAAAGAAAGGATTTGAACTTGAGTGGAAGAATAAAAAGTATTTTATTAACCATTGAAAATTTGAACAAAATACATGTAAGGAGAGTGTGAACTAATAGTAGCAATTGAAAAAAGGTTAAAATGGAGCCAACAATAACATGTTTTAAAGCAGTTCAATATATTGATAATATGCACTTGTACGATTAAAAAACAAAATTCCCTAAGTAGAATATTATACACCGTGACATAGTCTAGTGGCTGTTTGTTTGCATGTATTAAGAAATGTTGTATCCAAGGGGCACCTATTATTATGCAGCAGTAGTTAATTTCAATACAAATGCCAGTAATATTGATCAATAAATAGTCTTTATTTTTAACACCTCAACACAATTTTTTCTTCAATAAATGGTTTTTGTTATCAATACTTCAACAATGATTTTTTTAAATAAATGATCTCTATTTTCAATAATACAACAATGATAATTTACACTTTTGGTATCAACTTGTCAAAAGATTTTTCAGTAGATGAGTTTCGCAATAGGTCATTGTTCATTGAGTGGCTGTTAACTATATGTTGAAATATAATATTGGTTTGTGAGTGTTTTTTGTCGTTTAGAACTCGTTGTGGATAGTTTTTATGGTGTTTGTATATCTCGTAGATTTCTGCTGTGTTATGTTTGTTGCGTTTTTTGAGGCAGTGTAGGAATTTTAGATTGTTGTCTAGGTCAGTCTGTGAGTGTAGTGTGTTTTGTATGTGTAAGACGACATTTGATTTGGCTTATGTCTTCTTTATGTCTCTTATGTGATCTTTGTATCTTTTAGTAAATGTTCTCCCGGTTTGTCCTATGTAAAAGCTGAGGCATTCGTTGCATGTAATCTTGTATACTCCTGCAATGTCGTGTTTATTCTGGTGTGTTTTTGTACTGTGTAGGTGTTTTACAGTTATGTTAGATGTTTTAAATGCTACCTAGTATTTAAGCATACGGAACGGGGAAGCTATCTTTTGTGATGTCTTGTTGTGATATGTTGGTGTTATGTATTTTTGTGTTTCTGTTTAGTTGTGTTTTTTGTTGTGTTGTTTTTTGCACATTATGTTGTCGATAAAGGTGTGTTTGTATCCGATATGTATCAAATATGTGTGTAACAAGATATAAAGAACACATAAAAGACATAAAAAACCAAATAAAATTTCACCATACATATACAAAACACACTACACTCAAACACCAATAAAGACGCTACATCAGAAAAGTAACAAGCTAAACACAACAAAAAACTACGAAATATACAAACACCACAAAAATATTCACACCACATTCTAAATGACAAAACGCACACGCACAATCAAATAATATATTTGGATACGTATTTAACACCTACTCTGTGAACAATAACACACCACAGAACACCAACATACCAATTAATCTCACCTGAGCAACAGTCTTGTCCGTGACTCACGGCATTGAACAATGCGCTGACGTAGTGCGAAACGCGTCTGCTGAAAACTATTAGTAAGTAGTGGTTTTTTCACCAAGTTAATACCAAAAGTGTGATTATAGAGAAACCTCAAGATGTACAACACAAAAACAGAAGATGATGGTTTATTTCCAATGAATTATCTTATTTTCAATACTTCAACAATGATTGTTGGTTTTTAATTAACGGACAGCAATGATCAGTACTTCATGCAGATCTTGTTGTTACAGTTAGTTGTTTTTGTTCGTGGTACTTTGTGGAACTATCATCAGGCGTAAATTAGATTTAATAGTATAAACTTCGAGTAAAGTACTTTCGACTTTAAATATTAATCGTTCAAAATTAAAGCAAACATAATAAGCTGTACAGAAGTTAAGTTGGTTTATTTATAAGCTATAACTTCTAGGAATACACAGTTATTGGTCTATTCAACATTCTATTCCGCCAATCCGACAAGATTTACCAGAGGAAATTTAGTCTCTATAATGAAACACAAACACCTGGAGTAGCCAAGCATTCTGGGTAATCTCTCGGGAATAGGCGCTATCTGTGTTTGCACAGTTAGAGTCTAGGTCGGTCCTTATTGAGGACATACCTTTATTATCATCGGTTTAAAATGGATTAGCAACATTTAAATTTTAAATTAAGATTACACATTAATAATTTCAGTTTCAATATATTTTAAAATTTATAATCATAAACATGAATAAATATAAATATTGTATTGGTTTTTAAGGGGAAAAATGTCTTCTTTAAACATAAACATAAAATTGAAATTTAAAAAATATTTAATTAGATTTGACTTTTTTTGGAAGTGGAAAGTTTCGAACTTTAGCTTAAATGAACATGTAGGTAACAAATTGTAGGCCTGAGTAATTTGATAATACTACAAATAATCCGCCATCTAAGGGTTTATTTTGAAAGAGTTTCGAGACCCACAATGTGAACAAATAAAAACGACTTTTTGGTATCATAAGAAACAGAATATAACAGTTTTAGATTTAGTAGGTGTCAAACCCTATAGAGATTTTGGATAACAACGTCGGCGCTATATAAAATGCGAAATGTTCACAACTATAGTAAAATGTGTCTATCTTTTACTTTTGAAAGAATCTTTAACAAAATGTAAATTGTGTATATAAAATTAAGTTTGAATTCAATTAAAATGTATTAGGCTTACAATGTGTAACTTAGAATTAAGTAACACATGTATTATTTGTTAATCAAATTAAATTTATCTTATACAACTTGTAAAATATAAAATTAAATAGTGGCAACCATTCTCTTGACATTGAGAGTTCGCAGTAGGCGAGACCGGTTTGGGTAGGGGGTCAGTATAAATACTTTCCTATAAACATGATAAGTACTATTAAAGCACTGACTTGCATGAGAAGGACAATATTAGATAAATTAGCTTCGGTATTAAATAACAAACAATCTTGAAGTATGTGTAGACATATTGGATACAGAAGCTGTTGATGTATAGAACATTCTGAATATGTAACATGTTTTTAGAAGTGGTAGTACACGCATGGTCAGTTCACGGTAACGTGGTCCGCACTGTACTCTTGCCAAAGTTAAAACGCCTAAATTAAATATACTTTTAATTTTTTAAATGTACATAGTGGATATTATTACAATATAATAAGAGGTAAGAATATCCATTAGTTTATAATGTATTCGTACGTGAATATGGTATAAAAGTTTCGTATTAGTTGAGTGACTTACAATAGATTAAATTGTGTCAGCAGTTTATTGCAGAACTGACAGAATCCTTGCCAACTCTTGTTCCTTAGCTCAGCGATTCTGCAAGACTTCAACAAATCAAACCATTACCCTGAAATACCCTATCGCTGACCAGTACTTGAGCAAAGCAATATTAATCACGAATCTAAGATTTAGTCGTAAACAATATATAACTTCTAATAATTTAAGCTCTCCGTTTATCAAATGAATTGGCCTACATATCATTGCACACATACCGAAAAGTACCTATTACTTCATGCATAAACTAGTTAGTGGCGTAGAGTAAACATTATTGTTTTTTTTTTTTTTCAAACTAGACCTAATTTACGATATATTTTCGACTACTTTATTTAAGTTTCTTCATTTTAGAGCATTAACTGAAACAGTTTCACATGTACGTTTCAGTTTCACTCACATATATATCAAGTAAGATTCTTGTTTAAGTACATTTCAGTGTAAGTGGTAAGTGAATACAAGAAAACATTTTTGAAAAGGTATATATATATATATATATATATAAATATTATAACTAAACTTTTGTTATAATTATAATTTATTTTTAATGTTATTTATTCACCTTACCTATCCAATGTCACACCTTCAGGTTTATAAAGAAATAACAATCTTATAAATTTTAAACATCTCTTGCATTTATTTCTTTTCACATTATACCAAATTTATATTAATATTTTGCTGTGACAGGGTTGATATTTTAACTAACATTACAATTATAAAAGGTGTACTTTTGAGGCTTTAGATTTCTAATAAATTAACATAACAAAAATAATAAATTCAGTATTAAAATTGTATAGTTGCTCTCTGGTCGCTATTACGGGAACTTTGCTTCTTAAATTAGAAATAGTGAAACTAGAATAAATTTTATAAATGGTAATGAAATTAAATTTGTTCTGAACTAAAATATAGATGTCTGTTGGCTACACTTATATTCAAATAATACTTATTGTTATGAAGAGTCCCTGGAATCTTGGCCTTTGTTACCTTCTGCACTTACACTTGACACACAAAAAAAACTTACTTTTATATTTCTAAAAAAAACTTTTACGTCGCACTTTTTAAAATTTACTTATAAAAACTCTTTACTTAATTTAACAATTTATTCTTTTTACAACACTCCCATCCTTGTCCCCACCAATCCGTCTGCCTTCTTCTTGAGTTCCCTTCAAAACTTCCTCCACGTCTCCCGATCATTAAGTTTTTATGAAATCCCTAATCTCTCCCACTACCAATGTGTTCTTTGTAAGTTCCCACAGTTTCCACAATTTAGCCATCTAACGGTACACGGTTATTTTCCCAGGCTATATCGATCAGTGGATTTTCCCGTCCTAATAAGTTTGGACCCTTCTATTGTCAAATTGCCGGCACACAGTTTATAGCTTTCCCGGAAAAGGATAATGGATGGTATCTGCTTTATCGGCACTTTACAAAACTATTTGTGTCTTTCTTTGCTAATCATACAGATAATTATTTTAGCAACTAACTGAATTTACTCTAAAGCCTCGTACTTTATGTTCTAATATATATATATATATATATATATATATATATATATATATATATATATATAAAGTTATTATTGTTAATTTTAAGCAATTGTTTAATTAACAATAATAACTTTATAAAGTCAATATAATGGAAAAATATTGGACAAAGTGAAATATCACGATATAATATATGACGATATATTATTCAAAAACAAGAATTTATTATTTTAGTTTTCTTCATTCATTGAAGCTTTACACTGATTGGCAGTATCAGTATTAGTAAAATTTCCTAAAAACCTTATAGTTCTATAACTATATCTAGGGTCTAAGATGTATGAGTCCAGATGTATTCATAGAACTATAAGGCTCTTAAAACATTTTGATAATGCTGATACTGCCAATCAATTAAAAGCTTCAAGTACGAAGAAAGCTAAAATAAGAATTTTTTTTTATGAAAGTGTCGTTTAATTGTATATATATATATATATATATATATATATATATATATATATATATATATATATATATTTGTTTTTCAAACAATTTTCAAATAAAATATTGAAATTTAAATAAATCATTAAAAATTTCATAATAAATTAAAATTTAATCAATTGTATAACGTAACTATTATACGCACATTAGAACTTACAATTAACAAGTTAATAATTTTATAACCGGTATGATATCTATTTTATATGTCAATTGAATAATTTAAAAAAAATCACAAAACATGCAATAGATATTTACTTTTGGTTTAAAAATATAACTTGAATAAAGTTTGTCCAAGTTAAAATACAACTGTCAAGTCTGCAGTCCATGATGGTCGAAAAAACGTTTGTGTTTAAAATTGATAAAATTAGATAATGTGTAGCTTTCAGATGTAACTAAAGTACATAGACAATGATCTTACGTTTTACTAGGGTAAATTGTATTGACTAACATGTGAAATTATATAATAACGTAATATTTGGGATTTATTTTGAACATATTACTTTAAAGAAGTAACCCATTACCATTCCATGTTAAGCTCGTAACTCGCCCAGTAATGATAAAGTAACAATTTTAATTGACACAATCTTTGCCCTCTAATCATGCATTGTTTTGTTATCATAAGTGATAGCAGCCTAATGTTGGTGACAGCGTTCATTTGAAAGTTTTAGGAAAAGGTGCATTTTTAGTGTCTTATTAAAATGCAGTAATTATGATAGGCGTTTAACTTAGCCTACTGTTAAAGTGCTTCATGTTTCAGCCCATTTACCATGATATCGGCAAATGTGTGCCTTATCGTTATAAACTTATGTTTCACTCTGAGTAAGGTAAGATCCTCCGAAGGGATTGTAAAAACAAATCCCTAATACGAATATATAAATTTAAATAAAAAAACATAAGCACTAAAATAGTTCTTCTGCTACTCATACGTTATTGATAAAAGGTTATGATATTTTTTCACATATGGAGTGGCTAGGTTTGAGTTATAAACTATAAATTCTGTTACAGTATGTGTGGAAACCTTTCTTTTTCACTACGAACGATTTGTTGATTTGTGTGATATAATTTCAGTATGTCATGGTAACATTGTAATATTTTAGAATTATAATAATGCTTTCTATAATCTATTTCGTGTTAGTAAATGCAACAAGCTTCTTTTTGTGTGATGGTGTTTAGTATTTTATAATGTAATTTATATGTGTTAGTTTTATGCAATAAATTTCCAGTATTTTAAAATGGTCGTTTAAACTGTAATTTGTTATCCCGCGGGGGGGGGGGGTGCAGACTAGCTGCACCTATAAGAGGGGTTTGGCATCTCTCCCGGAACCCAGCCTAACATAACACTACTGACAACACTTACTTCCATAATATATACAATCTTATAAGACACACACACACACATATATAAACAACATTACTTACATCTTCTCCTAAGGTTTTTGACTGGTTAGAACCGTTGCTCGTTGGGAGTGCTTAAAAGTTCAGAGCTTGACAAACTCTGTGGTCCAGGATGCTGCTGTGAACTTGGTCTGGTAAAGATGTAAGCGCGGTTGCTTATCTGTCAGGCGCTTTGGCCCTTGGTCAGGTAGTTCCGTGGTGCACAGATATCGGAGTCTGTAGCCCACATAGTATCTCGACTGATGTCCATCCTGAAGACCTCAGGTTATTGGTTTGGTGTTTGACGAAGTGGTTTTGTTTCATCTAGTTTAATATTTAATATGTTAATTTATCTATGAAATTGTATTTATTGTCTTTCCAGCATTTTGGCTTGTCATGTAAACATTGTCATTTATTAGGATTGTAATTTCCTCTGTAGTTTATCCCATGCTGGAGAAGGAAACAAGTGTTTTGTTTGTTGCTCGTAATTTGAGCTTTGCGAGAATTAGTTTAGTATTTTAGATTCTACTCTATCTCCAATTAATTTTGTTGTTTAAATTTTACTGGCTATTTTGTGTAGGTTTTTAGGAATGTTACTCAATCTAAATGACACATGCTATGAACAGAGATAAGTTTGTAGACGATTAGAGTAGTTTGGTGTGAGGAGTGCAACGGGCAATCTTGCAATCTAAAAAAATTAAAACTTTTATAATTTTGAATTTCAAAAATTAAATTGTAACTACCAAATGTTAAAATTTTCATATTAAAAAAATTAAAAACATAGAATAACAGAGTGGAAAAAGCCAATATTTTACAGTAAATAATACAAATTGTAATTAAAAAATAAATTTGACAAACCTGGAACGCAGTGCCGATAATTAAGTGCAAGAAAAAACTCCACTTCACCTCAGAGATTGAAACTAACCGATCCCTAAACTTCCTCGATCTAACCATAACAAAAAGCCACACACAAAAACACAGCTTCAACATTTACAGGAAACACATAATGACAGACACACTTATCCATAACACCTCAAAACATCCTATCCAAAACAAACAAGCTGCCTTCAGATCCATACTCCATAGATTAAAAGAAGTTTCAATGAACACAGAAAACATAAACAAAGAACTATACACCAATAAATATTTAGCATTCACAAATGGATACAACACTACAATAATGGACAACCTATGGTACAAAATACAAAAAACAAAAAACACTAAAATTAACACTAAAGACATGGCAAACAAATACATCACATTGTAGGAACACAAACAGAACACCAACTCAACATGTTACAACCACATAAAAGAAACAGGACTCAAATACACAGACATTTACCATAACCTAGAAATCCTACAAATCAATAAAAAAGGACCACATCTCAACACACTAGAACAATATGAAATTTACAGAAACACGAAAACACAAAGTACAAACATATTAAACAAACAAACGCCATGCAAATCACACATACTCTTTGATACTATCGAAAACCTGCATTTAAAACCGTCACCGCCTGACCCGACATCTCCAAGCAGAAGACACTGATGAAGATCGCCACACAGCGATCGAAAACGTTCTGTCTCAGTAAGTTTTAATAAATTTATAAAATTTAAAGTTTGGATAGTCGTTAACTATTGTTTAAGTGAACCTCAGTAACTTTTAATAAATTTATAAAATCTAAAGTTCGGATAGTCGTTAACTATTGTTTAAGTGAATAATAATTTCATGTAATATTGGTAAATGATTTCGAAATATTTAAACAACTATTAATATTACTGAATTTTATATTAACAATTTAGAAAAATTAATTCGAGGTAAAATATATGGAAATAATTAGCGTATGACATACTGTAAAAATTCAAATTAAAATTTTAATGATTAAATACATAGTAAAATTGAATATATGTAAAAAAATTAATTCAATCAAATATGTGGTGTTAAAGGTTTTTCTGCATATTGAGAAAGCCAGTAGAAATCATGAGGTGTACAATTTTGTCGATTTAATTTTTTTATCATTAAAATTATTATATTAAATTTTATTATTATATTTCAAAATATCCTGGTTTAGTAAATAAATAAAAACTTAAAGTTTTTTTTAACTAATAAATAATGGAAGTTAATCAAAATTAATCAACGTTATATATGAAGAGTATTTGAACTCATAAAATAATAAATGCTATAAAATAAAAGCCTAAAGTAACAACAGGAGAGTTTACTCATGAGAGTAAATTAATTTCTAATATTTGAGCTATACAGAAAGATAGTAGGTTTTTAAATTAAAGTCCAGCGACAAGTTTTAACAGGTGCTGCCTAAATGTAATACAGGAGTCTATAAAAATGTTAAATTAAGTAGCATCACATTTTGCACAGCCCTATCTGGATCACCTGTTAATAATAGAACATGGTAAGATTATATGTGTGTAATGAGTGTCCATGCTAATATGTATCTTTTCAGCTGACAAATTACTGACATATATGCCTCGCAATATTAGTTAGCAGTAGAGGGCATTTTAGAACACGAAGTCAAGTCGGCATGTAGTTGCATGCGTTTAAGTCCGTTTTAAGCAGTAGGCAGGTGGTAAAAATAGAGGCATAGCGAAGTAGGGTGTGTTCGTTGCAGTAGGGTTTCTAAAAATTGACTATTTGCAATATGTATTATAACATAATTTCCCTTGGACTTTATCTATGTTATTTCAAATTCGTGAATTTAATTGTTGCTGATTAATTAATTGTTTTAAAGTGTTGGGCGCCAGTTTACCTATTGTTCGACTGAAAGTTCTAATTAAACATTTTCCTTATATTGTATAATTTTAAATTATGCTTCTTATCACTTTGACCTACCTTTATTTTTATTATTTTGATTCCTTCTTCTTTATAAGATGGCAACTAAATTACTTATTTAGAGTAGGCCTTACAAAGAAATACAACATTTTTAGTTATAACAATTTCTTTAATATTCCAGAACATTATTAATTACTGTTGCCAGTTAAATACAAAGTAAAATGTTAAATCTACATTTAATTACACAATTATTTCAGACTATATTGACGAACCAAAATCTTATACGGTAAACAACCTGTTATTTATTTCATTCATTTTATTTATTATTATTTAAATTTGACCAGCTAATAAATTAAAAACTTTTGGGGCGTGTTTAGGTTCTTGCCTTATGAAATTACTTTTTTCTTTTGAAATTTAGAGTTACTTGTATATTAGACAATTTGTTTTATTGACCAGAAATTTATTATTTTTGTAAATTAGTTTTTAATTAAAGTTTTTACTTAAGTGCAGGGACGTTCTTTCCTTTTTTTTTTGTTCCGTTAATCCTTGACATTAGTTCGACGATTTTTGTAACACTTCACTTCACCACATTTATCGATAATTAAATTACTTATATATTTTTTTTTAACAATTTCACACACTTTCTTTAGGCAACATCCACACAAGTCCAACTACTTTTTTGGTCGCAAGAAGACTGCCTCTCTTTTTCTGCACTTGAATTTGTTTACCGCGTATTTGCCTTTCTTGTTCATTTTCTACCCAATGAAAAACATCGATCTTGGCATCCACCAATCAAATTTGAAATTCGTACGTTATTATTTTTTTAAACTATCCGTTATTTTTGAAAGTGTACGTGACACATCTGTCGTTCTCTCCCGTACCTTTCAACTTTCTAAATCCTTACAAAAAACTTTACCCTAGTTCTCTAAGGGTTTTACAAATTGTTTATTGCCTTAACTACTTTTTTTCAAATTTTTTTTTTGTTTAATGTATTTCTTTGTCGGCTTTTACTAAGTCAACTTTTGGAAGTATTGCTTACTGTTAATGTTTAGTTTTTATTATTATTATTTTTTTTAATAATATTTAAATTTAACATTATAATTTGTTCCCAACAAAAATTTTCTGTGATTATAAATTTAAACAATTCTATTATTTGCTTTTTTTCATTTTTTTAGATTTAAATGAATGAAAACATTTTGTTTAAATTCTTTTTTAAATTTTTATATAGATTAATCTAGACATATTTACTAACTTATTCTAATTTCTTAAACACTAGTGACATGAAACTCAAACTGCTACAACTCTATTGCTTTCACAAATCTACCCATAAAGTCCTTTTTCATTGTCTCTTACACAAAGGCTCCTTCTTAGCTACCTATTTCTTATTGTCTCTTTCCACAACAGAAACCTTTTTTTTTTTTTACAAAGTCCTACTACTGCTGACCCTCAACATTTTTGTCCCCTTATATTTACAACCTTACTTACACATGTCTATTTCTAAACAAAATATCTAACAGTTTATTATAGTTAATAGTCTGACAGATTTTATTGGAGTTTATTTAATTCTAATCCACTATTACTGATTTAATATATATTTTTAAACTTCTAACATTAAATTTTCCTTTTACAACATGGTTTTCTAGAGTGGCCACTAGGTAGCTAGACTTCCCATATTTCTCAATTACCCTATATGGTCCTTTGAATAATTCTAAAAATTTCCCGTATATCCCCTTTTCCAAATTAGATGTATTTAGTGCCCTGATCAACACTAAATCTCCTACTTCATATTCGGTTAACTGGTTTTCTTGATTAAACTTCTTGGCACAGTTTTCCCTTTTCCTTTTCATTCGTAAATAAATTTCGGCGGTGTCTACGATTTTTTCACTTTCATTCTCTGGCATTTTTATAAATTCGTCCCATATTCTTTTCGGTTTTCTTCCAAATTGTGCTTCATGTGGAGTAACTTTAATTGTTTCTTGAAATGTTTCGTTGATTATTGTTTGTACGTCCTCCAATAATAATTCCCAATTTCTATGATTTTCTTTTAATAATATTCTGAAAAGTTGATTTAGTTGTCTCATGGTTCTCTCGGCTCTGTTACTTTGTGGGTTCCTAACCGAAGTGTGTAGTGTTTTTATTTGAATTCGTCGGAGTTCCTCTTTCCATTTTCTTGCAGTAAATTGCGTTCTATTATCCGTGATAATAGCCGGCGGTTTTCCATATCTCTTGTAGTAATCTTACAATCTACTTAGTGTAATAGTCGTTGTAGGACTATTGACTTTATAAAGCTGTACATATTTAGTGAATACGTCAATGATAACCAAAATATATTTTGCACCACTTTTTCCTTTTGGTAAAGGACCACAGTAATCCATAGATAACAATTCTCCTTTGTCTTTTGGTATGATACAATCCATTTCCCCAACTCTATGTCGTATGTCATGTTTGCATTTCTGGCATATTTCACATGATTTGACTATTTGTTCGATGTCCTTACTTAGATGATCCGCTGCGAAATCTTCTTTAAATGTTTGATAACTCTTGTTAATACCTAAATGGCCAAAGTGAGTATGTATTTCCGTGATTAGATTCCTTTTGATATTGTCTGGTATGTAAAACTTGAAATGACCTTTATCTCGACGAAATAACTTGCCTTCCCATAATTTGTAATGCTGGTGTAATTTGTCAGATGAATTCTTTAATTTATTGACTATAAGTTTTGTTTTATGGTCTTTGTCTTGAATGGTCTGTATATGTTTCAACATATCATAAACTTTGTGGTCAAATTTATTACGTATTGTTGCAATTTGAATGAAATTACTGTCTTGATTTGTTTCTATGTTGTCTTCACCCGGGTGTCTGCTTAATGCGTCGGCTACAATATTATCTTTTCCGTTGCAATGTTTTATTTCAAAGTTATACTCCTGTATAAGTAACATCCAGCGGGTCATACGAGCGTTTAACAGTTTACAGTTGTTAATGTATGATAGGGCCTTATTATCTGTAATCACCGTCAAAGGGTTCCCCAACACAAAGCATCTGAATTTTTTGAGATTATGCACAATACTCAGAAGCTCCTTCTCTGTCGTACTGTAGTTCAGTTCAGCTCCTTTAAACGTTCTACTTGTGTACCCAATCACGGCAATACGTTCTTCTTCATCATATTGGAATAATTGTCCGCCTAAAGCATATCCACTCGCGTCACACTGCAGGTAATACCGTTTATTTAGTATTGGATGTGTTAACATTACCCGGTCTAAAAATATCCTCTTTATTTGTATAAAGCTATCTTCTTGTTCTTTAGACCATTTGAACCTACATCCCTTCTTCAACAGTTGTTGTAATGGTGCGGTAATTGATGCGCTGTCCTTTACAAAACGGAGATAGAAATTTATGAGCCCGAGAAATCCTTTTATTTGTCTCGAATTTCTAGGCCTTGGAAATTGGTTTATGGCTCTAACCTTTTCTTCACTTGGCTGAATTCCTTCCACTTTTAAAGTGTGTCCTAAATATTCAAGGTCCCTTCTACAAAACTGCGACTTATTGAAATTGACAGTTACGTTTGCATCTTTAAAAATCTTAAAAATTATCTCTAGTTGTTCTAGGTGTTCATAGAATGATTTAGACAAACATAAAATGTCATCAACGTAAATAATCAAAAATTTCCTTGCTTCCTTCGTTAGTATGGAATCTAAACTCCATGTAAGACTAGCTAGACTAGAGCTTAATCCAAATGGTACCGTTTTGAAACGATAACACAGTCCATTATGTAGGAATCCCGTAAAGTCCCTGCAGTTGGTTTTTAATGGGATTTGCCAATAGCTACTGGTCAAATCCATAGAAGACATAACTTTATAGCCACTACATTTTGTCAGTAGATCTTGAATCGGTAAGTTTCCTTCATAGTCAGGTAACGATCTCTTATTAATTTCTCTAGCATCTAAGCAGATCCTGACTGTACCATCCTTTTTAAACACAGGTACTGTTCTGTTTACGTATGGACTATTGGCTCTTTCTATAATATTTAATTTTAGCATCCTTTCTATTTCAGTGTTGACTGCCTCCCTAAATTTAATTGCCACAGGCCAACTATTTTGCTTGTATGGTCTCGTATCAGTTACGGTGAATTCATGCTCATAGGTAGTAATTAACCCTGGTTTCTCACTAAAAATTTGTTCATACCTATAGATAATCTCTATTAACTTCTTCCTTTGGTAGGGTTTTATATTCTCTAATTCCAAACTTTTTCTGTCTATTATTCCTAATCTTTCTTCCTTATAGTTCATTATGACATTACAATCCAATTTTGTTTCTTCATTATTAGAGAACTTAATTATTTTTTTTTCTTTCTTTAATCGATCATTACATTTGGCATTCAATTCGACTGTTCTCTCTACAAAATCGATAATAGTTTCATTTTTTATTAAAAAGTTTATGCCTAATATGCAAGTTTTAATCAGACCTGGCACAATTATGAAATGTGTTTCCACTTCATATATCCGTATTCCTACAGTAGTTACTATTTGATTTTTTATAGCTTTAGACTTCTGACCCAACGCTCCCATAACTCTTATGTTTGACATTCTCCAATCTGACGAATCCTTTTAACAGCTCTTTGTTCTTACTATAAAAATCTTCTGACATTACATTAAACTGACTTCCCGAATCTATCAAAGCAACAGTTTTAATAGAAGACTGCCTCTCTTTTTCTGCACTTGAATTTGTTTACCGTGTATTTCCCTTTCTCGTTCATTTTCTACCCAATGAAAAACATCGATCTTGGCATCCACCAATCAAATTTGAAATTCGTACGTTATTATTTTTTTAAACTATCCGTTATTTTTGAAAGTGTACGTGACACATCTGTCGTTCTCTCCCGTCCCTTTCAACTTTCTAAATCCTTACAAAAAACTCTACCCTAGTTCTCTAAGGGTTTTACAAATTGTTTATTGCCTTAACTACTTTTTTTTCAAACTTTTTTTTTTTTGTTTAATGTATTTCTTTGTCGGCTTTTACTAAGTCAACTTTTGGAAGTATTGCTTACTGTTAATGTTTAGTTTTTATTATTATTATTTTTTTTTAATAATATTTAAATTTAACAATATAGTACATATGTTGTGGTTGTAGATTTTTGTTTCTTCTTGCAAAGTAATCTTTATATTTCATTATAAGATTTTTATTACTTTAGGATAATGTTTGTGTTTATTACTTTTTTTGGAAAATGTATAATGCATCGTTAACATAACGTATTAAATAATATTCCTTATAATATAAAACAATAATGTATATATATATATATATATATATATATATATATATATATATAATAAATACTTATGAAGGTTATATACAGTGCCCTCTATTGTATATAAGTATTTATAAGTACATATACAATAAATTATATTTTGTATATATAATACAAAATATACGTATTGTATACTCACGCACACACACACACACACACACACACACACACACACACACACACACACACACACACACACACACACACACACACACACACACACACACACACACACACACACACACACACACACACACACATATATATATATATATATATATATATATATATATATATAGAGAGAGAGAGAGAGAGAAAGAAAGAGAAAGAGGTATATAATAATAATAACAGAGGTATATATAAGAGGTATATATAAATAACATTTTTAAATATAACTAACATATATTTTTTGTTATTAATTAAATAATACCAAACTATAAAAAAACATTTCATTACCATATTATTACTAAATTAAACCTAATATTTAAAATAAAAATATTGCCGAAACCCTAATACCATACAAATAATAAAAATATCTTTTTTTACATATTGCTTATGTACGAAATCTTTTACGTACGTTTCGATGACCGTCATCAGAGGGTCCTATTACAAAATTACAACCTAGAATACAACAATTTAGGTCATAATTATGTACATAAATGTTTAATGTTAATTAACTTGTAATATTAGTTATTTTATAATTTTTTTGTGGTATGGGAGGGTTCGTCAATAATTGTATTGTAATATATTGTACCATTGTGCCCTTGATATTGTGTAGTAGTATTTAAATATATATGTTGCTGATGATTTGATTGAATAAAAGTAAATATTATGCTTGATTTACAAAAAATTTTATAATGGCACCAATTCTTAATACTATAGAATTTACTAGTATTTAGGCTACAATAGTACTTGCAATAACTAACAATGTGTACTTGCTTACAGAGGCAAGGTAGATATAGAGGTGGCGGCTCGGATCACAATGTGTTTGGTGTAAGTGAATGAGATTATTTTGCTTCAGAAAATAAGAAATTAGTTTTCCACTCACTCATAAATTATATCAAATAATTTTTAAAAAAGCAGCCAAAATAATTTTACTTCTTGGCATTTAATTTGCAACGACATTTTCATACTTTTTTCACGATTATACTGAAAAATACTCGTCTATGAACTCTAATATTTATACAATGCACTAATATTTTTCAATGTTGTAAGTGTTCGCTCTGCCTATGGCAGAGTAAGGAACATGACGAGAAAACGTCCGGTAGTTTATTTCAAATAAGTACCGTTATATGATTGCATAGTAAACTTCATCATGGATAACACTTCATATTTATGAATGAGTTTTTTTTGTAAGAGGGTCATATTACAAAATTACAACCTAGAATACAACAATTTAGGTCATAATTATGTACATAAGGGTTTAATGTTAATTAACTTGTAATATTAGTTATTTTCCAATTTTTTTGTGGTATGGGAGGGTTCGTCAATAATTGTATTGTAATATATTGTACCATTGTGCCCTTGATATTGTGTAGTAGTATTTAAATATATACGTTTCTGATGATTTGATTGAATAAAAGTAAATATTTTGCTTGATTTACATTAAATTTTATAATGGCTCCAATTCTTGATACTATAGAATTTACTAGTTTTTAGGCTACAATAGTACTTGCAATAACTAACAATGTATACTTGCTTACAGAGGCAAGGTAGATATAGAGGTGGCGGCTCGGATGACAATGTGTTTGGTGTAAGTGAATGTATAACGTAAACTTTTAGCATAATTTAATGAAAGTTAAGATACCACTTAAATAGAATGTGTTTAGATTCAGAAAATAAGAAATGAGTTTTCCACTCACTCCTAAATTCTATCAAATAATTTTAAAAAAACAGCCAAAATAATTTTACTTCTTGGCATTTTATTAACAACGTCATTTTCATACTTTTTTCACGATTATACTGAAAAATACTCGTCTATGAACTCTAATATTTACACAATGCACTAATATTTTTCAATGTTGTAAGTGTTCACTCTGCCTATGGCAGAGTAAGGAACATGTCGAGAAAACGTACAGTATTTTATTTCAAATAAGTACCGTTATATGATTGCATAGTAAACTTTATCATGGATAACACTTCATATTTATGAGTCAGTTTTTTTGTAAGAGGGTCCTATTACAAAATTACAATATATAATACAATAATTTATGACATCTTAATGTACATAAAGGTTTAATCCTAAGTAACTTGTAATATTAGTTATTTTCTATTATTTTTATTGTAATATATTGTACCATTGTGCTCCTAATATTGTACAGTATTATTTAAATTTATTTGTTGCTCATGATGTGATTGAATAAAAGTAAATACTCTTCTAGATTTACTTTAAATTTTATAATGGCTGCAATTCTTAATAGTATAGAAATTACTAGTTTTTAGGCTACAATAGTACTTGCATTAACTAACAATGTGTACTTGCTTACAGAGGCAAGGTAGATCTAGAGGTGGCGGCTCGGATAACAACGTGTTTGGTGTAAGTGAATGGATAACGTAAACTTTTAGCATAATTTAATAAAAGTTAAGATACCACTTAAATATAATGTGTTTAGCTCCAGAAAATAAGAAATTAGTTTCCCACTCACTCATAAATTATATCAAATAATTTTTAAAAAAACAGCCAAAATAATTTTACTTCTTGGCATTTTATTTGCAACGACATTTTCATACTTTTTTCACGATTATACTGAAAAATACTCGTCTATGAACTCTAATATTTATACAATGCACTAATTGATTTGATTGCTCATGATTTGATTGAATAAAAGTAAATACTCTTCTAGATTTACTTTAAATTTTATAATGGCTGCAATTCTTATTACTACAGAAATTGCTGTGCAAATATCTTATACATAATTTGTATGATTAGTATTCATACAAAACGTAACCATGACACCTTTAGCCTTTAGGGTACAATAATATTTTCACTAACTAACGTTATGTATTTTCTTACAGAGGCGTGCTAAACATAAGGGTGGCGACGATGACGACGATGTGTTTGGTGTAAGTGGATAGATAACACAATACTTTAGCATAACTTTATAAAAATAGCGTATTACCTAAGCACATCGTGTTTGGTTTTAGCTATTAGGAAAAGGTTCATCCACTCACAAAATTTATCAAATAATTTTTTTAAAAGTGCCAAAACAATTTTTCTTTATAACATTTATTTGTAACGACAGTTTCAAACTTTTTCATGTTTATACTGAGAAGTACCCGTCTATGAACACTAGTATTTATACACTTCACTAATATTTTTCAATACTGTAAGCGTTCGTTCTACTTGTGAAAAGTAAGAAACACGAGGGGAAAACATATTTTTTCCAGTATCTCATTTCAAATAATTATTGTTATATGATTTTACCGACACTTTATCGTGGATAACATTTCACATTTGTGATTGAGTTTATTTTGTAAGTTGTTAGTTTATTTACGCACAAGTTTCCAAATCGTATAAAAATTCCCAATATAATGAAACTGTATATTTCACCTATTCTATTGTGTTTCTCAAAACTATCACCATATCATTGCTATGGTGGTGAAATTGTTTTTTTTATTAGGAAGCTAGAAAACGTTTTTAGATAGAAAGACTTCGGTACTTTTGAAAACGTTGCATTTATAGTTTATAATATATCTCAAAATGTATTCAAAAATACAATTTAATGACTCCAATATTTGTTGTGCCTATGAAAAGTTTCCAATGTACGTTACATAGCATATTATGTTTATAACATATAAGTAGTTCCTAGTTAGACTATTATTACCAGTTGTCCACGAAACAATTGTTTTAATATATTGTTTTTAAAATAAATTAAGTTTAGAGTGATTTATGCGAAATTTTTGATTATTCATCAATGTTTTACGCCATGTTCTAAAATTTGGCTTGTTCTGTTATAACTAAAAACATGCCACGTTGTTCAATAATTATTTACATAAAAACAGAGAACTATTTAATAATACGAAAAATCTCCTAAACTAAAATCATATTTTTTTAACTTAATGTGCGTTTCGATTGCGAAGAACATTTTCAGAGGCAGCAAAAACTAAATTATTAATATAATAAAGTAGGGATGGGCCGATTCCGATTCTCGATCCCAGGAATCGTCGATTCTAGTGGTATCGAGGAATCGTCGATACTCGATTCTTCATTCATAAAAGTGTCGATTCCAATTCATATTTTGTTAACTATTAAAATATGTGGGTGGAGTAATTTATTGGAAAAATAATTAATTACCAACTATATCCTATTTTTGTATTAGTTGATTTGAATGAATTAAATGATTAAATTAAACGAAAATATTATTATTTATGAAGCAACAGCAATCAAGATCGTAACCATTTCTGGTCGTTTGACATCGCTCGTCTCTCTATCTCTCTCTCTTCGATACACACACTCTCCTCCCACCACGTGTCTTACTGTCACTGATTCATAGATGTCAGAACAAAACACAAAAAAGTACAGTAAAAACTCGATTAACCGTCACCGTCGGGACCGTGGCCATGACGGTTGAGCGAATAGACGGATAACAGAAACACTGTATTATTCCTCCAAAATTTAACCTCAATCAATTATATTATAGACAGATATTACGGTAATGTAATATATTTCGGAGCGAAAAGAAAATAAACACGATTATAATAGCAAATGAAACTATTTATTAGCTACAAATGTAGCAAAATAATGTACAGTAATATATACTTACAGGTAAAATAGTTCATGTAGTTGAACTATCAACAATATCACGTATTATCTGATATGTTTTAAAAATTCCTATTGAAAAATCAAAGTCGAAGGTTTTAAGTAGCCTACTACATTGAAACAGAACTTTTAAAAGGTTTTGCCGTATGACCAAGATGTTAACTAAATTAATTATTAGAGACCTAGCATGTAAGCTAATATAACATGAAAGAATAGAGAATCGACTAAAGAATCGAGAATCGAAAGGAAAATTTTAGAATCGGAATCTGAAATTTTAGGAATCGGCCCATCCCTATAATAAAGTAGTCCCTCCCTTCGCATAATCTCACGACCAACTCTTGTTGGAGGAGTGGTCTCACGATACATAACGAGATGGGGGTACGACGAATTTATCACATAATATTTAAACTTACATACCATATTTAAAAATAAAATTATATGAAAGCAATACAAGTGAAAAAGTTTAGAATTGGGGAAAGGGGTTCTATTTGAATTGGACTATATATTGGATAGTTTATCTTATTTTTAAAGAAATGTATACTAGTTATACAATATGCAAAATGCCCTTAGTTTCTTAAGTAGAATGGAAGATACATTAACTAAGTTCACCTATATTTTTGGTTTCAGAAATATTTGAAGTCCAGTGAAAATGAAGAGGACGAGAATGCCAGTTGGTTTGAAATTGATGTGAGTATACTGAAAATTCAATCCAATAGTGTATCTTACTAAAACATAGTCTATTATTTTCACGACAATGGCAAACATGCTCCATTAAGGCTACAGCTTTTGAATAATCTCACATATCAATTACAATAATTTATGATTACATTTAGTAGGCTATATATTTTTCACCTTCATATGAAATAATTTTCTCAATGGAACTTCAAAATTTTGTTTTTAAGCGTTAATTGTTTAGTTTTATATTTAACGCATTTTTTTGAAATATTTTTTTTTCATGAAAAGGTATTTTATTTATTAGCAAAATCGTAAATTTTTGTCTAGAAAGCCACATTTCGTAGTTTTGTGTATTAATATTCAAGACAGGTTGTTCAAACAGGATCTTCAATCCTTCTAAAATACTGTTTATAACTACATTTTTCTTGTGTAACCGTAAGTTGAACCATGTCGTAATTTAAAAATATTAGAAGTATATTATATGTTTACTTTTTTTGAAATAATAAAAACAAAATATTGTTTATTTAGATAATTTTTAGAAATTTGTTTAGAAGTTATATATAATAAAATACACTGTAAACAATAAGAATCTTTGCATGCAATTCCCCTAAAAGTGACAATAATTTAAAAAAATTATTACGTAATTTAGTATAGAATATAATAAAATCCTTCCGGTAATGTAACCTTCAAACATAGTGGGGTTAAGAATTGGAAGAGAACCTCCGAATTTATATGTCGTATGGCACGTCTAATGCACGTCTAATGAGGTTAGGATCCCCAAAAGACATTAAACATCCAGATCTGTCCATTCGTTACTAAATTATAGAGGGGGGAGGGTGGGGCCATACTTGAGAATACATACTTTCATGGACCTGCTATAAAATGTTCTCTTTTATTCAATATGCCATTGCACCTGTCCAGAGTTAAAATCATCCACTTTAATAACTCTTTACTTTCATTAATAAACACAAATATGTTATTAACGCATATTTATATGTGCTATTTCTTTCTTATAAACTTTATATGATTCTATTCTTATGTTTTTCCTTAGGAATCTTGCCCAGAGTCGGGCTATTTATTTGCCTACAACTTGTTCACTCCCTCTCCCTCTCTCTCCTCTCTCTCATCCTCTCTCTCTCTCTGTCTCTCTCTCTCTCTCTCTAAATAAATAAATAAATAAATAAATATATATATATATATATATATATATATATATATATATATATGCACACCTATAAACTTCTGCTAGTAAGGACTAAACCTTCATATGTGTTTATTTACTACACTGAAACATAAAATTTTAAAATTATAATTTTATAATAAGAGAACTAATGCACCGTATTCTCTTACAGAAGTCGAAACAAGAAATAGTCTATTATTTCACCGATTTTCCAAAAATGGTAAAAGAAAATAATTACGTAGACAAAACTCTGCTATTGTTACAATTTTTCAACGATGAAAATGATTTTGTAACTGCACCAGCTAAATTTGGTAAAACCATAAATCTGATGATGATTAAACACTTTTTGGAAATCGAGGTAGATGAATATGGATTAGAAATTATCAAGAAAGAAGACACACACAATTTCCAACTATTCAAAAACACTAAAATATACATGGAACATAGGGAGTTTTTTCGTCAACATTTCGGTAAGTATCCAGTGATTGCTGTCGATTACAAGCCCCTGGTGGAGTCCAGCGACTATGCAGAGTTGGTCCGGCTAATACGGGTGGTGTTCTTGGACTTATTTTGCGCGCATAAATATCTATTGGAAGTAAAAGATTTGTGGGAGAATGCGACAGAAAAGGAACATTTTGAACTGTTTACCAAAAGCATATTTAAAGTTCATCCGCTCGATTTAAAGAATTGTTTAGTGTTTTTGACTGGCATTTTACAAAGGCATTTTAAAAGACCACCTGTTGTGCTGCTCGACTGGTATGATGGTTTCGTGCACGGCATGCTGTTTGCAAACAGCACCGACTCGGAGAGAATCGTCAACCTGCTGGCGGACATCCACCGGCCATTGTTGAACAAGTCCGAACGCATCGTCCAGAAGGTGTTCTGCACAGGCATTCTTCACATCAGTGACGACAAACTGTCGCCAGTCGATAGCGACCTCACCAAGTACAGGTTCCTACACGAGCACAAATATACTCCTTATCTAGGATTGTCACAGGATGAAGTGACAGCACTCTTAAAGAAATATATAAACAACACCATTAAGGAGGCTGCAATTGGAGCTATCCTCCTAGAACACTACGCAGGATACAGGATTCTGGAGACGCAAAGACTCGTCTACCATATATATGCGGTTACAGAATACTTTATATACAAAAAAGAAGGGTTGAAAAATCCTTTGGTGTCGTATTGGGAAAAACCTACATTCTACGAATCCATATGGCCTCTGTTTTATTTGAAAAACGTAAAAATCAAACTAGTAAAACTATTACACAACGAAACTATAAGGATAACCACTAAATGGAGTCCAAGCGTTTTATTATGGGAGGAAGTTGAGGTTCTACAGGGTGTACTTTCCGAATCCAATGCAGACTTCGAAGATCACAGTTCCAACATTAGTACACACGTTTTTGCGTTCTTGTTTCAAATGGGATATCTAACGTATGCGAGTGATTCTCTTGAAAACTACGTTTTCAAGTTACCAAATGTTCAAATTAGACGAGAAATAGAAGAGATTTTGTTTGAAACCGTTCTCGAGCAGTTCACCTTCAACGAGAATGACATTTTAGAACTGTATAGAATTTTAAGTGATATTTGTGAAACAAATTCCGATAGAAAACAGTTTGTAAAACTGGGCAGAGCTTTCGCGGAGTTGCTGGGTAATTCCGAGTACTTTAATGAAACGGGGAATGAATTCCAAATACTGTTTTTCTCCTTACTCCGAACAAGATACGAAGAGAATCTCGTCTCACAGTTAGTGAAAAGACGCATTTATGACCATCTAGATATCCATCTGCTGAATGAAAAGGGAGTTTCGTTCATTATTGAAACCAAATACTTCAGTCAGACGTTACGGGTGTCTGTAAACGTCATGAACAAGTGTTCGAATGATGGCGTCAATGAAATCATCAATAAGGGCTACATTAACGGCCTTGATGAGCGTCTGCGAGGCAAAGTGGTGTACTTGGCAGTTTGCTACGGCATCACGGCGTTCACCGATGGTTTGGACAAATTTAGAAGTATAGGGATTAGTTATTCGAAAAATCTGGAACCAAATGACAATATAAATGTCACATCTGCAGTGACGTTTTATTAGCATTTGCAATTCTTGTGAACATTTTTGGCAATAATTGATTCCAAAAACATTAACTCTTGTCTAGTTTTTGTTAGAAAAAGTTATAAACAAGTTTCTTTAGTTTAGATAATAATTCGGAATTTGAAGAAAATAAGTCCTGAGTTCAAAGAACAACACGTGTTAAGGTGATAACGTGAAGGTGTTAACTCCTGAGCTGAAGGGATAGGCTCGCTAGCTGAAATTAACAACATGTGAGTTGGATGTAATAACTCCTGAGCTGAAGGGATAGGCTCGCTAGCTGAAGTTAACAACATGTGAGTTGGAGGTAATAACTCCTGAGATGAAGGGTTAGGCTTGCTAGCTGAAGTTAACAACATGTGAGTTGGAGGTAATAACTCTTGAGCTGCAGATAATAACTCCTGAGCTGAAGGGATAGGCTCGCTAGCTGAAGTTAACAACGTGTGAGTTGGAGGTAATATCTCTTGAGCTGAAGATAATAACTCTTGAGCTGAAGGGATAGGCTCGCTAGCTGAAGTTAACAACATGTGAGTTGGAGGTAATAACTCTTGGGCTGAAGGTAACAACTCTTGAGCTGAAGGTAATAACTCTTGATCTGAAGGTAACAACACGTGAGCTGAAGGTAATAACTCTTCAGTTGAAGGTAACAACACGTGAGCTGAAGGTAACAACTCTTTAGCTGAAGGTAAAAACACATCAGCTGAAGGTAATAACTCTTCAGCTGAAGGTAACAACACGTGAGCTGAAGGTAATAACTCTTGGGCTGAAGGTAACAATACGTGAGCTGAAGGTAATAACTCTTGATCTGAAGGTAACAACTCTTGAGCTGAAGATAATAACTCTTGAGCTGAAGGTAACAACACGTGAGGCGAAGGTAATAACTCTTGATCTGAAGGTAACAACTATTGAGCTGAAGATAATAACTCTTCAGCTGAAGGTAACAACACGTGAGCTAATGGTAATAACTTTTGATCTGATGGTAACAACACAACAGCTGAAGGTAATAACTCTTCAGCTGAAGGTAACAACACGTGAGCTGAAGGTAATAACGCTTCAGCTGAAGGTAACAACACGTGAGGCGGAGGTAATAACGCTTCAGCTGAAGGTAACAACACGTGAGCTGAAGGTAATAACGCTTCAGCTGAAGGTAACAACACGTGAGCTGAAGAGAACAGCTCGTGGGCTGAAAGCAAAGACTCTTGTGCTGAAGAGAATAACTCTTGAGCTGAATGCAGTAACTCGTGAGATGAAGGCAATGACTCTTGTGCTGTTTTGTATAACTCTTGAGCTGAAAGTATTAGATCGTGGGCTGAAAGTAAAGATTCTTGTGCTGAAGAGAATAACTCTTGAGCTGAATGTTGTAACTCGTGAGATAAGGGCAATGACTCTTGTGCTGTTTTGTATAACTCTTGAGCTGAAGGTATTAGATCGTAAGTTGAAAGCAAAGACTCTTGTACTGAAGAGACTAACTCTTGAGATGAATGTAGTAACTCGTGAGAAGAAGGTAACAACACGTGAGCTGAAGGCAAAGACTCTTGTGCTAAAGAGAATAACTCTTGAGCTGAATGTAGTAACTCGTGAGATGAAGGTAACAACACGTGAGCTGAAGGCAAAGACTCTTGTACTGAAGAGAATAACTCTTGAGCTGAAGGTATTAGATCGTGGGCTGAAAGGAAAGACTCTTGTGCTGAAGAGAATAACTCTTGAGCTGAATGTAGTAACTCGTGAGATGAAGGTAACAACACGTGAGCTGAAGGCAAAGACTCTTGTACTGAAGAGAATAACTCTTGAGATGAATGTAGTTACTCGTGAGAAGAAGGTAACAACACGTGAACTGAAGGCAAAGATTCTTGTGCTGAAGAGAATAACTCTTGAGCTGAATGTAGTAACTCGTGAGATGAAGGTAACAACACATGAGCTGAAGGCAAAGACTCTTGTACTGAAGAGAATAACTCTTGAGATGAATGTAGTAACTCGTGAGAAGAAGGTAACAACACGTGAACTGAAGGCAAAGACTCTTGTGCTGAAGATAATAACGCTTGAGCTGAATGTAGTAACTCGTGAGATGAAGGCTATGCCTCTTGTGCTGTTTTGTATAACTCTTGAGCTGAAGGTATTAGATCGTGGGCTGAAAGCAAAGACTCTTGTACTGAAAAGAATAATTCTTGAGCTGAATGTAGTAACTCGTGAGATGAAGGTAACAACACGTGAGCTGAAGGCAAAGACTCTTGTACTGAAGAGAATAACTCTTGAGCTGAAGGTATTAGATCGTGGGCTGAAAGCAAAGACTCTTGTACTGAAGAGAATAATTCTTGAGCTGAATGTAGTAACTCGTGAGATGAAGACAAGACTCTTGTGCTCTTTTGTATAACTCTTGAGCTGAAGGTATTAGATCGTGGGCTGAAAGCAAAGACTCTTGTGCTGAAGAGAATAACTCTTGAGCTGAATGTAGTAACTCGTGAGATGAAGGTAACAACACGTGAGCTGAAGGCAAAGACTCTTGTACTGAAGAGAATAACTCTTGAGATGAATGTAGTTACTCGTGAGAAGAAGGTAACAACACGTGAACTGAAGGCAAAGATTCTTGTGCTGAAGAGAATAACTCTTGAGCTGAATGTAGTAACTCGTGAGATGAAGGTAACAACACGTGAGCTGAAGGCAAAGACTCTTGTACTGAAGAGAATAACTCTTGAGATGAATGTAGTAACTCGTGAGAAGAAGGTAACAACACGTGAACTGAAGGCAAAGACTCTTGTGCTGAAGATAATAACGCTTGAGCTGAATGTAGTAACTCGTGAGATGAAGGCTATGCCTCTTGTGCTGTTTTGTATAACTC